>BMAU01000187.1:0-485579 GCA_019973935.1 Trichonephila clavipes
GCCAACATTTCGCTGTTTCCATTCAATCTCCATTTTCTTGTAAGAACTAGCGCGTTGCTTGCTATACACTATATTATAATTTTAACATAAAATAAATACAACAGAAAGTATTATTATCGTATTACACATCCAGGAATAAATTACTTACACTATTTTAGGTATTCATTACACAGAATGTGTAACAATATGTTGCTTTCGCTGAGCAAAGGTCAGCTTAGGAAGGTGTTTTCAAAAATCGACCCACAAGGGAGTTACGGGGGTGTTATAATTAAAAGAAATCCTTTTTATCAGCTATTAGACCTACAGATTTAAAAGTAACCAAATATGATTTTTTTTGTTCAGCTGAGATAAGCAAAAATCTTTTCTTTTCTTTTTTTTTATTTAATTTGCAATTTACTTAAAATTAACTCATTAAGAGCTTCTTTATTCTTTAATCTGAATTCTTTAATTTTTCAATTCACCCGTGCAAAGAACCAGTATACCAGTTAGTAGTATATATATATAGAGAGAGAGAGAGATTGCTATAATTTATATACAGTTATTACATTTAAGTTGATTTTCAGATTCATTCGCTTTGTAATCATTATATAATGAATAATTTATAACTTAAAATGATGATTAATTCTTTAATTTCTTACATTTATTAAACGTATGCCTTATGTAAATAACTATAAAAACATGTACCCTTTCGAGGATTTCAAAAGAATTTAAATTATTTAAGGTATTTATATGTTGTTTTTACTAAGTACCTGAGTGTACTGTAGTTGTGAAGTTGATGTGATCGACGTCTGTGATTAAGAAAATGAATTTTTTCTGAAATTTTAAACGTTCCATTTCTTTTACGATTGAAGATTTTATTTTATAAATGATAAATTTGATAGTTGAAATTAATTAATTGTAGTTAATTTATTGTTTGGCCCATTTTTTAAATTGACTTTTTATAGGAAAAAAATCATCCATCTATGTATAGTAAAGAGGTGACTCACTCGCTCACACAGAACGAGATCTCCGGAACTAATACTCCTTAAAATTTGCCAGGTATGCTGTTGTTGGTGAATAGATATCAGTTATGATGGGTTTTTCATACACAGACTCTAAAAGAAAGGGAGGATATTATAGATAAAAATTTCTATTTTGAACTACTATAGCTCTACAAAAAAATTCAACAAACATATTATTTTTGCTGAGTAGAGATCCGCTAAAAATGGGTTTTTCAGAAATTGACTGTGAACAGAGTCATGAGCATAGAGGGCCAATAGGATCTAATCCACAAAAATGTGTAAGTTCAATTCTTGGTTTCAAAAAGAAATCCTCATGCAGAATAATTTTTTCTAATGGGCTGCACAGTAGCAACTTAGCGTTTGCATACACGGCAAGTCTCAAAACGTAAGAGCCATTTCAATGGTGGCACCATCTAGTGGCGGCTCTTGCTACCAAATTTGGACACGTTTGAATTAATTTCATTTTAGCTCTCCTAGGATGTCAAATATTGCCGTGAGTTTTGCCGAGAGTACCAGACAGAAATTGATACTCAAGGGATCTTTTACATGCCACATAATCATATGGCATGCGTGCCTACGATTTTCGCATCCGGAAAATCTATCGACTCCAACCGGGGACGAATCCACAACCTCCGGCGTGTGACGCGGGCACCTCTAAGCCACCAGAGCCAACTCCTGCAGGATAATAGAATATACTGCACGCGTAAAACATAAAGGGACAACAAAGATCTCACATGGAATTAAACACACATTAAGGTCTTACCTTCATTCTAAATACAAGAACCCAGGGCTCTCTTCGATAAAATACGATTGACGTGTCCATGTTACTATCCCACCATCGTGCTCTATTTTCAAAACACCGTTTGACCCTCCCCTAGCCAACGCTTACCTTTTTCTTCCTTCCTTCACACATTACTTTTAGCGTGTGAAAAATTTAAAATTCTTTAAGTGACGCACACTTGGGGTTACTAGCGTTTTAGAAGGTATTTGGCACAACTATGTGACCATGGTAGCCATGACCGCGAACTAGTGAAAGGCATTGGGTTTGGCCTTGTTTCTGTCGGGTCGTGAGTTCGAGTCCTTGTGCCTTTGAAGTCACACTGTATAGTGCAAGGATGGCGAACCAATGGCACACGACACAATATTTTGGGCACGTCATCGATCAAAATGGTTTGCATTTTAGTTCAAAATAACAAAGTTCAATAAGAAGTATTAGATGTACATGAGAAACCAGACAAAGAAAAAGTTAGTGAAGAATTTATTTCCGTAACTGATTTTTTAATCAAAGAATTTTTAGTGATATTTTCTCAGTTCAAACAATTATAGGAAACGCTCAAGTTTATTATGTACCCTGTTGTGATTTCATTTGATAAACTGAACTTGTCCCAATTCGATTGGTTAGAAATGGAACAGTTTGAAATGCAACTAATTGATTTCCAGTCTAGTTCAGTATGGATCTAAAAATTTATTGAAACAAGAAAGAAGTTGGAATTTATTGAAACAGAAAGATTAACAAGCACAGTATAAGTAAGCGAAATTTTGAAAACATGAGATTGAATATGATTCCAGATACATTTGACTGCTTGAAGAAGCTGGTCCATGCTATTTTAACAATTTTATCTACCTATGCTTGCGAGTCATTATTTTCAGAGCTCAACAACATCAAAGACTCGCTTAGAAACTGTGTTTGGCAACTCCAACACAGCATGCATTCTGCTAAAAGTAGCAACAAATAATCGTAATATAAGTTATTTGTAATCTGATCTGCAACAACAGAAATCACACTAATATTATTTTAATTTGAATTATACGTATAACGAAAAGATTCTCTATTATAAAGTACAAAATGTATTTTTTCGCAGTAAATGCAGAGTTTTGAATCGTCAGTATTTAGTTTTATTATTTTGCCCATAATCACAAGTCAAAAATATTTGACGGCGCGTCTGTACCTCTGTAAGCATTTTTTAGAAAAAATGGCACGTTGATTAAAAAGATTCGTTATCCCTGGTACAGTGTGATTGGGGCAATATAAATCTGGCAAGCTTTAAAATTGGTGTGGTTGGAAAATTTGGGATGAGTTGTGCCAAATGAAATGTATTTCTCAGATGTTATTGGCATGTGTTTTATCCTGGAATACATATGAAAGACGAGAAATGAAAGAACAGAAAAGTACAATACAAACGCAGAAGAATAATATTGACTTTTTAGTACAAACGATGATCACAGTATAGAACAAAAGGGGTGCGCTGCTTTTCATTCAAAACGGGATTCCATTTCAAGCAAAAATCCGTTCCTTTTCCCGAAGATACGTCCATGCCTTATGCTTGATTCGAACCCGAGCCCACTCGGTTAAATACCGAGTGTCTCATATCCACCATTCTGGCTGGGTGGCGTTATCCTCAATGTGACGTAAAAAACAATCAATTGGCGTAACTTTGCCGAAATATGTCATAGTGCAAATAGAATCAATAGTAATTGAATACCAGCGTATATTTTAAACAATTGTAATGCTGAGCAATTAAATTGTATCAATTTCTGCAATTAAATTGTTTTTTTACAACTTTTTTTTTCAAAAAGTGCAAACACCATAATGCAATCTGAAGTTTTAAACAACATCAGACAGTGTAAAGTACCATAAAATCTGGGCGTATATATATATATATATAATGCGCCCCTATACTTTCAAGCTACATTTTTAAATGTGTAAGTGCATTCGCCGCATAACGCGCACTCCTTTTTTTACGAAGGAGCTTGAAATGTAAATGTGAAATGATCTTATGTTTTGAAGCCATTTATTCGAGGTATTACTCTAGACTCTTTTGAAAAATTTAAAATTACAGCCTTTTAAGTTCATTAGTTATGTCATTTCTTTTAAATAAACAGCATTCCGATCTATGTAGGTTTAATTATTTTTTTGTCCTCTTTTTTTTTTTAAGGTATCATTTTTATACTCTGTGTATAACGCGCACCCGTTAATTTCGCTCATATTTTTTGTGTTCAAAGTGCCGGATTTCATTGTACATCAAAAAACCAGTCACTTTACTCTTTGCGAAAAATATTGTTGAGATTCCCTTTAGTGTAAAATAAAAGCATTTATAAAACGTTAAAGAAAAAATGTTTAAAGGAAGATCAACTTATCGACAACTTTAACATTTTTTTCGAGGCAAGAGCTGACAACTAAATCAACAACACAAAAAAATCGAAAGGGGTATTCCCAGAAAAGTAGGTAATCTAATTTACAGTATTAGGTTTGACAGGAACATTCGACTCTTTTTCGGAAGTGGTTCATATTAGTGTACATTTATTTCTTCCAATATTTTCACTTCAGACGAAACAAAATTACTGTTACTTGTGTCATAACAAGATAGATATTTTCTTTGTATTAGATTACCTTAACAGTACGAAGTAAATATATTAAACGTTGTGTATACTTTTTTTCTTTAAATAAACTTGAAATATCTTTCTTCAGAATGGAAAATTAGTAACAATTGAAAAAAAGGTACTTTTCCGTTATAACCATACCACTTGGCGCTTTTTTGGGTCTTGGGGATCAATGTATCGCCATTTGGCTCGCTACTTTTCAGGCAATAGAAGTAGTTGTAGGAAAACCTATCGTCGAAAAACAAGTCAAAACGCATCTGTTAGTCTTCAAAAATAAGTAGTGTGATTTGATAGTTAAATAATCAAGTGCTTTCTTATATATATTATCATTTTATGTAAAATATGAGAGTACGTCAATGTTTGCCTATAAAATCTATTATTCAAACAAATAACTATTTTGTTTTCGTGGGTTATATACTTAAGTTAATTTTAAAACGTTTCCATGCATGGGACAGCATACGTAAGTGTCCACTTTATGCACTGTTTGGACTGTAAGATTGCAGGAGGATCATGAAGAAGATACGGTGCCTATGTCGAAGTCACACAAAAGAAAACATGAAAATGTAAATTATTAGCATGTCAGCACAACCGAACGAAACTGAAGGAAGAAATGGCATCTCAAATTCTGTATAAAAGAAAGAAAGTTACATGTCGATTTTATCAATCGGAAATTACATTTGTGTGTTGGTTGGGAGAATATCGTATTGTGCCATGGATAAGAAGAGAGACGCGGCTGTCACGAAGTGTCGTAATTCGATAGCGGTGGGATCGTATCCTATCGAAAGTGAAGCGTATGTTCCGTGTTATTGCCCCTTGCATTGTCAGATTCCAAAGACTATCATTCAAATAATATGGAATTGTTGGTTTCAGATGAATCGTACTGAACACCCCCCAAGCTGGATCTCAACTGCTTAGGACGTACACGTTTTCAGGTTGGTCTTGATGCGCGTGCTTGCAGCACGATAAGTGTGCGTGCACAGTACAACTAGGACATCTGAAGTAACACAGACTAACTGCTCTAGAACCATTATTGTAGTTCTTTACTTTTCAGCATTGCGTAGCACGGTGACAGTAACGTTGTGAGGCATGTGCCCGAGGATGCCCTATTTCTACGTTATCTACGCGACCCGTACTTCTAAGAAATAACGAAGAACCAGACATATTATTCATCTTAATATCTGTTTATTAAGATCTTAACTTAATCACTATACACACTGATAATAACAATTGTAGAAAGCGGATCTGGAGTGAGAAGAAATAATTCGTATTACCAAATAATAGCGTAATTGACCACTATATCTAACTTTACAGATTACTGCTAATCTCCTTAATACACGTAGTTTCCTTACATCTTAATAGAAAACGCTTCCCGCTAAATCCTTGGTAACAGCTACTCTCTTGGTAGCACTGACGTGGTTTTAATCCTTGTGGAATGGTATCCACCTTTGTCTTGAATACACAGGTACGGGTAGGTTAATTCTTGAACTTGGAGTTTCCTCTAACTTTAACTTAGTCAATTCTCATCATAAACATAGACCTAATATAGTAACTTCTCATAGCCACCTCGCGAACGCTAAACTTCTACTATTTACAAGATTCCTAATTTGCCTTCTCACTTTCTTTTTCTCGATTTGGTTGGAAAGAATTGCCATTCTGGCATCAAAGAACCCAATAGGATATTAATGAAAATCACGATGAAAACCCGTCACAATGTGTCCAATGACAAAACTGGACACAGTAGACCCCAGTCCTCCTTTTAGACCAGTTCTCGTTCTGCGTATACCATCATGATAAATTTATCCATC
The DNA here is from genome assembly GCA_019973935.1 of Trichonephila clavipes. Taxonomy (NCBI): domain Eukaryota; kingdom Metazoa; phylum Arthropoda; class Arachnida; order Araneae; family Nephilidae; genus Trichonephila; species Trichonephila clavipes. Next base: position 6,188 of record BMAU01000187.1, read on the forward strand.
TCTGAAGTTACCGATAAGAATGCACCTATCTTGCTTACGTAGTGATGTTGTCCTACTCCTCCTGCACGCATTGTGATACAACGGACAGCCATTAACAGCACGAAATATACACCTCTTGTTTACATCGTTGGCAATCTAAACAACTTGCATTTTGTTACATTTCAAAAATCGTCGGCCCGAAGGTTGTACCCTGTCTTTGAGGTTTCGGAGTCATGGTCTTTCTACAAGATAGCGAAAGACCGCATGTTGCCCGTCCTGTCCTGATCAATATCAACACACTACGAGCAGGTACACTCGTGCACACTTGATTGTTGCTATGGCCAGCAGGTTCTCCATATCTCTCCCCTATTAAAAGCATCTGGTCATGGGTTGCTGAGAGACTCTATCGCCTGCTTCCTCCAATGGCTACGATTGTTGTTGTGGGGCAAAGACTGCAAGAATCATGATATGACTTATTCGCATCTTTCAAGCTCAGTTCGACTCGATACCTGATCGGGTTAGAGTCTGTTTAGCTGCCAGAGGTGGTATCTCTGTATTAAATTGAGGCCATTTATGCTCCCATCTGCCCTAGAAATTTAAATATGTTTGCTTCGTACTATGTTGAATACACATACAATAAGTAAAGCTCTGCTATTTCCTCTCCTTCCTCGTGTTACAGTTTTATGGCCAATAATGTATGAAAGAAAAATAAATCTTTATTTTGAAATAAAATTTTAAGGAAAATATAAAATTAATGAATAAAAATCTTCAAAAAGAATTCAATACATTATGTTTCTGATATTTCAACAATGTGTATTAAATGAACTTCAGCATATATGGCATAAATAACAGTAGACCAATAATTTATTGGAACTGATAGTTTCTATGTGCTATCAGAATAAACACAAAAATCTTTAGAAAGTTCTCAAGTAAAAGCGTAATTTAATTATCCAAAGTAAACAATGACTTTACAAAAAATAAAGAGCAGAAGCTCTGATAATTCACTAAGAGTATTAGAATAGAAAATTTTCTTAAGAAAACTAAACTTGTAAGAAAATCTATTATATTCAGCATGCAAATTCCTTTGCTCATAAAAATCCTTATAAATATACAGGTGTCCCTCGTGTAACACAGTGATTTCGTACCATGCTATATCGAAACTTTTTTTATTAATTTATTCAATTAGTTTATTTATTTATTTATTAACTTGATAATGCATGCATATAATACAAATCAGGGCAATATGTACCGTGTTGTATCGAAAACGTGTTATACGGAACTTTAAAATAATATAAATCAAGGCAATGTGTACCGTGTTTATCGAAATCAAGTTTTACAGTGTAAAATTTTATGATAGCTGAAATTTCGTTTCCGTAAAACATACAAATGAAAAAGCGAGTTAATTAAAAGAAATATAAAAATGAAAATATGGAATACAAAAATATGAAATGCATAAAAAATTGTCGTTATAATTATACAAAATAAATGAAAATGGCTTATTAGAATCATGATATTAATTTTCATCATCACTCTCATCAGGAAATACAGCAAATCTATATTTCTCAACGTTGGTTGAAACCCCTTTTTATTAGGTATTACTCCATCATTATAAAAGTTATCCGACGTTCTAATGAACGGGCCGTTTCCGTTCATTCGTGTTTGGGAGTTAGAATAAAGATCAGCTATAGAAAGAACAATTCTAGTTTATTATTTCTTTACCAGATTTCAACAACCCAGGGTAGGAGATGCACACTTCTATAAAGTATAGGAGCAAATACAAAGCAGAAAGGATACTTAATAATTTATAACGATTCCATTAACTTGCACTTAGAACTCTTTGATTACTTAAGTAATTCGTAGCTATTCAACCTCTGGTGGATATTATTAAAATGTAACTTATTGACTAAATCGTCAATTAACAATCTTAAATATGAAACAATTAATCGTCGAGCCACTCTCGACTAGCTTTCTCCTACTTTACGCTAATTACTAACTTCTATCATCTAACTCCTAGCCTCTCTCTCTCACCGTTTCCCTAAATGTTAATGCTTAAATAAAAGCCTTCAAATTCACAAACCGTGCCTTCTCGAGGAAAAGTTTTTAATAGAACAACATTGAAAAGAAGTAATTTTACCCTAGAGTATTAGTGAGTGGTTCGAGGATAGACCCGTTACAATGTAAATTACAATTACCTGTCTGTGTCAGTCTTGGAATTCGTTTAGAATTTATGTATAAAAATCTAAAGAACTTTGCAATTCACTTTTAAATTTCATTTTAAGGTATCCGACTACATTCGGAACCGTGATTTTGCAAAAGCGTATAAATGGATAAAATTTATGAAATTTAGTGTCACTTAGATTAGAAAATACATATAAATTGTTTTAAGAATAGTATTACAATAAAAAATTATTTAAGTGCAATATTTTGACAAAAAATGAACATAGAATGACCCATTTTCAAAATATTCTCCTTTTGTGAAAAAGGTTTCTATGATAGAAATATTTTGCCTGTATATACTCAGACCTCTGTACAGAGGCTCAACCAGAATTTTTGAAATATATAACTTAGAAGTGGGCTTATCCATGTTTTACGACAACAGAGGAGAGAAATTTTAAGAAAAAAGCGCCGATAATTATTTCAATTGGTGGTAACTCTGAAAATAATGTGAATTTTTCAAAAATTCTAGTTGAACCTCTGTACAGAAGTCTGAGCTATATACAGGCAAAATAATTTTATAATAGAACCGTTTTTCACAAAAGGAGAACATTTGGAAAAAAGATTATTCTAAGTTAATTTTTGCCGAAAAATTGAGTTTAAAAAATTTTTTTGTAAAAATGTCCTTAAAACAATTTCATGCATGTTTTCTAATCTAAATGGCACTAAATATCATGAAAATTATCCATTTATGTGCCTTTTTAAAATCACGGTTCCAAACGTAGTCGGATACCTTAAAGGGGATGGGAATTCCTCTTATTGAACTGAAATGACTTACAATTTTTTGAAATCGTGTTATGTGAAAACCATGTGATATTAAATTCTTGTGAGGTGTAATATCGAATCTATGTTATAATCGCAAATTTTATGCCGTGTAATATCGAAACCGTGTTTTAATAGTAACGTGTTATACGAGGGACGTTTGTGTTGGCCAAATTTCGATATCACTCGTTAGAAAATAGGATACAGATATTAATAATTCGTGGTTGTGGTTGTCGAGCCATAGGTTCGAGCCCTATGCCACTGAAGACCAGACTTATAGAGGGTCTAATGCCCACAGCTAGGGTTGGTATGGAGTTAGAAGAGGGAGTTCCAGCTCAGGTATCGTCCTTATCATTTGAACGTGGTTTAAAATTACGAGATATGTCGCCAATAGTTCTCCTGTTATTTCAAAGTACCTCATTAATTAAACTCAAATCAAATCAAACCGTGGAGAAATTAGTTTGAGAGAACAGCTTATGTTAGAGGGCAATTTTCATGTGTTACCCCCAAGGTTTCTTTGACATTAACAGCGTAAGACATTCCAAAATTTAATCAGAAGAATATGTTAAAAATAAAAGCGACAATCTATCACTTAAAAATCTTGAACCTATAATCATCAACTGTATTCTTGTCGTCATGTTTCACACAACTCTTACACTTAAAAATTCTCTTCAGTTTTAGGAAACATTGGAGTTTGTGTTTTATAATAAATATTCGATAAATGGCTTAATACTAAATTCGATCGAAATGTTTCAAAATTTTCTTTTGGAAAACATTTCATTATGTAAAATCTCAAAACTGAAAACAAAATGCAAATTTGAAAAGGGAAATATTTTAAAAAACAATTTCAGAAATTTAAAAATTTAATTTTAAAATTACTAGCTCTGATGAATATTGACCATTCATTCTAAACATAATTAGTTACGTAACATTTACTTTCTTATCTAAGTTTGCAAACACAAGGTACTTTAAAAAATGCACGCAGACAGAGCAAATACGCTTGCGAAAATTTCTTTGAAATCATTCAGGAACACTGAAAAAGAAGCCAGAGCAAACGATATTTTTGAGAGCATTAAACTAACAGAACTCTTTTAAAAGAATTCAGACTTTCTTTCTTGGTTAAAACAGATACAATCCTGAAAAGAACTATTTTTTTGCTCGGAACCATCTAGCCAGAGAATAAATTTGCAAAGTAAAAATCCTGAAACTCACTTACACAATTACCCTATTCATAAATTCCATCCAACCTTAAGCAATTGTTTGGTAATCGTTTCTCCAGTACAAAACAAAACTCTTCTCAAAAAAGAGCTTCGAAAATAATTTACCATTGGTACCGCTGCCTGCAAGTCTTTTGTCTAAACTAATGGAGGTTTATGGACTAGACAATGAGAAATGAAGTGAGATCAGAGGACAAAAAGGAAAATGTCTGGAAGAATAAACTACACGTCGAGCTTGCATTTTGTGTACCTGAACTGAGCTGGGAACAGATCAAATAAAAAGACGTGATGCAGATGGTCAGTGCTTAGATTAACTTGTGCATGGAAACTTTTTATTGGCATGTGAATCGGAAAAAATGAAAATTAATCTTCTGCAAAGTTGTTCCGAAATTAAATAAAAACACAATTGGAAACTTAAGTCAAGAATAAAATTTAAATTATGTGTAAAATGAGCAATTTTTTCTATATTTATAGAATAACAGTACTTACGTGTATTATTATAATCATTTTCTAGAAGTTTGGTAATTTTTTCACTGAGAAGAATGACAATTTACAAAATAATAAGTAATTTATTGTGCAGCTATACATACTTATGCTACTAAATTTTAGGTTTTACTTTTATTTGCGATATAATTTTTAAAACGTTGTAAGGTTTTAAAAATTGTTCTATTCTTGTTTGAGTGGAAATTTCAAAATACTAGAAATATATAAATTAAATAGCTACAATGACCGGCGGGCGACCGTTCTCTGACCAACTGTGTTGAAAAACTGATCAAATGATTTGATTAGTTTTTTACATGGCGTTCCCAATGCCTTTATTACTTGAATATAACTTCATGACATGTAGGTTTCATATTTACCCTAGATAAAATATTGTATTCTTGTAAAATACTTTTATTATATTTTTTCTGTTGTTGCCACAATTATAGTTTTAGAACTTAAAGAGGAAAACCGGAGCAAACGAAGAAATATGGAAACACAAAATCCAAACATGCAATGCAAATCTCTCTCTCTCTCTACACCTATATCGGAAAATCATGTTCTGCTATTTAAAGCCCCACCTCGCTGAAGGGCTTATGTACGGTAAATATGGCATGGCTTAAAAATCCTCCCATTGGTACGGTGTGGAAGTTCGGAAAGGATGATGCCAACCCAGGTATCGTCCTTACCACTCTTGATCGTGGTTCAAAATTACAAGATTCATTGGTTGCGTAGCTTTAGGGTGAAACGCAAATTTAACTCGCACTCTGCTTTTGCTACAAAGCAATAGTGTTGGGTTTCTAGAATTCGGCCTGGTTCTTATTTTAGGTGTTTTTCACAAACGCTGTCACAAAGCTATAGTAATAAATTCACGACAAACGAGAAATAATACGAAACAATAAATCGCATTCTAAATAATGTTCTAATATCCTTTCAAAGATTGTCCATTGAATTATGGTAAAAGTATCTAGTTTGAGCTTACAATGTTCTAACTTTTGTTCAGAATAAAATTAATGTTTTACAATGCCACCTGAACCTTTAAAGAGAGCATCTGGATTCTGGAAAAACATTTCTGTATCACACCATAATATGAAACAATATTGTCATGTTTTTTTTAAATAAAATACTTCATATCTATGTATATGATGAGGCAAGTATAAAATTGTTACACATGTTGGGAGAAAGGTTGCGTGGCCAAAAGAATTATGAAAACTCGGATGAAATAGAATGTTTACATGGTAACACACAGAATAGAAACATGTTTTATATATGTATCAGATAACATTTCACGTCAACATTTAGTTCGAATATATACTTTATTTTGTTCTAGGTTACAAATAAGAGAAATATTGTAGCACTCTCATTTTTTGAAACCTAATGATGATTGAAAAGAGACAACAAGACACATCACAAACGTTTTAAATATCATTATATTCCTTCTTTTTTACAACATGCATGCAATTATTGAAAATACTTCTGAAATTTAACATTTCATATAATATTAAAATTGGCACATTAAATAATTTAACGTCTTTAAAACGATCAATGAATTATAATTTGACTTGGAAACTAAATGAATTTAGTTAATTTTTTCTCTTTGTGTTGTATACTTTTTATAAAAAACTATTTTATTCCGCTTCAGCTGAAAAACGATTCAGTTTTTAGCTGACTTTGAAACTTTTTAACAGAATTTCGTAACATTTATCATTTCTTGAAAACTCAGTTATAATAAAAAGGGCATCCACATAATATTTAAATACGTGACCATGATTTTGAAAAAGTGTACAAATAGACAATTGGTTTTGATACTAAATACCAGTTGAATTAGAAAATACATATAAAATTATTTTAAGAATGTATTTGCAGCAAAAAAAATATTTAAAGACAATTTTTTGGCAAAAAATCAAGAAAGAGTGGCATATTTTCGAAAAATATATTTACAAAAAATGAGTCTATCGTATTTGGGCAATATGTAGATAGAGATTCTATACAGGGGCCGAAATAACATTATTGAAAAATTCACATTATTTTCAGAGTTGCATTTAATTTAAATAATAACTGGGGTTTTCATCAAAATTTTATTACTCTTGTGCAATAAAATATTTATAAAAATCCACTTCTATAAATTATTTATTTCAAAAATTCTAATTCAGCCTCTGTATAGAGTTCCTAAATATATTTAGGCAAAATAGTATTACAGAAGCATTTTCATGAAAGAATGTTTGGAAAATATGTTACTTTTTCTTCATTTAATATAAAAAAAATTGCACATTTAAATAATTTTTCACTAAATAATATTCTTAAAACAATCTTATTCAATTGATACTAAATATCAAAAATATTATCCTTTTAATAAGCTTTTTTTTCAAAGGATCCAAACGTAGTCAATCAACCTTAAAAAAGGTAACATACAATTACAACATTTATGTCATTCAGTTTCATTTCAATATCTACGTTCATTTTAGCTAAGTAGAGTTGTGTAAAAAAGGATTTTTTTACGGTTGAAGAGGTTCGCAATTCCGTACAGCTGGATGAAGAACAAACATGAGACGTTGGAGCCACAATACTGGTAAGAAGTGATAGAATCTCGTTCTATTTTGAGCAAAAATGAAAAGCTCCGATGCTTTTCTCGACTGGGGAAAGCCGTGGGTTTTAAGAAGGAATCACCATTTCTTCACCTTGATTTATTTCGTCTTCAAGATGTCCTTAGGGATTAATATAGGAGGTGTAAAACATGTCCTGAGGATACAGCACGTAGTGGATTGTCTGGAGACTACTTTCCTCAGAACGTTTGAGAAATTTTTTGTAAAGAAAGAGTTGATAAACTAAAAATATCTACGAATCTAAGACATTTTTAGAATTATATATATATATATATATATATATATATATATATATATATATATATATATATATATATATATATACTTCTTGAGTTAATAGCTAAGTCTTAAATTTCACTTAAAAGTTATCAATCAATACTAGCCCAGAAGATAAAGAGAAGAAATTTATTTTTATTTTTTAGCAAATTTCCCATTTCAAAAGGTCTCAATTTCAGACAATGATTAAGTGACTAGATTTCCTGTAAATAAAAATTTATCAATAGATATAGATTCCGTTATTCTTTTGCAGATTTCGGTTTTTAAATGTAATACATTCGATCGACTATTCATACATTATCCCGATTATTTAGAAAACTATTTTATACCAAGTGTATGCATAAGTTTTTTCCTGTTTTTTTTTTGGTAAAGAAAATACGTAATTTTCAAGGGAAATTAAATTTTTTTATTCAAAATATGGGCCATCGGCTTCTACAGATTTCGCCCATCTTTCAGGTAATTTATGAATACCATGCAAGAAAAACTGCTTGTTTTTTGCGGCAAACCGTTCGTCGAGCCATTTTTCAACTTCTTCGAAATTTCTGAAGGACTGCTCTGCGAGGCCATGAACTCATTGATGCGAAGAGGTGATACTCAGAAGGCTCCACGTCTGGGGCGTACGGCGGGTGCAGAAGGATGTCCCATCCAAGCGATTTCACGGTGTCTTTCTCTAGTTTTGCTGTGTGAAATGGCACGTTCTCATGTAACAAAATCACTTTGCCATGTCTTCTGGTCGTCTTTCGATCAATGCGTGATTTAAATTAATCATTTGTTGGCGATAGCGTTGTGCATTAACAGTCTCGTCGGGCTTCAAGTATTCATAATACACAACATCTCTTCGGTCCCACCAGACACAAAGCATGGTCTTCTTGCTGAAGCTATTTGGCCTTGATGTTGAAGAACCGGGTTCGCCAGGTGAAAGCCACGACTCTTTTCGCTTCCGGTTTTCAGAATAAATTCATGTTTCCTCACCCGTCAGAATTCGATACAAAAATGATTTTCTTTCAAGGCGTTGAAGTTGAAGCAGCATTTCAAAGTCACTTTGTGATTTTCGATTCGACATTCATTCAAATCGTATTGGACCAATTTACCCAATTTATTGATCTTCACCATTGCTCGTAAACATCTGCTGATTGTTTCTTGTGACACATTTAATGCTTTTGCCAATTGCTGTTGAGTTTGAGTTTGGTCATCATCCAATAATTCCTGTAATTGCTTGTTTTTGCACTTTTCGGGCTTACCAGAGCGCTCTGTGTGTGTGTGTGTGTGTGTCTTTCACTTTGCAATAATCTCTTTTAAATTGTCAAAGCCGTGTCTCAAATGTTCTAATCGATGAACAGTGTTCATCATATGTTTTTACCAGCAGACGATGACTTTTAACTGCCTTTTCGTTTTGATTAAATAAAAAAAAGCAATGCCTGCCACAAATTTTCTTTTTCAGGCACAAAATTCGACATGATCACTGGACGATAAAACAAAGATATTAGTTGTGGGCGGTCTCAACTTGTGTTTGTTTGTAGTCTAAGGCTACGTAGTACCCTACAAATCTCAAATACAGCGAATGTTTTTTTTTTACATTTCCTTGTGGCTTACATCATTTTGCAGCTTGCTGCCAAATTTCAGATCTGATAACAAATTAGTTTTTCAGATAGTTGAAGTTTTCTGTGTTTAGGTTTTGGTTTCGGTTTCATTTTAAAACACTTTTCCATTCTAAAATTGAATTAATCAAAAATGTTTTTCAGCAGAAATAACTCTTTCAGTGTGAAATGGTTATTAATTGCAACTTTCATTGATAAAATCATTTCTGCTTGATTATATTTTGAGTGTTTTGACTTCTCATAATTACTTAAAATTAATTTCCCACACACAAAAGGCCAGTTTTTTTTTTAAAAAAATAGTTTATATAACTTAAAAGCTTTTTGTTAATTTTTTCAAATGTTTTTAATTTTTTTCATTCAAGAGAAAAAGCTGTGGTTTTTTAAATGTCCTAGATTAAGAATGCGTTGATTTTTAAAAAATTTGTGAATTTTAACTTATGCTTAGAGAGAGTCTAACTAATCTCTTTCAACTTCAAGATTATTTACATTCTTAATCTTTTAAAAAAAACTGCTGATACTTCATCCGGTTTTTTTAAACACCTTTTGTTATTTTCGATCACATTTTATCATAGATATTTTTAACATCTTAAACATTTTTATTTTTAAGAGACGACTAACTTTCTTTTTATTATTTCATTAAAACTTTTAAATACATAAATTTGATTTTTTGAAATTTATTTGTTTTCCTAAAAAAAGTACCTTTTTACTGTATATTGTAATCAACTATTCTCAATTTCAGAATATTTCTGCAATTACTAACGTATATTTTGTAATCTAAAGAGTTATTATAAATTTGGTTTTGTAAGGAACACATTCACGGAATATTTTTTTATAGTACTTAAATATTAATTCCTCAAAAAGTATTCATTCTTCAATATATCCTATTGATTTTAAAATCTGTTTCTCTCTTTCTTTTGAAGCCTTCAAAATTTTATATGAGAACCTTATCTATCTAAGGATAATAATTAGATTTTTAAAGAAAACTGAATTGTAAGACATAAAATAATAATTACATGAAAAACATTAATATTCCGTATATTATTTTGAAAATTTTTTCTTAAAATGTAAGAAGGAAATCATACTAATTGTAACCGCACTTTTCCTTACTCTGACTGCCCTAAGCAGCAGAAGCGCCCTCTAGAGACCAACCACTTATCTATAGAACAGGCCAAGTGAGGGAAGGACGTGGTCGCTATTAAAAATCGCCCGTAGTCTTTGTCCTTAATTTTAGTTAAATATTTTTGTTGTCTTTTTATAATCTAACCCAAATTAATAAATAATTGTTGCTCTAAAAAAGGAGAGTTTATTGAGCCCACACAACCCTAAATTTGCCTCATTTAATTTAGTCTATAACAGGGGTACTCAACTTTGTGTTATCTGGGCCTCACACATATGACAACTATTTCACGTGGGCCGCAACGTGAGGATTGAGGAGGAGAGGGGTGCTGTAAGATTAAGGACATTTAAACATTTAGAGTGCGGGTAATTCATCAGAGAACATTAAAATTAATAACTTTGGATTTGATTTTAAAACTGTATTAAACTCTTTGTTTATCAATATATATACTGCTCAAAATAATTAAAGGATATTGCGGTTTTAGGTGGATCTTGCGGCTGGGAAACTTTTTAGCTGATTGATACATGGTCGACAGACGTAGTAGGTTATATGAGAATAAATTACACATGTTTGGCAGATAAAAAATGCATTTTATTGCGCATTTGTGTACAAAAGGAAAAAACAATTTGTGCATATGAGAAAAAAAGAATAAGAAAAGGTGTTTTCTTCAAAGGAAATCATTTTCAGTAAGGGGTATGGTTTCCACGGACGGCCAGCAACGTTGAGCACCTTTGAGGCATGGAGTCAATGAGGTTATTAATCACGAGTTGAGGTATTCTGTCCCACTCTTCCAGAAGAGCTCTTTCCAGTTTCTTGGAGAGTTTGTGGGGGTGGTAGTTGGCGACCAGCAACTCGTCTTCCTAAAGCGTCCCAAACGTGCTCTATTGGATTCAAGTCTGGAGAACACGCTGGCCATTCCATTCGTACGATTCCTTCCTCGAAAAGGAAATCCTCCACCAGGTTAGCACGATGTGGCCTGCAGTTATCGTCCATTAAAATGAAGTAATCTCCGATTGCTGCAGCGTAAGGGACTACAATAGGTCTGAGGATCTCATCCCTATTTTGGCGAGCAGTCAGATGCCCATCTCGAATGATATAGAGGTCTGTGCGCCCGTCAATGTGGAGGCCACCATACACCAACACTCCCCCACTGCCAAATCTGACACTTTCGTGCACGAACGCAGGATTATTCCTACTGCCACGGTCCCTCCAGATAAAAATACGCCTATTATCCGGATGAACAGAAAAACGGGACTCGTCAGAAAAAAGAACATTGCTCCATTCATTTCTCCTCCAGTTCACATGCTCTGTTGCCCACTCCCTGCGGTCGCGACGATGCCTTGATGTTAGTCTAACACATACCATCGGTCGGCGAGCATACAGACCTACACCATGGAGCCGGTTTCGAATAGTCTGAGTTGAAACCGTGGTGCCAGTAGCCGAGCGAAGGTGTTGTTGGAGATGAATAGCGTTCTTATTCCTGTGTCTCCGAGCCGTTAACACCAAATAACGATCTTCATTGGGCGTTGTTGCCCGTCTACGACCTTGCCCTGGTCTTCGGCCTGCACTTCCAGTCTCCAAAAAACGGTTCCAGATCCTGGAAATCATACTTTGTGACACTCCAATGGCTTGCTCTACTTGACTTGAATTCCCCCCCCCTTCTAACCTACCAACAACTCTTCAAGCTTCTGAATCGGTTAAATGACTTCGCTGAGACATCGTACTCATCGAAAAAAAGCGGTCACTGAATTCCGATCATCGTTGTCTTCATTTCAGTTGAAAGTCAAATTTCATTCGCTGCCGCTGAAGCGACGTTTTTGACGTCGAACTCAAAATTAGCATACTCCTCAGTTTGAAAATCAGAAAAATTTGCATTTGTGATTCTCTTCTTCCATTTTAGGCAAAAAAAATTCGCTTATATCTTTATTTTATATAAAACTTACAATATCCTTTAATTGTTTTGAGCAGTGTATAATGTAACAAGTTTTGTAGGATGATTTTGTTGACTCTTCATTTTGTGACATTACAACCCACAAAATATTTTGTAACTGTTTAAATTTTTTTTAAGAAAGCCGATTTATATCACATCTTGAAAGAGATCTTTAAGAAAAAGAGTCACTGAAAGATTTGAGCTTAGTGGTACAGCTACGAGCAAACTTTTAATTTTAAATTTATAACTTTCATGACAAGTTGAACAAGTAGTTGTTGATCCATGTTTGTTTTTCTCGGTGAAATAGTCCAGATCTCAATAATCCTGAAACAACATATATTCTTTAGATATTTTTGGCTTTAATGACATGAAGGTTAATTAAAAATAGCTTCACCCATACATTTGTCGCAAATCCACTGTTATGTGTTATCAATAACCGTTACAATCATAAAAAGAAAAAAAGTTATCGCGCAATTCGTACCAGCACAACATCAATAGCAAAATTGATATATTTGATTGCTTGACTGATATAATTTCTCGCTAAATTTTTAATACATTGTTCTTAAATAATGTAATTTATTAGTGCAATGGGCCAAGACTAGACCACATGCGGCCCGAGGACCGCAAGTTGAGTATCGCTGGTTTAAAACATCCAACGCTCTGCATAATAACAAACAAATCTGTATGATAAATTTAAACTATATTTTTATTTTAAATTTAAATATAACGGAGAGAGTTGTTTTTTTAGATTGTACAAACAAAATAGGGAAACTTGCTTAGTGGGTTAAACGTATGCGACATCATAGTCACATGATAACTACAAACACGTGTTTTCACCCAATTAATTCACAAATTTATGTGACGTCATTGTCACAGAATAAATGCAATCACGTGTTTAATACTAATCAGTTCCTACACTGATTAGTGTTAAACACGTTGCCAACTTTTACTTTTTTACTGATACTTTTAATATGTATATATTTGTAAGAAATAATGCGCATAAATAAATAAAATGCACTTGTTTTCAAAGTACACGAATAATGGAAGTATTTTTTTTTAATTTTGAAAAACTTGTGTATGTGTGTTGAAGAATGTGAATATTTGAGCGAGCACCTTTAACCAAGTATCAAATTTGAAATTTTACTTAAAGTTTGCAAGTAGAACCAAAGTATGTGTGTGTCTGATGTCAGTTATGAATTCAATGGAGAATACGTAATTGTATTGATCCCGTGACCATCATGAATTTAGCCCGTTATCCAGTAACTGTTCGAGAGTTCTAAATTATTCGAAGAAAAATAATTATCAAAAGCAGCGATAATTTACAATCGTAATATGGAATCATTTTATTACATATTTGAACCTATTGTAACGTTTTCCTGCCTAGCAGCTGCAAGATCGGCTTACCTATGCAGATAACATTATGCCTCTCAAATCCACAGTTGCACCCCCAAAATATTCCAAGATCCTTTCATCTGGCATCTTTCCGACAAACGATGACAATGAGAAAAACAACAGTTGCATTTCAAATGCGAGCCGAACCTCGAGTTAAATTCGTGGCATAAGAAGGGACAGAGCAGACCGCTGACAACACTTCAAAAGAGATGTTGGGTTTTACCTCCTCCATGCCCAATAAAATATTCTGTAGCATTGAAAAACTCAATAGTTTGATCAACTTGCATCTAAATGTAAACACATTGAAATTCGTTTAAAGAGAAAACGTTGAAGACGAAACATCGGTTACCACGAAATAATACATTGGTACCAACAAACTACTATGTATTTTCAAGCATTTTTTCCTCCTAACAAATCACTTAACACGAAAAGTCTCCCATCTCAGAATGAGCAAAATACGGAAAACACCAGCAGTACAGGCTAGATTTAAGAGGGGTGGGAAATGAATGAAAGGAGTTTCACATGTTTCATAGAGAGGAGACTCACTTGGCTTTGAAATACTCTCAGAATAGCCTGTAACACGAATCAATTTTGTTTATCTAATCTACTTTACATCCTACACCCTGCCACACAAAAACATCCGAAAAGAGGAACATCATGAAAAAGAGTATACGCAGTTATTTAGACGCACATTCAATTGGTGAAATGAATAACAAAATGAACGACATGGAAGAATTCAATGCTAAAAAAGACAATACAAAAAAAATATCGAACTACTTTCCAAAAACTCAATAAATGTTTTACTTTTCAAAAAAACTTGAAAATGCTGTATTAAATTTCACTTTCTTCTGATTGTTTTCGTTTGATTTATTTGTATTCAATAAATGCATATATACATATCTATGTAAATAAAACGAGCTCTAATATAATCTTAGTTATGTTAAATATATTTTTTTTTTTATAAAATATCTTTTTACACGAAAAAATGCGTCGATCACCTCAGTTTCATCTTAAACGATTTCAATTGTATTGTAATTAAAAGCTGTAGACCCTGGGTTAGCATTACGTCGATCGCGATCGACAGGTGGACCGCCAAGACATTTGCGGGTGACCGTCTGAAGATGTGAGCAGCTAGTTATTATGTACGGAAATATTCAAGATTGGCTGACAGTATGCAGACCAAGTCTTCTGACTATAACAACAAAAATTAACTTAAGATGAAAATGTTTTATTTTTTAATGTATTTGGAATTGTTTGATAACAAATGCATCATTTGATATTAAAATATTTGTGGCTATTATTATTATTGTAATTGTATCTTGCGTTGTGCTTTAAACGCGGTGTTAAAAGTGTTAGTTTTTTTTTATTTTAGTTATGTAGGTAAGTACATTTTCCGTATTTATTATTTAGTTATAATAAATATTGTAGACCTTTTTCTTGCCTCACCACACCTACGACACTGAACAGTGGAGCACTCAATAATTTTTAGGGGGGGGGGAGGGTCGAAAGTCTACCAATCTCGTATTATATCTTAAAACGCAGGTAAAAATTTTTTTTTTATTTTGGCGATTATCGGGAACAAAAAAAAAACAGTAAAAAATAACTTACTAAATAATAATTAGCATTAATTTATTAAAAAAAACTATTAATATATAGCAAATATTTAATTTAATTTTGCGTACTACATACATGGAATTTACGTACTATATGCATAGAATTATAATCAGTCGAGAAAAAAATAAATGGCTAGGAAGCAGGATCCGGACCCGTGATCCCACACCCCACTTTGTATTCGCCACTGACGCTAGGTGAATTTGAAATATTTAGAAGTAGGCCGTACCTTGGAAAAGTCTGCCCACCCCTGCTGTAGATGAAATAAATCAATAATTTAATTTCTTAAGGTATCCGACTACGTTCGGAACCGTTATTTTAAAAAGGTGCATAAATGGATAATATTTATGATATTTAGGGAATACACATGTATAAAATTGTTTTAAGGACATGAAGACAAAAAAAATTTATTTAAACACAGTTTTGTCAAAAAAAAAAAAAAACTTAGAATAATATTTTTTCCAAATGTTCTCCTTTTGTGAAAAATGCTTCCATTATAATAATATTTTGCCTGTATATAGCTCAAACCACTATACAGAGGCTCAACTAGAATTTTTGAAATATATAAATTATAAGTGGGCTTATCCATGTTTTACGACAACAGAGCGGAGCAATTTTAAGAAAAAAACGCGAATAATTATTTCAATGGGTGGTAACTCTGAAAATAATGTGAATTTTTTAAAAAAAATTCTATTTGAGCCTCTGTAGAGAGGTCTGAGCTATATACAGGCAAAATATTATTATAATAGCATTTTTCACAAAAGAAGAACATTTGAAAAAAAAAAGATTATTCTAAGTTAATTTTTTGCCAAAATATTGTATTTAAATAACTTTTTTTGTCAAAATGTGCTTAAAACTATTTTATGCATCTATTCTAATCTCAGTGACACTAAATATCATGAAAATTATCCATTTATGCGCTTTTTTAAAATCACGGTTCCGACCGCAGTCGGATACCTTAAGTCTCACGCTACGTATCAATATTTCCTCAGATCTATCGCCACACTAAAAAGTTTTAGAGCAACAAATTATTTGTTACACGGCATTTGTTTCGCCAACATTTCTAAATGGAGGTTTTCTACGCCATACTATCATTGTGTTATGCATGAAAGTCATCGCAGAGAAAGAAAAAGACGCTATGTTTCCAGGAAGATTAGCAAGATAAACTCAAAACTTCTTCCCCCGAGGGGAGCTGTTTCCAAATCTAAGTAACCCTCTCGCTCATGCTTTTTGATGGGCTGTTACAAATAGACAACGATTAGGTCCTGTGCTCTAAAAGCCTGTAATGAGCCTTGATAATGACCTTATCTAATCTTAATTCTCGTTCCTGGAACTGAAAATGTCCTTTGCATCATTTAGAAGATAATCCATTTTGATTCTTGTGAGAAAGAACGACCCCTTGCATATCCAAGCAATTACTAGAATTACTTTTATTCATATACTTTGAAGAATAAGGAAGTGTTTTAGAATAGCACTGAAAATCAGTATTATTTTTTTAACTTTATAGTGTTTCTACAACTAGTGTGACTCATATTTTGGTATAAAGAGTTAATCTAATGAACTCTCATTTATATTTTCTTTGTTTCATAATACATTCTATTCTATTTATGTGAAGAATAATATTCCTTTCACTTCATTTGAAAAATAGCTTTGAAAATCTTTCAACAGTGATAAGTTTATATTCAAGTATATTCTTTATTAAACTATGTAACGAAATTTTTTCTTCATATTATACAATTTTTTTTATCAGAATTATATTAAGAGGACTTGGTACCCTAAAAATCACAAAGCTATCGTTTTTTTTTTATTTTCATTTAATCTTATTCTTTGCATTATTATCTTTCGATTGATATATCACTTGTGCATGTCGGAAAGTTAGAAGTTGAATAAAACTTCATTTGAAAACAAATTAAGCAATTCAGCCACACCCTCTTTTTAGAAAAAAAAGCTAAAAAATGCGTTATGATAAAAAAATCTATTTAATAAATAGAAATAATAACTATAAAAAAGAATGTGTAGTATTAAAAGCAGAATATTTCCGAGGCAATACAATAATGTAATTTGCCTTCCTTATGAAATGTGTGCATGTAAAATTTTTAAATTAAGACATTTTATATTAATAATTTCAGTTCTTATTCCTGATATATTTTTCATACAAATGTAATACTTTAATATTATAAGAAGAAAAACACAGCTAAAATTTTTGTCGTGACAGAAAAAAAATTTTTTAAAGTTTTTCTTGAGTTTTCTTGTGCAATTAGTACTCTCTAAAAGTGAATCATTTATAAAAATGTGTGGGTTGAAAACATATGAAAATGCAATTATTTTAAAGAAAAACGTATAACTAATATCTTAAAGTGGTATTTTAAGTTTAATTAAGCTTATAATAATTATGCTTTCAGAATTATAAACTTTAAAGTGGTTTTTCTCAGTTTGTGTTTTTCGAAACCTTAGTGCATTCAAAATGCTACTCCTTCGACAATTATTTACCAATCACTTCAATTTTTTTCCTGCGTGTTAAAAATAAAGCATGTAATAAAAATTAGGGATCCGTTTTGCTATAAACTGAATACTTTTTTTTTTAAAAAAAATAAAATGTAAGACATGTTGGCTTTTCGTTGATTTTTAGCCTGTATATCAGCATTTTATTTTTTTTTTTTCTCGAAAACGAATGAAGTTATTCTAAAATCGATCCCTAAAGTTGTTAAGAACATCCATAAGAATATTATAAAAAATTTCAGGTCAAAAAATTAATTTTTACAAAAGGAGTAGGATTTTAAAATTTTCCCAATTTTCTTCAAAAAATTTAAATTTTTAAAATTGTGTGAATAATATATGAAAATTTTCATCTGGTAACATTTTCTTGAATAGAAACATTGTATAAAATGTTAAAATATAATTTTTAAATAAGTAAATAAATAAGTTTACTCAAAGGGTGCCAAGTCCCCTTAACTTAAAAAAATGCTATAGAATCAGCAAAATGCTTTAAAAAATTAGGAAAACACTTCTACATACAGAAGAAATAGATAAAAAAAAAGCTTTCAGTTTGAACATTGATGCTATTTTACCCTGTTTTTATTAACTTGCTTTCTTTTCAGGGTGGAACTTAGTATAATTGATTTTAAACTAACTTCCCGATGTGAGCTAGATACTTGAAATTTTGACCATAGTTTAGAAGTGGATGGCAATGCATGAAAATGTGAAAAAAGAAAGGAAAAAAAACGAAACGGTTTTTTATACTTTTTAGTCAGTTACAAAAATATGGTACATTAAAAAAATTGACCTATTAATTATTTTAAATTTACTCAGGAAACACTGAAAATCAGGGTTGTTTTATTTAATTTTATAGCTGCTACAACTAGTGTGACTGATAATAATTTAGCATAGAACTAATCTTCTGAGCCGTCAATAATTTTTATTTTTCATAAGTCATTTATATTATTTATTTGAAGAATAACGTATCTTTCGTTTGCTTTTTTCATTAACTTAAGTCTGTAAAATATATCAAATGTACTTGTGTAGAAAAATAGCTTTCAGAATGTTTCTACACGCATATATATACATGAATATTCTTTTACAAACAATACTATGTGAGTTTCTTCCTATTATATATTTTCTTTTTATTATCAGAATTACATTAACCGAAAAAAAAGTGTTACAAATAAGTTAAATGCTCCAAATAAACTAGGGAAAGTATGCTTCTGCATGCAGTAGAGCCTCCGGATAATCCTCCTCATTAATCCTCATCAGTGGCGCAAATAAGGGGGAGGATCCTGGGGTCCGCCCCCAAAGCCCTTGATTTTTTCCGATTGATTATAATTCTAAGTATATAGTACTTAAAATTTAATTCAGTATTTGTTATTAATGATTAATTTTATTAATTAATGCTAATTATTTATTCAATAATTAGTTTTTTACTATGTTTTGTTCCCGAAAAACGACAAAATCTAAAGGAGCATGATACAAGAATGGTGAACTTTCGAACCCCGGACCCCCCCCCTTGAAAAATTCTTATGTGCGCCACTGATCCTCATTATTCCTGATTAATTCGGATTAACTAATTCCCTCAGATTGTCCGGATTAATCAAAAATAAAGTATTAAATGAGTCAAAGTACAGACGCGTAAGTACTCTGCACAGTTAAAAAGAATACGTAGTTTGTGAAATAAGAAAAATAAAAATGGTAAAAATTTACCTAAGGGAGAGAATTCACATCAATGCATGTTATATTCATTAGTTAAAGTATCCGCGACCACGTTCGGAACCTTGATTTTAAAAAAAGCGCATAAATGGATAACTTTCATGATATTTAGTGTCACGTAGATTATAATACATGTATAAAATTGTTTTAAGGACATTTTGACAAAAATAAATTTTTTAATACAATATTTCGGCAAAAAATTAGCTTAGAATGACCAGTTTTCAAAATATTCTCTGTTTGTGAAAAATGCTTCTATTATAATAATATTTTGCCTGTATATAGCGTAGACCTCTGTACAGAGGGTCAACTATGATTTTTGAAAAATTCACATTATTTTCAGAGTTACATCCAATTAAAATAATTATCGGCGTTTTTTCCAAAAAAATTCTCCCCTCTGTTGTCGCAATACATGGATAAACCCACTTCTAAGCTATATATTTCAAAAAATCTAGTTGAGGCTCTGTATAGAGATCCGAGCTATATACAGGCAAAATATTTTTATAATAGAAGCAATTTCCGCAAAAGGAGAACATTTTGAAAATGGGTCATTCTATGTTCATTTTTTTTGTAAAAATATTGCACTTAAATAATTTTTTATTGTAATACTATATTCTTAAAACAATTTTATATACATTTTTTAATCTAAGGGACACTAAATATCGTAAATATTATCCATTTATACGCTTTTGCAAAATCACGGTTCCGAACGTATTCGGATACCTTAAGGGGAAAAAAAGACTTACACCAAAGGTGTCAAGCTCAAAGGCTGATTTAGGCGGAATAAACAAGGTTTAACTTAAGGGGGTGCAAAAAACTGAAATTTCATACAAATGTAGGCTCATTTCGAGTAACACATTATAATAAAAAATAAATAAAGGAACAAGAAAAATTTAAAATATACGTCCGGGCACATTTGGCATCTCTTCTCTGCTACTATCTTTACTAATTCGGGAGAAATGTTGATATTTTAGAGCATATTATTGTTTGCCCATATATTCACCGCACCGCAAAAATGCTCGTTTTGGACCGCGAGTTTGACACCCCTAACTTACACCATGTTGCTTTCTATTCTGTGCATAATCCTTCTACCCAACAATTTTTGTCCTCCGACAACTCGTTCTTAGTGTGTCATTTTTTTTGTTATGGAGTGCATTTTAATTTGTATTTAAACTGTAATTTTATGAAAATTAACAAAAGAAAATAACTTAGTGACAAAATTATACACTCATGTCCATAAATTAAGGATATTGAAGTTCACGCAAAGAAAGAGACAGAGGCAAAACAAATTTGACTTATTTGTAAAGTCTATTTCTAAAACAAAAGATAAAGAGCAAAATAGATGCTATATGTTTGACATAATTAATAAAAATTGCGATTTTTACTCCCTGGAGCAAATTTCAAAAAAGAACCTATTTACAAAAAACAGTATAACATGGTTAGTATGATGGTTAATACAGAGTATGTCTGATGGATGATGCAATACAGGCCTTACAACGCCTAGGCATGCTGAGTATCAAATTATCAATCTGATCTTGGGGAATGTTACACCACTCATCAAGCAATGCCCTCCGAAGTTCCGGTAGACAGGTAGAGGGGGGGTGACGTGCTGCAATTCGTCGGCCGAACATATCCCACACATGCTCTATTGGATTCAAGTCCGGTGAGTATGCAGGCCAATCCATACGGGTGATATCCTCCGATTGAAGGCATTCGTCTACAATGTTTGCACGGTGAGGACGGGCATTGTCATCCATAAACAGAAATTCAGCACCCATGGAGCCCCGAAACAAACGTGCATGTTGTACCAGAATGACATCCCGATAGATGTGGCCTGTCATCGTTACACTCTGAACATGCAGGTCAGTTCTGGAACCAAGAATACTTCCTCCCCAAACGAGCCATCCTGCACCACCGTAACGGTGTCGTTCAATGGTGTTCTCTTGGTGGTAACGGGTACCTGGCGCTCTCCATATTAAAGTCTGGTGAGAATCAGACTGCAAACTAAACCCGAATTCGTCGGAAAACATCACACAAGACCACTGTTGTGGTGTCCACAATGTATGCTCTCGACTCCAGGTTAATCGCAGGCGACAATGAGGTGCGGTAAGTGGAACACATCTGACAGGCCTACGAGCATATAAACCAATGTGCTCTAAGCGTCTGTACACGATCTGCCTTGAAACTGTCGTAGCGGTAGCTGAAGAGAGCTGATGAGACAGGTCTGATGCTGTGTTCCGTCTGTTTCTTTTACTGCCAAACACCGGTCCTCATTCGGCGTTGAAACTCGGGGGAGGCCTGTGCTGTAACATCTACTCACATTACCATCATCTTGGAATCGTTGCCAAAGCACTCTGGAGATGACACTCTGGGCGATTCCAAGTTCCTCGGATACTTCCAGCTGGGTACGTCCACATTCCAGTCGTCCAATAATTCTACCACGTAAAAAATCGTCCAAATGCTTCCTTTGTGCCATAACTATGCGGTTATTGCACTGAAAGGCTTTTAAAGCGCTTGAGAACAATTTTACTTCTTTGCCACCATTCCTTATATACCCCTCTCTTACACTCTCGTCATTGTGACGTACTATCCGCGCCATCTGGTGGATTCCTGTAATTTGCATATTCTTCTTCAAGATGTATGTGATAATTCTACAGGTGAAATTTTTATTTTAGAGTTCAGTTTCTGTGTGTACTATGAAAGAGAATGTATTAGTCAATCTAAAAATAAAAAAAAATTATAGCTCCTGCTCAAATATGAATTCTATTTATTCACTAAATACTTACTGAAATAAAAATTTGCTTGGATAATATGACAATGTTATTAATTTAATAGGCATATATTTTTTTAATTTATTTTTTCTTTAAATATTAAAATTTTTCTTATTAGGTATATCTTTTTTGAAGTATATGTTTCGCTGCATAAAGATAAACAGAATTTTTATCCAAACTTTTAGTTTAAATAGCTTAAAACTCTCTCTCTGTTTAAAACTTTTTGATGAACACTTCCGTTAAATATTTACTAGTTTAAAAAATTTATTTTAAAATCTAATTATGATTTTAAGTTGTAAAAAGAAACTCCCGTTCAGAAGGCTTCTTGGGGGTTGTTAACCTTTTAGAAAGGGTTGGTTGAGAAATAACCTGAATAAAAAAAGTAACATAACATAAAAAAAGGAATTGGATAAGAAAATCCCATTGAGATATTCTCAAGTCGTAAATAACTTATAAGAATTCGGAACTGGGGTTGAACGTTTTCTCGTAGGAGATGGAATTTCAGCCAAGCTAAAATCCTGAAAGGGATGTTTATTTACGATGACTGTGAGTCCATAAATAGTTTGATTTGTTTATTTTGTTGAAATCTGAGAAACCAATGAAATTGGTGGTTGAAGTGGTTGTAATAAATACCATGAGTTTGATTCATTTGAAATATTCAATTATATCTATTTTTGAACAGATTTACGGACTCAATTAAATAAAAAAAACAATACTTCATATGTAAGAAATAAAGCAGAGGGAATATCATAATAATATATTTTTTTTTGAATCTGTAAAAAGTCAGTCACTATGTTACCCTTTGCATCACTATGTTGTAAATCACTGAGAGTTCTTTATGTATTTCATTTCAACACCCAGCATGCCAGTAAATTTTGATTGGTTCTTGCATTATTCATATTGTATTCTAACCTGATCTACTCTTAACAATACATTTAGCATTTTCATCTCGACTTTTAAATTTCATTTATATTTTTAACTACTTCAAATCTTAAACTTCATGCATTAAATTTTCAAAATTTAAGAATTCTTTTACCACCCAGCCAGTATGGTGGATATGACCCTCGGCTTGTATCCGAGTGGGTTCGAATCCCGAATAAGGCATTGTTGTATCTTCTTCAGGGCAGTGCTTCTCAAACTTTCAATTCTCGCGACCCAATATTCAATCATCGTTTTCATTACGCCCCCTCCATACAATAACATTGTATTGAATTCACTTTTCTGTGCACTGCTATCCATAAAATTATTCCTAAGGCTTTGGAATACAATAAAGGGACCTTGACAGTCTTTGCAAAGGATTTACTTAATTCAGTGGATTTTGCTTATTTATTCCTTTTCTCCTTCCCTTCCCAAAAAAAACATCAAAATGCGCGCGTCTACATGGAAAACCGTGGCATTGAGGGCCGAACGGCGTAACTTTTAATCGGCAGATAAGGAATTAATTATAAAACGTACAAATCATCAAGATAATATTTAATACAAGCCCATAGGGTCACTGGTAATTATCCAACTTGTTCTTAGAATTGTTAAATTCATAATAAAACACATTGTGCAGTACAGATACCTAAATAAACTGTAAAATATAGCATACTTATACATTTATAAGTGTATTATATCAGTGTAAATGTGTATTTTATATTTTATTATGTCAGAAACTATTTTGTTTGCTTACTTTCAGAAAATTAATAATGTTTTGAATAATCTATATTTTTCAACTTTTCAATATGCTTGCGTCCCCTTTTGTAGAGTTATCATGCCCCTCAAGGGGGGCGCGCCCCTCAGTTTGAGAAACGCTGTCTTCAGGGAAAAGACGTCGGACTTTCGCCTGCAATGGATTCACGTCTGGAATGAAAAGCAGTGCACCCCTTCTGTTCTATGCTGGGATCATCATCTGTAAAAAATGTCTATATTCTTCTGTTAGTATTCTATGTTTCTGTTCTTCTTCCACTCGTACTTGATATGTATCCCAGAATAAAAACACACAACTACAAGAATTCTTTTACTAAGAGTTAAAAGCAAAGAATCTTACGGTCACTCAAATTCAGAAAAAAACTCGTTAAGGTTAAGTGATCAGATCTATTCCCGCTCCCACAACAAGTATATCGTATTCTTATTAATTCAAATTACTCCCATTTTCATATAAAATACACTTATTTTTGGTTTTTTCCCCCCAACATTTTCAAGAGGCAACAGTAGCCTAGTGGTCAAGGTCATTGACTCGTGGCCGGCTTGTCATGAATTTGAGCCAAGTACCACTTAATACCCGCCGTGCAGAGATGGCCGATGCACGTTAAATCCGTCAAGGCTCAAGCGTCCTCCTGTTGGTGTGGTGGGGAAGTTAGGAGAGGGGGGTCAGCTCAGGTGTCATCCACGTCACTTGACAATGATTCAAAATTACGAGGTCCGTCGTCGAATGCTTTCGAGTAACTGAATAGTTCTCGCAGGACTTTAATATTCACTCAATCAACCTTTTCAAAAAAGAGACCGAATTTCTACATGAGGAAATAGGATTATACATTTTAAGTCTGCTTTAGGCATTTACACTTCTTAAATCCTGTGATAAAACCTCTGATACACTGTACATTCACAGAGCTTTGTTACCACTATAATATCGGCGCATTAGTGGAACTCTCCCCGACAATACTGATCAAGTATTGTACGTACGGTGGACCAAGAAGTCCAGATGGGATATCGTATCGCCCCAAAATGACCGGCTATTATTTCTTAATGTCAAAGGCACAACACAATTCAGTCGATTCGGAAAAAGGCTTTGATATCGCCACGCCTTTTATTACGCGGACATCCAGAGGATCTTTAGTCTCAGCATTATATAGGAAGTAAGATGCGGTGAATTGCATGCATTGTGTTTCGTTCCCCTTCACACACGTGGGTCGCAAACGTTTTGAATTAAGAGGCATGTTGGTTGGTCGTGACTAATACACAACCTCAATGTCACTATAACAAGGCGATTTACAGCCCTCCAGATGGTGAACAAGACACAATGTCAGAGTTGGGATCAGACGTGCCGACCTATTGTCTCCAAGCACCAATGGAGTGGGACTAAATTGAGCAGAGCTCGCCAATCAGAGGTGAATGAGAGTGCGAAAGTGGCCCACCCAGGGAGTTTAAAGGGTCGGCTCGGAAGTTGACGGGCCTCTCGATCCCCTTCAATTTACGTAAATTTCTTCGCTTTTGAATTGAGTTCGGTGGAGTGTTCAGGGGCAGCCACCCCTGAAGGACCAAGAGAGCTGAACTTTGCATACTTGTGAAAGACGAAGTGCCGGAGTCGGTGAAGCAATGGCTGGAATGATCTGAGTTTTGGACTAGAACTTTTCTACTGCAAAATGCTGTGAACTTTATCAATTTAATAATGAAAGTTCTATTATGTTTATTAAATCTAGAATAAATTGCCTTTTGGGCCAATAACTGCGTCATCTCTCATGCTACCAAGTTACGAAGTAGTTTAAAGGAGAGTTGCTACGACACACACCCTTCTATTTCTTCTTTTTAAAGTTACTTTCTCAGGGGAGAGTTAGAGTTATATTTAACGTCGCCCTATTCAGCTATTCGAGGGCTTTTGGCGACGTACCTCGTATTTTTGAACCATGGTCAAGTGACGAAGACGCATTCGAGGTGGCACCACCCTCTCCCAATTTCCACACCACTCTAAAGAGAGGATGTTTAAGCCTCGACATATGTAACGTTCATCGGACTCTTCTGCACGGCGGGTTTTCGGCGGTACTAGGATCGAACTCAAGACATGCCTGCCATGAGTAAATGACCTTGGCCCCTAGAAACTTAAACTAAAACAAACTTGCATTTTCGGGAAAATTGAAAACTAAAAGCACTTATAAAATGTTAACATGTCAAAGTTTTTCTTAGCGTGCGTGATCGCGTTATTCGATCGTGCTAAATCGGCCAAACTTTGCGCAATTGAGATAATTCGTGAAGAGTCGTATTTAAAGCTGCTGTAATTTTTGCACTCGAATAATAAGAGATCGCCGTCCGCACTCGCGAGACTGAGAACCGGCGTCATGATTTCGAAAATTTAGATAAATATTATAAAAAAGTATGTCTTCATTTGTTAGACGACATCATTACGAAAGCATTTATTTTGTCTTAAAAAATTGAGGGGGAAAAATAATGTTTCAAAAGCAAATTAGCCCAATATGGCGGCAATGAAGAATGACGTGTTTTTTGATGCTCTTCAAAAACACTGCAAGATTATTGAATCTGCGCTTATGTCGAAATGCAATATGAACAATCAGGTGCGTGAAGATGCCAGGCAAGCTTTGGGTGAGTTGAAAGCTTCTATTTATAATAATTTCGAAAGAGTTAAGTCTTCTAATTTTCTAGAAGTATGTAAACAAAGTTTAAAGGAAGCCATTGCAAGCCAAGTTACGCCAAAGCGCAGTTACGCCAACGTCGTGGCGCCATCTGGTGTTACGGAAAATAAAGGAAAGTCTTCCGATTATTGTGTGGTTGTAGACTCGGATAACTGCTCTTCTGAGGATGTTAAGAAAATTATTAAAGCGAAAATAAACCCAGCGGAATCTAAATTAGGAGTTTGTGACTTGAAGAACATCAGAGGAAACAAATTGTTAGTTAAATGTGTCTCTGAAAATGATCGTGACCGTCTTTTAACAGAAATTCAGGAAAAATCTCCAGAATTAAAGGCTTCCGCTCCCAAAAGGAGAAATCCAGCCATAATTGTTAAAAATGTGCCAAATGAAGTAAAAAATGAAGATATCTTAAAAGTGATTACTGAACAAAATCCTGAAATTGTTGTAGATGATGAAAGTATACGGCAGTGCAGAGTTCGCTTTACTTTGAAAACCTTTCAACATACAAGGCATGTTGTTATCGAAACTCACCCCACGGTTCGTAAATCCATCCTTCTACAAACAAGATTGAAAATTATTTGGAGTGCATGTGACGTAGATGATTTTCTTATTATCAATAGTTGTTTTAACTGCCTTGGATACAATCATCGCGCTGACGAATGCAACAATGCACTAGCCTGTTTTCACTGTTCCGGAGAACACAAAGGGCAAGATTGTCCAAATAGGGATGCAGTGGCTTGTACAAACTGTATCCGTTTCAATCACAAAACAAAAAATATTCATAAAAAAGTTAATGTTAATCATAAACCCTTTTCCGAGTGCTGTCCTTGCCATATTTTTATGAAGAAGAATACCCATTCTAGAATTAACTATGATTAGGTCAGATAATCAAGTTCTAAAGTGTGTGCAGTTAAATCTACACAAGTCTAAATCTGCGACACAGCAACTCATTTTAAACACGGAAGCAGATAATATTGATTGTGCACTGGTTCAAGAACCTCATAACTACAGGAGTACTCTTCCGGGTTATCCTAGTACTTATCGACTTTGTTATGATCCTAATTCTGACATTATTAAGGCAGCTATTATTGTTCGTTCTCGTCATCTTTCGACTTTTATTGATTATAAAAATTCTGATTATAATATGGTCACTTTAGAAGTTATCGCAGGCTCAACTGCGTTTACTCTTTTCTCTTACTATTTCGAGCCTTCAAAAAACATTGACTCGGATCTTCATAAAATCAGCCAAGTTTTTAGTAGCAAAAATCTCAATCGATTGGTTTGGAGCATGGACTCCAATAGCAAATCAGAATTATGGTTTAGTCCCTACTCAGATGCACGAGAAAATAAGTTAAGTGAGTTTATTTCTGCCAACAACTTATTTATTATCAACGAGGATTGTGGTCCTACTTTTCGTGCAACTCAGGAACAAGCTATATTGATATTACAGTTGTTGGTTCGGATCTACTCGAGGACAACTCGAGTTGGTGTCTTTCTGAAAATGAATCCCTTTCTGATCACGTGATGATAGAATTTGAGTTTTGTCTTTCCACTGTCCTGCGAGATACATCAAGTGCTCCTTTTGTAATATTTAATACAAAGAAAGCAAACTGGTGTCGCTTTCGGAAATTTTGTCTCTCTCGTATGACTCATATATTTGATACTCTTAACAGTTGCACTAATAGTTCTTGCCTAAATACAGTCATTGAGGAACTTAGTTTTGTTATTCATCAGGCATGCTTGTACTCAATACCTATTAAGAAAACTAGCAAGCATAATGTGCCTTGGTGGTCTATCGAGATTGGTTGTGCGAGGAAGAGGCTTAATGCCTCTAGACGTAGATTTCAGCGTTGTAAAAATCCAACTGTTAGAGAATTATATAAAAATAGTTATCTTGAATATAGAAAGGATTATAATCAAATGCTTATTAATGCAAAATCTGAGTCTTGGAAGAAATTTCTTTTGACCATTGATGCGCAAAATGTGTGGAAGAAGGTTTATACGTATGGCGTTAAAAAAGAATTCATGAAAAAAATTGAAATAACTGGTATTAAGCTACTCACAGGAGAAAAAACCACTTCTTTAAATGAGACAATTAATGCCGTGCTTCAGAAATCATTCCCATCTGATTCAGAGGAAAAGGACAATATCTTTCAGAAAGACTATCGTCATGCCGCGCGTACTGCTTACCCTTCCTTTTTTGATCCTTCTTTTTCCTATAATGAAGTTAATACAATGGTTTCTATGCTAAAGCTAAATAAATCACCTGGTCCTGATTCTATTTCAAATGAGATTATTAAACAGTTTCACCTAGAATTCCCCTCTTTTCTCCATAAGCTGTTTAATGTTTGCCTCGGTTTAGGTATCTTTCCTCGGATTTGGAAGCTTGCCCAGGTGATTCTCATCCCCAAAGTTAATGAGTTTAGAGTTCCCCATTTGGATAACCTTAGGTGCATAAGCTTACTTCCGGCTCTTGGTAAAAATGCTTAGAGAAACTTTTTGTTAACAGGATTTCCTGGTATCTGCGCCGTGGAGACTTTCTCTCTAGTGATCAATACGGTTTTACTCCTCATAAGAGTACTGAAGATGCTCTTTTACGTTTAAATGAGATTGTTAAGAGAGGCAAAAAGAAACATTTATACTCAATCTTGATATCTCTTGATATAAAAGGTGCTTTTGACAATGCATGGTGGCCTTGCATTCTGAATCTCCTTAAGAAAGCTGAAATTCCGATAAATATTTTTTCATTTGTTGCTGACTTTTTAAATGACAGAGTGGCCAAAATGCAACTGGGTTCGACGTCTGCTATCCGCTGCCTTGAAAGGAGTTGCCCTCAAGGATCAGTATCTGGACCTATTTTTTGGAATATCATTATCAATGATCTCCTATCTAAACTTAATAATCTTGCCTACTGTGAAATCATAGCTTTTGCTGATGACATTTTAGTTTGTTCCCAAGGTAGGGATCTTTCTGAGACTTTCCTACATGCACAGGAAGCTTTGAACTTCGCTTCTGACTGGTCAAAAAAGTTTTAAATTGGATTTTAATCCTGATAAAACCAGATTCATGGCTATTGAAAAACGAAACCTTTGCTATGATGCATTTCAGCTATATCTCGATGGAACTCCCTTGACTATGGTAAAGCAAATTAAGTATCTTGGGGTTCTTCTTGATACTAAATTTTCTTGGAAGCAACACTTAAGTTACATATCCGAGAAATGTGACAAATTACAGCGTGGATTAAATCGGATTGCTCGCAACACGTTCGGAATAAATTTCAATGTACATTCTCTCATTTATAAGGAAGGAATCGAGCCTTTCATTTTGTATGGCTCTAGAGTTTGGGGCGAGGCACTTAAAAGAAAGATGAATTCTAAGTATCTGCGACGCATACAAAGAAGGATACTTTTACGGGTCATATGTGGTTATCGCACAATAAGTTACGACTCAGTTTATGCTATTTCTGGCTTCCCTCCAATCGACATTACTATTCTTCATGATATTGCTTTTAGGGAAAATCTCTCTGCTTCTTCCATCTCTAATTATGATTGTATTCTATCTCCATTTTTATCCCTCATCCTTCAGAGAGGAATGCCATCAATATTGTTCAATTTAGTGACAAGAGCACAGAAGATTTCCCTGTTATTTGCTATACTGATGGCAGTAAAATTGATGGAAGAGTTGGTTTCGCATTTGTTGTGTTAAGGAGTGGTGTTGAATCCGAGAACTTTCAATTTAGAATTCGTGATGAATGCACAGTTTTTGTAGCTGAACTTTTATGTTTAAATTTCGCCGTTAAATGGATCACTGAGCAAAATAGTGTCATCTCAGAATACCTCATCTGTACTGACTCTCTTTCCTCCTTGGATTCTCTTAAATGTATTTCTTCATCTAACAATATAATCGTCGAGATCCAGATGCAACTTAAAAGCCTAAGAGATAAAAACATCTCAATAGATTTTGCATTTGTTCGCGGACACACGGGCGTTCTTGGAAATGAGCGAGCCGATTGGCTTGCAAAAGCTGCAACCAAGCGCAAATTGACATTGACGTTAATATTCCTAAATCGTTTTACAAGAAGATCACGAATGAAAGAATGATGAAGTCTTGGAACCAAGAATATCTCATTTCTAATAAGGGGAGCATAACAAAGAAATTTTTCCCACCATTAATAAGAGACTATCATGTCATCATTTTTACACTAACTACAAATTAACCCAATTTCTCACTGGTCATGGTAATTTCAAAAGCTACCTGAACAAATTTAATTTAGCTCCTTCATCTTTCTGTGACTGTAATATTGGTGGCAAGGAAAATGTAGAACATGTGATCCTTCTGTGTTCTAAGTATGTCAGAGAGAGAAAGATCATAAGACTGGCGTTCAAGAGACTCAACATTAATTGGCCACCGAATTTTCACCAATTTCCACCAGAAGTGCTTTCAATAATTTCTGTAAATTTGTTGTAACTGTTTGTAATCCTTCTTAACTTCATTTTTTTAATTGTTTATTTCCCTTGAATGTGTGTTTAATACTTACTTCTGTAAGCCCCGTGTGATACTCTTTGTGGTGCACGGGGAGTTTATAATTGTTTACAATAAAAAAAAGCAAATTAGTAGAAAGATTTATACAAAATTATCACAGAGAGAGATACAAATATATATATATATATATATATATATATATATATATATATATATATATATAAAAGGATAGGACAAAATCTTCGGGAATTCTACGAGCAACGGAACGCCATTTTCCCAATTTTGTTCTGCCAACACCAAAAAAAAAGAAGCTGTCACAAGATACTGCTTTGTGTGTTGCTTTAGATGCCAAGCAACATCAATTTGTAATAAGGGGGCTGCGGTAGCCCAGTGGTCAAGGTATCGGATCATGACAGGTATGTCATGAGTTCGAGCCCGGTACCACTAACGACCCGCCGTGTAGAGCAGCATGCACGGTTAAATCTGTCGACAGATGAACTGTCCTCCCATTGGTGTGGTGTGGTTGTTAGGAGAGGGGGTGCCAGTGCGACGTTAATATTCACTTACTCGCCGTGTGTAATAAATGCAATATTGAACTATGTGCTGCGCTTTTCTTTCAAATTCATCACACAAAAGAAAGTTTTGAATATTTTTTAAATAATTACTGCTTTTATTTTTTCTGTTGGAAAAGTATAAATAATAATTGGTATTCATAAGACTATGCTTCTTTTTTTCGAAACACCAATTGTAGAAAAGAAAGATGTTAAAAAAACGTCGATGTGTACGTGCAAGATTGCAATATTTTACTCTAATCTGCACTGTGGATCAAAATCTAAAGTTAAAATTTTGATTCATTTGTGTTATTTTATTATTTTTGGACAAAACAGGATTTTAATATTTGTTTTGAGAGGGTATTCCGGTCTAGAAATTTGAAGAGAAATCGATTTTATTATCATATTTTCAAAGCTTCAACATTTCAGAATATGTACTTTAAAGGAGTTTTCAAAATAATAATTATTTTCGGAGATATACAGTTACTCCCAAAATTGAGGGTACGCCTACTTTTAAAACGGGAATCAATGTTTAGAATGAAAAAATTATATTAAATGAGGGAGATAATTAAAACCTTTAAGCATAGATGCGTTTACTAGATCATAATTCCTTATTTTGAATGATAAAACAAAATATTTGATAGTTTAAACATACATATAACTTATAAAGAAAATTAGCAGAAATTAATAGGCACAAAATTGAGAGTACATGCATCTATTTTCCTGCATAAATCATGAATAATAAAGAGTTAATATTTAGTAGCATAACCTTTTGCTGATATGACAGCTTCCAATTGCCGAGACATTGATTCCACAAGATGTCTAGTGGTCTCGGGAGCAATATTCAGCAATTTTTCTTGCAATACCGATTTCAATTGTTCCTTGCTTGTAATTTGATGTTTTTGCACAGCTCTCTCAAGGTGGGACCACAGATTCTCGATAACATTTAAGTCAGAAGACTGTGGAGTTGTATTAAGTTGATTCCGACAATGATAAAGCTGCCATTATTTTACAACAAACACAGTGTGTTTGGGATCATTGTCTTGTTGGAATATGAAATTCTACTCCAGTCCCAAATTATCAGCACTTTCTTTCAAATTATTTTGCAGTATATTAAGATAAGCCATCTTGTGCATGATTCCATCAATGAATACTGGCTTTCCCACCCCCGACGCAGCCATACACCCCCAAACCATCACCGACCCAGCTCCGTGTTTCACAGTAGGAATTGTGTGTTTTGGGTGGTGTGAGATATTTGGCTTACGCCACACCATACGACGACCGTCACTGCCGAAGATGTTGAACTTACTCTCATCGCGGAAAATGTGACTTCGTTCCAAAACTGTTGAGGCTTTAAAATGTGTTCTTTAGCGAATTTCAATCGCTTGACTCTATTCCTCTTACCAATTAAGGGCTTTTTTCGAGCTACTCTACCATTATATCCAGCCTTTCTCAGGACTCTTCGTACCGTTTCTACAGAAACAGATCGACCTAAGGTATTAGAGGTACTGGCTGCAATTTTAGGAGCACTAATTTTAGGATCAAATTTTTGCAGGACTTTTTGGATGCAGTTAACACTTCGTCCAACTACTTTAGCGATATTCCCCAGGGATTTACCTTCATATGACAGTTAAATAACAAGTTTTCTCTCTTCGATCGTCATTTCCTTCCGATTCTCCCTTTTAATCAAGACATCAAAT
Source organism: Trichonephila clavipes (assembly GCA_019973935.1). Classification (NCBI taxonomy): domain Eukaryota; kingdom Metazoa; phylum Arthropoda; class Arachnida; order Araneae; family Nephilidae; genus Trichonephila; species Trichonephila clavipes. The sequence continues at coordinate 39,411 of BMAU01000187.1, forward strand.
TACAAACACAAATTTGTTATCAGATAGCCTTTGAAAGCCTTTCTTTATCATAGATCTATTATCAAATTTCTATTTAAAAATTACTGGTAGTTTTGCATATTGATTAAAGAAGTGTACCCTCAATTTTGTGAAATTAAAATAGTGTAGTTTTTCTTTCGAACCTTCATATTTTTGTTTCAATCAATTTCCACATCTTACATTTAATGTGTTATTTGGAAGAGTAATGTATGCATTTTGAATGTACAAAAGTGCGTTAACATAGCGTATTAATTTCTGCACCTGGTGATCCGATGGTGAATTTGGAATTAAGTGTACTCTCAATTTTGGGAGTCACTGTAGGTATATTTTAGTGACGTGGCATGTAAACCGGCTTGGTCGGAACGAACCAAACAATAGACGATAAGGATCCTCCACATACCTGCGAACGTGTTTCCTCGTAAACCATTCGTGCTCCTTATGTATATTTTAAAATACAATAACAAAAAATAGTTTAAAAAATGCAAGTATAAAGTACCAATGTATGGCTTAATCTGCGTGTAACTTGACCCGGAACTTTAAACACGATTTCTCGAAACTCTTGCCGTGATATCTCAAGTTCAACAGAACCAATTTATTTGAAATTTGATGTGAATCTTCTCTATGCATTACTCTATAGTACTAAGTAAAACTGTACTGAAATTTCAAACCGCTATTTGCCGATTTTTTTTGTGTGACTTCTTCAAAGTTAGGACGATAGCAGCATGTCTTTATTAAGAAATTATTTCTTTTTTTCAGATTACTAGGAGGGTTAAAATCATGACAATTTTTTGAGAACTTCCACTTTATCAGCCTGTAACTTTTTTAACTTTTTAAAATTTTTCTTTCACTTTTTTTGTAGTCTTTAAACATTAATAAAAATATCCTCTTAAGAAAAAAAATGTTTTTTGCGATTTTTTTCCAAATCATAGTGCATTAAGGAATTAATCATCAAGTGTTGCAAGAAACTGAAATGAAATTCGGATTGAAATGAGTGCAATTCCAGAATTACCGCACAGGATGGTCAAATTTCGTGTTTCGAAGCCTATCTTCCTTTCATTGTGGAGACAGGAGTGCGAGAATATTGATCAACGCCCCTTAAGAAGCTCTTTTGGAAATATCCAGGATCTCAGAGGACTATAGGAATATTCTCTCTGCTCTTTTTGCATTTCCTTTCTCCAGTATGTATGGATATGCCACCTCTCATATTGGCCGCACTATTGATCGCTCCCATAAGGGAAATGGAGCCATTTCCACAGTGAATAAAACGCTTGATCTCAACCTAGGAAAAGACTGATGGAAATTTCCTTAGCTTTGTTCATGTATTTTATTCTTTCTCCTTATTTAATATTTGATTTATATGGTTTAGAATCATAATAGAAGTATATTTTGTGCCAAAAAGATATATTTATATACAATAGAATATAAATGTTCTCAGCAGTTTACCAATAGCTCACTCTCTAAATAAAAAGTGAAAACTTCGTTTAGCAAATTAAAATTTTGTTGCACCAGTTTAAATGTTCTTTTTTCGTTGAACAGAAAATAAATTAGATTTTATTTTATTTTATGTGTGTCACAATCTGAAGCAAAATGAGTGCTATTAAAGACGGACCTCATAATTTTCAGCGACGGTCAAGTGACGAGGATGACACCTGAGCTGGCACCCACTCTCTCCACACTGCTACAATAAGCTATTATAAGGCTTTTGAGCCTCGTACTATAAGGGAAAAACATTAGTCTACTACTACATTCTCTGCATGGGAAGTTTTCAGTGGCACCAGAACTCGTACTCGTGACTCGACATAACCACTTGACTACCTCGGCTATTCGATGTTAATATGATAACTACTTTTTTTCTCGTTTTGTTAAATCTGTTGCGGCTCAAACGTTCTCCCTAGGCGTGGTGCGATACTTAGGAGAGGAGGTGCTAACTTAAGTGTCGTCTTCGTCACTTGACCATGGATCAAAATTACGAGATCCATTGCCAAAAGCCCTAGTGTAGCTGAGTGGGGAGACGAAAATAATCACTCATTCGCTCAAGGTGAGTTGTTCTGGTTGAGTAACCAGGTTGTCGTTGTGACGGGGCTTTCATCGCGTTTTTTAATGGCCCTCTTGGGTTTCTTTGGGGTCGAAATGGCAATTATTTCCGAACAACTCGAGAAGAAAAACGCGTGTATGCAAATTAGAAATCTTATATATAGTAGAAGTTTAGCAAACGGGGGGTTATGCAAGGCCTATGTCTTAAAAGTGATTGAGTAAAGTTAGAGGAAACACCAAGTTCAAGATTTAACCTACCGGTACCTGTATAATCAAGTTAAAGGTGGATACGTGACCTCAAGGATTAGAGACAGATTGAAGCCACGTCAGTTAGGACAAACAAGGTAGCTGTTTATTTAGGATATAGCGGTAAGCACTTTTGATTAAACTATAGAGAAAGTGCATGTATTAGTGCGATTCGAATTAAGCTGTAAAGTTAGATATAGTGGTCAATTACGCGATTATTTGGTAATACGAGTTGTGTCTTCTCATTCCAGATCTGCTTAATTTGATTATTATTGTTGTTGTGATTAAGAAGATCTTAATAAACAGATATTAAGATGAATGATACGTCTGATTCTTCGTTATTTCGTACAGAAACAGGTCGCATAGGTAATGGAAAACAGGGGCACCCACGGGAGGGTACCTCACATTGTGGTCACGAACTCATGATTGGTTTTGCTGAGTCGGGAAATTGAAACCTAGTCTCACTGAAAATCAACCGCACAGAGTGGCTTATGCGTGTTTAATATGTCAAAGTTCACATTCCTCCCATTCACAAGGAGTTGAAGTTTAGAGAGGGGAACCAGCTTGGGTGTCTTCCTGGTCAATTGACCGTAGCTCACACACACACACAAAATTACGTGATCCATCGCCCTCCTGTTGCTGCAGAGTCGATTTGAATTATAATCAATCACTCAATGTTGAAGAGTTATTGTTTCAAGTCTTGATTTTTCAAAACCTGCTGTGCGAAATAGCAGGAACTTGCCACACTTATTATGTCATTTGAACATCAAAAATGTAGGACCTTGAAATGAATTAGAAGAGAAATATACCAAGTAAGTATTCATTCTTGTAATTTAATTGAGACTAATAAGCACGATGTATTTTACCGAAAGTATTTATGTGAATCAAGAATGATATTAAGTTGAAACTAATCCAGTTATCAATTAATAATAATTTCGCTTTACTGAATTCTTTGACCTAAATTGTTATACTGCATCTATAACGATACCTATCCCGTTGGATTACTAATTGCCGTAAATTCCGGTGTATAACGCGCACTCATACTTTGAAGCTGAATTTTTTAATTTTGAGGTATATTTGCCGTATAACGCGCACCCCCTTTTTGTACGAAGAAACCTGACATATTAACATGCAGTGCTGTTATGTTTTGAAGCGATTTATTCGAGGTATTCTAAACTTTTGCAAAATAGTATACTTTTAGAACAAAAACCTTTTAAGTTCATTAAGAATGTCATTTCTTTAAATAAACAGTGTTTTGAAATATGTAGAAGTCTAAATTCTTTTTTTATGCTCATTTCTTTTTTTTTTTTTTTTATTTTTAAATCTGTCATTTTTATATCCCGTGTATAACACGCACCAGTAAATTTCAATATTATTTTTTGTGTTCAAAGTGCGCGTTATACGTCGGATTTTCCGGTACATAGATGCGTGTAATTTTTCTTTATGCTCAACTCTTTATTTGTTTGAAAAGTCCCCATTTTCATACCCGACGTATAACGCTCACCCCTAAATTATGATCTTATTTTTTGTGTTCAAAGTGAGCGTTATACGTCGGATTTTCCGGTACATAGATGCGTGTAATTTTTCTTTATGCTCAACTCTTTATTTGTTTGAAAAGTCCCCATTTTTCATACCCGACGTATAACGCTCACCCCTAAATTATGATCTTATTTGTTGTGTTCAAAGTGCGCGTTATACGTCGGATTTTCCGGTACATAGATGCGTGTAATTTTTCTTTATGCTCAACTCTTTATTTGTTTGAAAAGTCCCCATTTTCATACCCGACGTATAACGCTCACCCCTAAATTATGATCTTATTTTTTGTGTTCAAAGTGCGCGTTATACGTCGGATTTTCCGGTACATAGATGCGTGTAATTTTTCTTTATGCTCAACTCTTTATTTGTTTGAAAAGTCCCCATTTTCATACCCGACGTATAACGCTCACCCCTAAATTATGATCTTATTTTTTGTGTTCAAAGTGCGCGTTATACGTCGGATTTTCCGGTACATAGATGCGTGTAATTTTTCTTTATGCTCAACTCTTTATTTGTTTGAAAAGTCCCCATTTTCATACCCGACGTATAACGCTCACCCCTAAATTATGATCTTATTTTTTGTGTTCAAAGTGCGCGTTATACGTCGGATTTTCCGGTACTTAGGTTAAAATAAAATTGCAATAACTCAGTAAATTACATCAGGCCTTAAACATTTAAAAATTCTAAGTAATAAACAAATAAAATAGTTACAAACAGCAAAACTGCTTTTGAATGCCTTTTTAACCTATCGAAAATGCAACGGGCTTGCGTCAAAGGGTCGCTGATTGATTGATTTGATTGATTTAATATTAACGTCGCTCTGTTCAGCTACACGAGGGCTTTTGGCGACGGACCACGTAATTTTGAACCATGGTCAAGTGACGTGGACGACACCTGAGCTGGCACACCCCTCTCCTAACTACCACACCACACCAACGGGAGGACGCAAAGGGTCGCTGAAGCAGTGGTAGAAATAAATTTAGCGAGTTACTCACGACTCGTCAAGAGATCACTTTTAAAAAGATGTAGGAGCTTCATTCGCGTTGATGGCAAACACTTCGAATGTCCAATTCATTAAAATGCTACAAAAATTGCCTTACGTTTTATTTTAGAATTCCTTGAGCAGTTTGAGTTATGCACTTAAGATTGAGTTTTTTAAATGAAGTCACATTGTTTGAAAAAAGGCGAATTGTTATGGATAGAAAAGTAGCCAGTGCTGTCCCATTTTGGAAAGTAAATAGGTGACCCTTTGAAATAACCTGTCTTGGGTTGCATGTAATAGGTTTTTTTTTTTAGAGAGTGAAATTTTGAGTGACATCATTTCCTCAGACTCAAATTACGTTAATTTTATCTAATCCAGGGAAAGTTTTTGCTTAATTTGTGACTGTGATTAATAACACGGCTATGTAAGTAGAAAGATTTCCTGTAAAATTGTGTGGCCACAGTACCAAATGGCGAGATGTAGCATGTCAATTTTTCACATTTTCGAAAATATGCTAGTCATCACTTTAAAAAATTCCCAAAACTCGGTTCATTTTTCAAAGAGCTGATATTACTCCACTCTTTCATCGATCCTTTTGACGTTGCGTTTTGGCACACCCTGTATATATAGGGAAAAAAAACTCTTTAACTCTGCACGCGATCTCCTGAACCATTAGTCCTGTGAAATTTGCAACACACGTTTCTTTTGCTTAATGTAGATCAGTAAGAATTTGGTTTTTATGGAAATTGACTCCAAAGGCGGTTTAAGAAGTATAAAAAATATATACCTCCATTTTAGAAATTCTAGTCTGGAAATTTCGATCCCAAAGAGATTAATGCTTCACGAATGTTTTTCAATTCTATTCAGGGTGTCTTCGGTTAATGTTAAAGAATAGGACATTTTTAATTGTAATTAGGTACATTTTTTTCAGATATAAAAGAAATGAAAAACTAATATTATATTATGGCTTCACTGTCCCTTAGAGAACAACATATTTTATCATTCTTCACTTTTTTGACCGAGGTGAGCCACTTTTTCTGGCGTAAAATGTGTTTCGCGTTTTTTCTCCTATACCGTAATGTTAAGTGAGCTGTCCTTTAACATTACAAAATGAAAAAAAATAATATTCAAGGAATATTTTGAAATTTTTCAGAAACACTATATTGTGTGTGTGTGTGTTAACAGATGTATAAGTTATAATGTTGCAAATTTTCATGAAAATTGAGGCATTCTGTCTGAAAATGTGCTACGCGTTTAGTTCAGGCTCTCGTACTTTTGCCGAAAACAGCCTTAAAAACTTAATGCTAGGACTTAGATATCAACATATTTTAAAGCAATATATAGTCATATAATTCCATGATTATGTTATAGGTGGCTAATGGTTATTATTCATATAATATTAAGAAAATTTATTCGTAAATGAATATTTAACTTGCACCAAAGGAAAAATAACCTCGATTCCGATTACTAAAGCAATTTCATGAAAATTATTCAAAAATTATTATTCCTTATGAAATTAAAAGAAAGAATGTATAACCATATATTTCTAATAAAGGTGCGCGAAGCATAATGAAAATCAATTCATCTGCTTAGGATATTAGTTGAAGTATATTTAAATGCTTGGAATTCTGTTTGGAGTGCATTTTCTTTTTAATACATGTGTCTAGTATCACGAAATATATCCAAATCCGATAAAGAAAAAACATTTGTTTTAATGAATATATAATTTTTGTTTTATTTTGATAATTTACTTTAAATATAAAATTTTGTAAGATGCTTTTATTTTTGTTTCATTCCTTTGATTTTACATGACAGTGATCGATTACAATTCTTGTCTATTTACCCTCTAGTCAACGATATTCAACCTCCGGCCCACCGAGACTGTTTAAGTGGTCCGGTCATGGTCCATTGCTATGAGAAATTTACTTATTTAAGAACATGTATTAAAAATTTAGTGGGAAATTTTTTGTCAAGGAATCAATTATATCAATTTTGCTTTTCGCTGTAGGTGTCGTACGGGTATACGAATTGATATTCTTTTTTTATTTGGAACGCTTGTGGTTACTGATAACAGGCAACAGTGGAGTAGCGACTATTTTATGGATAGAACTAATTTTTAAATATTCTTCATATCTTGCAAGCGAAATGTATTCGAAGATATATCGTTTCAAGACGATTGGGAAGCTGACTATTTTGTAGTGAAAAACAAATATGAATCAGTAATTGTTTGGTTTGACACGAAAGTGCTGTATTTAAAAAAAACCAATCATTCAATAGCACTTTTCCTCGGAGATCTCTTTTTAGAGGTAATAAATAGGCTTTCTTGAATAATCTTTGCAACAGCAACAACGTGTTTTGTCAGTGATAATATCACAGGGGTCACAAAGATAACCTATAAAGTTTGTTAAATTATTGGTAATTAAATTAAACCGTTTACTAATACAGAAATTGTGAAGGAGTGTGTAAGATTCGCCCGGAAGTTTAAACATCTTTATAGGTGGCGCGGCCATCGAGGAGAGAAAAAAGACAGAGAGAAAAGTGAACAACATGGCGGAGCGAGAGGACATGGCAGAATGAGCGGGATAGTGATTACGTTGAGGAGGATAGAAACACAACGGCGTTAACAAGTTAAAATTAAATGTATCATAGTTGGTTTTTCTTTTTATGTTGCTTTGTGTTGTGTGTGGCTGTCTTCGGAATAAAACTCTTTAGCCATTAAGACTACACGGTACCCTTTTTCAAAAAAAATTTTTGGAGACAGTTACAGTAAAAATAATTGATGTTTTATATTTAGATTATATTATTAAGCTGATTCTGTAAGCAAAAAGTCAGTTTGCCCAGCCATTATTTTAAAAAATTAGGAATTTTTGAAGTTTTTTCAAATTCTTATAAAATACTCAATTTTTAAAAATTTTTAGTAATTTTAAGTTATTTATGATTCTTAGATTATTACAAACAATATTTAGTATGGATTTGAAAATCTATTCCCTTGTTGATTTTTAATTATTTTTCTAGAAAAACCTGGAAAAAACACGAAAATTTTTACAATATCATCTTTGGCATTGTTTAGAAAAATAACTAGAGTTCTCTCTCTCTCTCTCTCTCAGCCCTAAATCCATACTAACTTTTATAGAACATACATTTGGGAGTGTATATAAAAAAATTCAAGGCTCTATCTTGAACAGGAAAAAGGCCTTAGGGATTAGAAAACACTTATACCTTCAAAATTAAAAGTCAGAAAAACGCATTCAAAGTTTTATAAGTCGTAAAATAAAAACTTTTAATGCCCGTAAAACTCTATTTTTTTAATATGTTATTTTCCAATGTATGTTCTATATTGAAACACTATTTTTAGTAACTATGACTGAAAATTATATTTTTAATTCAAAATATATTTTTGCATAATATTGATAGCATTTAAGACGTCAGTTTATTCAACTTTATCTTAACCTAATATTTCACAAAAGTTTTGAAACACGAAGCATTTATTTACAAAATTATAATGATACTAACTTAAGCTAAAAATAGTCAGGTTTGCTCATAAAATTTAATTTTTTTTCATTTTTAAATTAGGGCAGTTTAGGAAGTTTTAGCTCTTGTCGTACGACTTTAAAATACTAAAATATCGTACTACAATATGTTTAGTATAATGTAGTTTGGTACATCAAGGAAATATCCAGTTATATCTGCAGCATTTGAATTCAGAATGCTTGTATTCGGAAGTCTAATTGCAGAATCAGCTGAGGACTGATTTTTAGATGCATCATTTTCAGTAGTATTCCATATCTTCGAAATATTGTTTCTCACAGAAACCCAGAAGGCATTTGCCATTGCATTTTCTCTACAGGAAAAAATTAATGATAAAGCTTTTAAGTTATATAAACTAATTTTAAGCAAAAATTGGCCATGAAATTGATCTTTATTAATTAATTATGAGAACTCAAAAAACTCAAAACATAATCAAGCAAAAATGATTTTAGTAATGAAAAATTGGAATTAATAACCATTTCAAGCTAAAAGCTCAAATATTTTTAATTAATTCAACTTAAGTGTGAAAAAATGCTTTAAAAGGAAACCGAAACCAAAACCATAGCTCATAAAACTTCAAATATCTTAAAAACTAATTTGCTAACGGATCTGAAATTTCGTGGCAAGCATTTCAATGATATGGGCTACCAAAATATGCAAAAAAAAATTTCGGTAAAAATGAAATGTTTAGGTTACTGTGTAGCCTTAAAGAAGCAGTGATTTTATTGTACCTGGATTTTTGGATAAATGTTGGAATCTTCATTTGAACGAAAAGAACCTACGTACGATGTTTAATTGGCGCAGTCGGTAGGATTTAAAGATTTCATCGAAGCTCCAGGTAAGAAGGGGGGCACACTCACAAATTAAAGTTATTGTTTGTATTGTAATGTAAAGAGTGCATTATCAATAGCTGTAGTTGTTTGGAATATGTTATTGTAGTAAAAGTAAAATAAGTTACAGTTTAACTTATTTATGTTGATGCATTATAGAATGTCTAAAATAACAAATATTGGTCGTGTGAGTCATTAGAATCATTAAATGATCACCGCGAGAAATATTGAGTTTTCTGTCATAGAAAACATTTCTCTTTTGTTTTAAGTTGAGAAATATTTTAGTTTTCCGTCAGAGAAAACATTGTCCGGAGTGAGTCATTTTAATCATTAAATGATCACCGCGAGAAATATGTAGTTTTCTGTCATGGAAAACATTTTTCTAATTAATGGTATCATCTATTCCAAGAGTTTAAAAGTATTATTTGGGTTTCATCAGAAACATTATTGCGTATTGGATATATATATATTTATTGAACATCAGTTCAGATAATTATTGCGTTTCATCGGAAACGTTAAAAAAAATTATTAGATATATAATTTTATTGAACACCAGTTTAAATAAGTATTGGGTTTCACCAAAAACTTTAAGAAATATTGGTACATATTTTTTCTATTTCTATTGAACATCAGTTCAGGTATTGTTTGTGTCAAATCTGAGACTTTATAAAGTATTAGAATACAACACACACACTATATTTTAATTGTTGTGAAAAGTATAAAATTTTGTTGAGTTTAAGTATCAATGACTAAGAAAGAAAGAAAGAATGTTTTGAATTCATACCTCAAATTGATGGATGATTTATGGTATTAAAATATTGCTGAATTTATTCAAATGTTCAATTCATTTAAGCAGAATATCTAAGTAAAGGGTATATTTTTACGAGAAATGTACATTATTTGTTGAAAGATTTATTCATTATTTCACTCAATTGCATAATATTTGGTTTTTTTTTTTAAAGAGAATATATCATTTATTCATTTCCTTTTCTGTACGCGTATGACTCATTTATGAAAATAGGATTTGAACCATTGCTGAGTAGGGAAAAAATAAATAAAAGTGAGTGATCGTTCAAGGTCATAAGCAGAACTGTCTTTGCAGCTCTGTGTTGTGCATTTTTTTCATTTTATTTGAATAAAGTGTAATAACTTATTTTCTTTTTGAATACTTTTTTTCGAAAGAATAGTGTACCTGCCAAGTAGAACTTGTATTTATGAGTATATGATTTTTTTGGGGAAGTATTAGATATGTCAAATATGTTTTTAGATTACAGATGATTTTTTATTTTGGCTAGAAGATTGATTTTCTTTGATTTGTATTTAGATTTATTTTGGGAAAATGATATAAACGCAGATTTTTTTAAATTGTTATGAGTTATGAAAATCGTTAGAATTACAAATTTCGAAAAATTGAGATATTTTATGCAGCAGAAATCTTTCTTATTATTGTAGTAATAATATTTAATTGAATTTAATTTTGGTCTATCATATGTGCAAAATTTAGCATTCAAGGTATACATTTGAAAATTTTATACTAAAGAAATACAAAATATTTATTTTTAAAAATGAGATCCACCTTGATTAATTAAACATACTGCTGTGTTTTGAAATTATAGTGTTATTTGGTTGATTTAGGATAACTATAAGGCGAGATGGCATTTTTAGAAAAGGGATCAAAAGTAGACCTGCATTATATGGCTACGGAAATGGGGGTTGAAGATGTCCTTGGGATGAGAGTGTTTGAGTTGAGAGGTTCTATCTTGAATAGTGAATACTTCGACGAGGAGTTTTGTAGAGAATTTTTAAACACTATTATAGAGGAACGCGAGAGGAAAGAAAAGATAGAATTAGATGAGAGGAAAAGGAAATAGGGGGAATTGGCCGAGATAAAAAGAAAAGCAGAGATAGAATTGGCTGAGAGGAAAAGAAAAGAAGAGACGGAAGTAGCGGAAAGGAAGAGACGGGCCGCCGATTTCGAGCGGAGGATGAGGGATGTCGAAATGGAATTCGAAGCCCAGAAAAAACTAATCGTGTTGGAAGGAGAAGGTCATTTCGCAAGAGCATGCCTAGACATAGAAGTGTCGACAGATAGAGGCAACGTTGGAAACGAAGTGAGATCCAATCTTAGCAATGATACCAGACTCAAAGTTGAAGTGGAGGATAGACTCAAGGCTGATAAGGAAGCCAAAGCAATGGAGGAAGGGCGGAAGATGGAAGAAATGCTTTTAATTCATTGTGTTAGTGACAAAAATAAAAAAAATATAAAAAAATAATAATTTAAAAAAAAGCATAACAGAGGAGTTATAATATTTTGATCAATTTTCCACATTTTAAATTTCCAATGTTATTTTGGTCTTAACCCCCATCCCCCTCCCCATGCGGCCCGCGTAAAATAGCTGACATTTGTATGCAGCCCGGCAGGAAAAAATAATTACGAGAAATACAACCCTTTAAGCTCATAAGAAATGCCATTCCTTCTAAATGAACAACAGTATTCTAATGTATGAAGAAGTCTAATTTTTTTTCTATTCTCATCTTTTTTAATTTTTAAAGCTCTCATTTTCATACCCGGTGTATATTACGCATCCGTAAATTTCGATCGTATTTTTTGTGTTAAAAGTGCGCGTTATACGCCGGATTTTACGGTACATGTATTACAATTTGAAATTTGTTTACAAACATCACCATCTTTTGTAAAACGATGCCTACTTGACACAGACCTCGTAATTTAAGCCTCGGTCAAGTGACGAAAACGACACCTGAGCTTGCTCCCCTCTCTAAGTGTTCACACCCCACCAACGTCATAACTTTGAGTCGTCACGTATTTAATGCGTATCGACCTCTCTACATGACGGGTATCCATTTGTACCAGGACTTGAACCTGTGACTCAACAATGCCAACCAAGAGTTAGCGACTATGACTATCATATTTGTTAGTAAGGCTATCTACAACAGCTATATACTGGGTATCCCCGAATGCCATGTACAAACTTGGAGAGGAGGTAGAGAACATCCTGAGGAGCCATAATTACATAGGAAAGCATGGGCAGAAACGTAATCCTATCAAGATAAAGAGACACAAAGAGAGTAAGGCCACAACACAGAATGTAGAGTAAAAACTTTATTACAAAAACAATAAATTAAAAGTATGACCTTGAAGCATCATAGGAGGTTATCAACATTGCTGTCATTGATATAAATGTGCGCATGATACCGCGACCAGGGTTACTCAACCTTTTTTTTCAATGGGCCGCATAAATATGACAGATATTTCACGCGGGCAGCAACAGGAGTATAATAAGGGGAAACACAAAAAGATCAAAGCTACATTAGACCAAACAAAATTGGTCAAAATATCAAAACTCTCATTTTCGGTTTTTATTTTAATACTTTACTAATCCTTCTATCAAACACAAGCAAAAATTATGCACTTTTATGCTTTTTTTTACTGAGCTATGGGGTAAGTTCGATTTACTTTCATCTATGACCAAACCTCTTGTTTACATTTTACTAACACTTTATCTCTTCCATGTGACAAGCAGCCCAATATTTGTCTGTCTCGACTTACCAGTGGGCATTTAAAAACGTCTCACTTTTTCTGGAGGCAAAAAGTTTTCTATTTGCCCTGAATGCCAGCTACAAGAGGCTTCACCTCAGCACATCTTGGACTGACTTGAACTGGACTGGGAAGATATCCGTGATTGTCCACTTCTAGTATCGGGCTTCGTTAAAATCAAAGGTTTCATTGATCTGGTTTGACTTCGTTTGATCAGATGGGAGATTAGTATATACAGTCGGACCTCTCTCTATATAACGAAGGCGCTAAATCCCGGAAAAAAGTTCGTTATATGGAAAATTCGTTGTATAGAGTTCCATCTTTTAATATACTTCATAAACCACATAAAACAAATGTTTTATTCGTAAACACTATATATTAAAGAAAGTAATTATTCTCACACTTTTTTAAATAATTATATGTTCATTTTAAATATCTTACCCTTCTAAAAAGAAAGAAAAACTGCAAGGAAAACAAGAAAAAAGAATGTCGAAAAATTCACTGTATTTTCAATATTAAGAAAATAATTTCATTCTAAAATTAATGAATTTTGCGAACGTTTTATAATTTAAAGCATACAAGTAATATTAAACAAGCATTATTTTATGATTAGAACACGGCAACACGGGACAACTCCACTGAGGGTGAAAGAGGATATCGATGTTTCTAGCGAAATGGGCGATGGAGGTTAAAGGTTACACTTGGATGAAACGTCCAGAATTTTATTGCTCTCGGTAAGTTAGGATCTAATAAAACCAGTTCAAAATTTATAACTACCCTTAAATGTGTTAAAGAGAGAATAACTTGAAATTTTTTCAGAAATGCTTTAAAAAAAAGGGAGAACAGAAATTGAACCACTAAAGAAAAAGTTCTTTAGATTGAAAATGCACTTCGCTATAGAGAGGTTATTCTACGAAGAAAACCGTGAAATGCTCTTGGTTCCAGAAAAAAGTTCCCTATAAAGAAAATATATTCGCATATATATATATATATATATATATATATATATATATATATATATATATAATGTGTGTGTAATGAAAAAACTTTAGCAGTGCATAATTTGTCGTGGCGAGTGGTTGACTTAAACATTGGCGAACCAAAGGTTAGGGCGTCGCCGGTGGTGAGTGATTCCTGTATGTTGATGCATTTTCTATGGAAAGATCGACGAGACAGTCTTGTAGATTAGTAATCCAATTTATTGAATATCTTGAAACACACCTAGGCATATTAATTACGATGAACATGGACAACACAACTTAGACAAAGTAACTACAACACACAACACAAAGCAGCCGGCTACATGGCTACAGAGAAACGAGCGAAGAAGAGAGCGATTTCCAGAGATTTTATACTCGACGGTGGAGACCATATGACATTTTTGTAATAAGAGCTCTGATTGGCCACAATGAGCGGGAAAGGGATTTATGATGTAATAATATTAGTCGATTGCGATTAAGATCAGGGTGTTAGTTTCGAACCTAATAATTAAAAGATAATTTCAATATCATTAAAAAGAGTCAATTAAATGGATGCCAGGGGGAATTATTACATATATATATATAACACATTCTACAATCTAAAAAAACCAAATTGGATAGATTGGATTGCTTCATTTATAGAATTTCCTTCTTAATTTTTAGTGCATTGTTCTTAAATAATTGAATTTTTTAGCTTAATGGGCCATAACTGGGCCTCTGAGAAATGGTCAACAGGCCGCAGGCTGAGTACTGATACTGGCACAACATAGATTGGCGGACATTTTCAAAAACAACGGGCGTTTTATCATCGTATCAGCAGCGATAGATATACGAGCCACCAGGTCCATTTCACAATTGACGGGCGTCTCATTCATGATAAATGTTCTGCCAGGTTCTGATGCCCCCAAACGAACGTTTGATGATTCTGCCCCGACTCGTTGGATATCTTTCCCATATACAACCGAACATTAACACGTCCGTTTCCCTTGGCTATGCCATAGATGAAGTCGTTATACGACGACCAACTGGGCGCTCGTATAACGATTCATATTCATCGCACGCTGTCTTTGTCTGAAATAAGAAAAACACATTAGCCGACCTGGCGAGTTCAAATACAGCGCCCCTTTTACTTTCCGCTCATGCTTTTCTATGTAATTTGGATCCTCATGATGCTTTCTATCTCCCCTTCAAATTAATACACGGTATTCGGGCACACCTTGTAGAGAGTAGGAAATGGTGTTTATAAACATTGAAATTGTGATTTGCACTTTTTATTTTTATCTGAGAAGCTTTAGTATACTTCTCCGAAGAATACGGAAGTCAGTTGACCATATTTTTGAGTTAAATATAGGAAGAATTGTGGCTTATAGAGATTACGGATTATTTTCTCTTCTCAGAAATAGGATCACTCGCGCGCGCGTGCGTTCAAAAGACCTAAAGCCTCAAAGCAATTGCAAATATGGAATTGTTGAGTGAAGGAAAGACAGATAAGCCGAAGAAAAAATATTGTGAACTTAAAAAACTATTCGGTAGTGAAATGATTTCAAAGAAATGTTGACCAAAAAAGCCCTAATAAAAACATACACAGAAATAAAAGATTTTGATTAGAAAAATATATTTACATAATTTTTAATGCATTCTAATCTCTTAATTTTGATTATAAATAGTGTTTATCTATAATCTTTAAATTTTATGTTGTATACATGTTTTTTGTGTGCTTGTAGAAAAAACTCCTTTTAACAGACATAAATGGGGAAACTCTGGAAGATTACCTAAAAATACGTTTCATACAATATACAGCAAACTACGTTAGTAGAAAATGTAAGAAATAGATAGGAAATTGAACTATTAAATAAACGAATAGGAAATTGAACTATTATTAATGAATTATTAATATAAAAAAGCCACTTCTAAAAAATTTTAATCTATTAAATGTCTTACAATTATAGCAGTTTATTTTCTCAGTACAATGAAATAAAATGTGCAATATTTTCTAGAATCCCAAGTTCTGTAATATTTCTGTGTTAAACTTAAAAATAATTCAAAATCTTAAGTAAGGAATTACATCTCCTTTTAAATACTATAACTCGAATTTTTTTTATCCATGTTTTCTTCTAGGCTATATATCTAATTCTTTTTGAATAGAATTCATAATCTATTTGCATGTGTATTCCGTCAAAACTTACAACTAATTAATCATCTTCTTAATTACTCCTAAGAGAAATAAATAACCATAATAAACCGTAGTTTAGCATATTTTTTCATTTTTCTTCAGACGCTGGGGGCAAGAACATCATTCATCTTTTACAGCTACGGCACGCATCGCACCATTCTAGAAAATTCTTTGTTTGATGATTCATTAAACACATAGAATGATAGAAACCAAATAATACTTCATTCGAATTTTGGCACCAAAGTTGTATTACTTTCAGTATTGTTCCCTTTTCCCCCCATTTGTTTTCAATAGTTTTGAAAAAAAAAAAGTTTCGCCTTGCATCAGAAATAAATAAGATGTTTATCACTAGAATTAAAGCATTTCGAAAACTACGATTTTCTTGTGTTAGTTTAACCAATAGTTTCTGAATAGAAAATAAAACATCCTTAAATTTTTCGATGCAAGTAAAGGTTTGAAATGATTGTTTAAAAATTTGTCTTGTCTCTCATCTTCATCGAAGATGTATAACGCCTGTAAAAGTATCTGGAATATCAGACTTTTACAAGTAACGATAAAAACAAGGACTGATGTTAATAAACTAAATAATACCTAATAGAGTCTCAGCCTGATGTGCAAAAAAAAAGTACCAATCATTATTTCAGTTAAGTCAGTGCTTCTCAAACTTGCAATAAAGGGTGTGTTTTTCAGAGGTATAGAACTTTAAATTGCAATAAAACAACGAGGTAATATTCGATTGACATGAATTTTTTTTATTCGAAAGATAATCTTGTGGCATTACATTTTAGATATGATTTCTGGAATATGACTGCCACGGCTGGTCGGATGTAGTCCAATCTGGACGTCCAATTTTCGATGACTTTTTCCAACATTTGTGGCCGTATATCGGCAATAACACGGCGAATGTTGTCTTCCAAATGGTCAAGCGTTTCTGGCTTATCCGCATAGCCCAATGACTTTACATAGTCCCCCAGAAAATAGTCTAGCGGTGTTAAATCACAAGATCTTGGAGGCCAATTCACAGGTCCAAAACGTGAAATTAGGCGGTCACCAAACGTGTCTTTCAATAAATCGATTGTGGCACCAGCTGTGTGACATGTTGCGCCGTCTTGTTGGAACCACAGCTCCTGGGCATCATGATTGTTCAATTGAGGAATGAAAAAGTTAGTAATCATATGGCTCTATATCGATCACCATTGACTGTAACGTTGTGGCCTTCATCGTTTTTGAAAAAGTACGGACCAATGATTCCACCAGCCCATAAAGCGCACCAAACAGTCAGTTTTTCTGGATGTAACGGTGTTTCGACATACACTTGTGGATTAGCTTCACTCCGAATGCGGCAGTTTTGTTTGTTGACGTAGCCATTCAACCAGAAGTGCGCTTCATCGCTAAACAAAATTCGCTTATGAAAATCGGGAACAACGGCAATCTCGTTTTGGGCCCATTCGACGAATCTACGCTTTGCTTGATCATATTTAAAATGTAATGCCACAAGATTATCTTTCGAATAAAAAAAATTCATGTCAATCGAATAATACATCGTTGTTTTATTGCAATTTAAAGTTCTATACCTCTAAAAAAACACCCTTTATATGCGACCCAATTTTCAATCCTAATTTTCATCGCGCCCCCTTTCATACAATAACAATGTATTGAATGCAATAAAAATATACTTTAACGTAAATCTACAATACAAAAATATTATTAACCTACAAATTATCAAGATAAGTACTAAATTTTATATATGACAAGCCCATGGAAGTAACTAGCAATTATTAAATTTGTTTTTAATTTAGTATTGACAAATTAATTATCAAAAATATTGAGCAGTACTAATACATTTATAAGTGCATTATATCAGTGTAAATGTGTGTTTAATTTTTGTTTCAGAATATATTTTGTTTTGCTTCCTTTCAGTAAATTAATACTTATTTTAAATCTTTTATTTTCGACTTTTCAATATGCTCACGCCCTCCTCATCCGGATATCACGCCCCCTAGGGGGAGCGCCCCACAGTTTGAGGAACGCTGAGTCAAGTAGAAGATTTTAACACAGAATGCAAGATATGCATTGCACTCGAAACTCCCAAATCTAGATATTGTGTGCGTATGTTTGAATGTGTTCTAAATATATCTTAATTCTTCGTACAACGCGCCACCCTTTTTTTACGAAGAAATCTGAAATATTCCTACTCATTGCTCTTATGTTTTGAAGTCATTTATTCGAGGTATTATCCCAAACTTTTGGAAAAATAGTTTGCTGTTAGAACTACACCTCTTTAAGTTCATTTCTTTTAAATAAACAGTATTTCGATACATGCAGAAGTAAATTTTTTCTTATACTCGTCTCTTTTGTTATTTTTAAAGCTATCGTTTTTATTACTCGGCGAGTAACGCGCCCCCTTAAATTTCCACCTTATTTTCTGTGTTCAAAGTGCGCGTTCTACGCCAGATTTTACGGTAAATCGATATAATTCCAATTTAAATCGATGTAAATCTAAGAAATTGTCAATGACAGCTATTCACTCCCACAAAATTGTCAAATTCTTAATGCTGTTAAAATTGCAATGTCGTCTTCTCCCTTCTTGACGATGGAAAAAAACTCAACAGCGATCTCTTTTGTATTGCATTCAAATTAGGTCGGAATGGCTAAAATATTGAAGAGAGTCCGTAAGTATAACGGCATTATTCAGTAGAGAACGGCAGATATTAAATTTGTGAAACTAACTATTAATAAGGGTTGTGGATGCAATGGGATACAGCCCATTACGGCAATCTCTCCGTAAGAAAGTGCCCAAACAAACCGTTATATGTTTTTTTAGAACAGAAAATGCATTTCATTTCAGTGTTTTGCATATTTTTACTACAAAAGCTTCGGTACATGAAAATAGATTCAGTCTAACGTTCTTACTCATGTGGGTAGATAAAAGAACTTTTTCTGTGATATTCACTACAAATCATGGTTGAAGATTATTTTTAGCTTGTGGAATCTTTCTAGATTGAATGAGATTTTCACGGCAAGCTATATTTATTGATAGTTCTAAATAACAATAAAAATGCAATTCTGTAAATTTTAAAATTTAAAAGGAAATTTTCTTTGCATATTTCACCTTAGATTCAACTTGAATTGCATTGCGCAATTATAATCGAAACGGCTAATGAGAAAAATGGCTTATATATGGCTTTATAACTTTTTAAAATCGAAATACTATTGATAACTGAAAAATGGAACATATGAGGAGATAGCGTAGAGTTTTAATAAGGGCTTCGAAAACCGGGGAAAACTGTTATTTTGGTCCAAATCTGAACCAGAACTGAACCGAAAAAAAGTATCGGTTCATTTAGGTTTGATGTATTTTTTTGTCATTTTGTTAATGCAACCAACTAGTTGATATTTTCGTATTTAACGTCAACCATATAATTATCATTATTACATATACATTGCTTCTCAATTTCCTTTTTTGATGTTCTTTAGTTCTTTTCTGTTTCAATTTCGTTTGAAACTACTTGTAGAAGGTAGATTTAATTCAACTGAAAGAACTAGAAGTGTAGATGAATTAAGAACCGAACCGAAAATTGTTATTTTTGTTTAGCCACGCCTCCCAACCAATCGAAATCGACCGTCGAAATTTTACTCCACAACACATAAACCGACTGCTAAAACTCAAAAATCACCTTCGTAAACGTTACCATCAGACTCTCAACCCTATTTTTAAAACTCATTACAATAGAGCACAATCAGACCTAAAAAAAGAACTCAAAAAATATAACGATAGCATCTGGCAAAAAAGATAGGAAGCACTTAATACCACGGATAACAGCCTCTGGCGCACTCAAAAATTCTTCAAAAGCAAAAGACCTAAAATCCTGCCTCTAAACTGTGCAACTGGTACGGCAGTCACTAATTAGCAAAAAGATAACCTTCTCGCTACTAATATTAAAAATAACTTTATTGAAAATGATCGCGAAAATGATTCTTACAACCAAAATGACGAAATTATTAACTCAACCGTGAACCAACAACTTTCTTTCCACTCCCCCTACCACTCTCATAGAACCTGCCCTTCCCAATGAAATAATTCACTATATTAAGCATGTTAACGCCAAAAAGGCCCCTGGTAAAGATTTAATCACTAACCGCATGCTAAAAAACTTCCCCATTAAACTAATCCTTATTTTAACTATTCGTATCAATAAAATTCTCAAATTTAATCACTTTCCAGACAACTGGAAAGAAGCCATTATTTTTCCTATTAACAAACCTGACAAAGATCCTCATTTAGCATCCAGTTACAGGCCCATATCCCTACTTTCCACAATCGGTAAATTAACCGAATCTATTATCCTCCATAGATTAAAAAATTTCATTAATGAAAATAACCTTCTTAATCTCAATCAATATGGTTTTACTAACTAGCTCTCTACCTTGCACCCACTCTTAAGATTAACTGAGCCCATCTCGGAAGGTTTCCAGAAAAAGAAAAGCACGGGCGCAGTATTTCTGGATATCCAGAAAGCCTTCGGCCGTGTTTAGATAAATGGACTCACTTTCAAGCTAATTTCTTTTAACCTACCTCCCCCACTGATTCCCCTCATTCACTTCTATCTCAGTAACCGTTCCTTCAAAATTAGAATCAACGAGACGCTATCTAACGAGCACTCTGTTTCTGCAGGGTGTCCTCAAGGTTCTTTGCTAGGCCCCCTGCTCTTCAATCTTTATATTAACGACATCCCTCACTACTCTTTAACAAAAATTAACCTCTACGCTGATGACACTGCCATTCACTCAACTTACAAAAAACTGTCTACGATTTCATATGCAATAAACAAGCACCTCCTTCATTTACAAAATTTCTGCGATAAATGGAAAATCAGTATCAACGTTGAAAAATCCACTGCTATTATTTTTACAAAAAAGCACTCACTCCCACCACCAATCATTATGTACAATAAACAGATCCCGTGGTCTCAGGAAGCTAAATACCTCGGTATAATTTTCGATACGCACCTAACATGGAAACAACACATTTTATACACACGCGACAAGTTCCGGAAAAAATTATGTTTAAACTCTACCCCCTAATAGGCCGGATCTCTCATTTAAGTATAGAAAACAAAGTGCTTCTCTATACAGCCGTTATGCGTCCAATTTTAGCCTACGCAAGTCCAGTGTATGGGGTTACGCCGCTAAAACAAATATCAATATTTTAGACACTCTGCAAAATTCTTTAATACGTATGATTGTCAAAGCCACAAGATATATGCGCAATGATGACATACGTAAAGCATTAAAAATTACCAATTTTAAAGCCCTATTCCGAAAATTGCAATTAACTTTTTTGATGATCTACCAGCAACCAACAACTATAATATGCAAAACTTAATTCCATGCATTCCTAATGATAATTCTAAAAGACCAAGAAGAATACTTCTTTATTCGTACAATCCTCCTTAACTTTAATATTTCGTGCAATATTTTTATTGCACCTCATTTTACTAAAATTTTACTTTCTTTAAATATTTTTATTACTATTTCTTTCTTGCCTTCCCTACTGGACTTGCGCCTCCCCATTTCTTAAATCCCAGCCTCCAGGGCAGCCAATTGGAGTCACTGTTCACTGTACACAGCATCCAATCAGAGAGCAGTCACTAAGCTCTCAGTCAAGTCAAAAAACTTTTCTAAATTCACCCTCCAGACGAAGCACCGAAGCCACGCCTCCCGGATTCCATCGACCATCCAATCGCCGTCATGCCACCTAGCAGAATGCAAAACACCACTCTCGCCATGCCTCTCATCGAAGACTTGTCCAGATATGGGATTGAGGACTGTTCTTACAGTCCAGTAGCCCAAAAAAGCAACGCCTATTCAACGCCTGTTATTTTTGTTGGATCGAAAACCAGAACTGAGCCGTTGTGTTTTTTAGTTGAACCTGAACGAAAGAAATTACAGTTCGAAGCCCTGGTTCTAATTATTATTAAAAAATGCTGATGATTATTTTTTTTTATTTATTATTCTTCGGATTTCTCCTTGTAGGTATCATTTATCATACAGATCCCAACGTTCTTAATATTTCGAAGGCCTTCATCATAGAGCTCAATAGACTGTGCCGAAAACCATTGTTTCATCTTTTGGATAACGGCATGTGTGTTGTTTAATCTCGTACCCCGTAATAGTGTTTTCTGAATTCTGAGCAAGAAAAGATCGGAAAAATGAGTGCAAGTAACAAAATTTAAAAGCCTCGTCGTTTTCATTCCTCATTCACACCTCAGGATGAATGAGATGATACATTGTCGCCAAGAAGATTAGTGCCTTTGGTAATCACGCCATTAACATTCCTTAATTAAAGCATCAAGTAGTTTATTCAACTATGTGCTATAATAGGCAGATCTGACTCTTCCCCAGGTAATTTGTTAAAGAGACTCCGACCGCGCACGCGCGTCCAGTTAATATTCCTTACTCTCTTCGTCCATAAAGGATGGCCTTTCTCTTCTTGGATCATCTGTGAGGTAGGGATGGCTATCTGAGATCGATTAATCGAAAAATCGATTACTCGAGCAAAAAAATCGATTTTTGAAATCAATATGCAGCACTGAATCGATTCAGTGAATCGATATTTCATGCTAGAAAATCGACATTTGATTTTTTTCTGTTTTGGTAAAACCATAAAATTATTTACGATAAGTTGAATGTACTATCTTTAAAACCCGTAATATTACGGTGCTAGCGGTTAAAGGGTTAATAACTCAAAACCTCGCGAGATGTCTGTGTGCTTAGTTTCCCTCGCCTTTCTTTAATAAATAAATAAAGTTACGTTTGTTATCTGTTGTATTTGTTGAAATTACATCACTTGTTGATGCCTTAATTGACTGACTGTTGTAATATACTGTGATTATCGAAATAAATATTCATTTTTATGTAGCGTTTGTTACGGAATAATAAGTAATTTGGGGGATCATCTGTTCTTTGTGAGTGCCTTTTTTCGATTGCCGGTAACATCGCAAGTGATGAGCGGAACCCGCTTGGATCCCAGTAGACTTACTTGACAGACTTGTTTTTTGAAATCTTAGATACTAAGTATTGGCACCTATATAAGTTATATTCTTAACTTTTTAATATAACAAATACATTTAGGAAATAAATGTCTTCTTTTATACCTGATATTGCCCACTGTCATTCACTACAAGTTAAAAAATAAATAAAAGCAATGTCCACACATATTATGGTTCATTATTAATTGCCATCCTTATTTTCTATGCCTTTTATGATATTTCAAGCGTTCTCTAAAGTTATGAAAGTAATTTTAATTTCAAAATATTTTTTCATTGTATTACTGAACATAATATAATTTTGTACGATATTTTTTTTTTCATTTACATACCACTTATAAAAATATTTCTTGGATATGAAATTCATTTTACACACATATGAAAATAATAAACAAAACATAATTAGACACATATTACTTTTGAAAAATATAATAAAACTTATAATCTTTATTTTTTTTTTTAAAAAAAGGCTAGTTTAAAATGTTAAACAAAAAAAAAATAGACACTTTTATCAACTTTATTTGTCATGTTTTATGTTAATTTTACCAATGCACATATGAGTGTTAGCATATTTTAATTCTGAAAAATATATACTTTTTCTTAAAACTGTAATAGCCTGTGCAACACAAAGAAATTTCGAGAAAGTATATTTTACTGAAGCTTTTACTTATATAAGTACAGAAAGCCAGTTCAACGCCGGGCCATACAGCTAGTATGGTAATAAAAATTATTGAAATGGTCGAATTCCCTGAACTAAAAAAATTCCCTTATTTTACTCATAACAGATCGTTTGTTATGGTGTATTTCTTGTTTTTCATAAAATCGATTTATATTTACATTGTGAATGCAGACTTGAAAAAAAATCCATCTTTTAGACCTCGATTTTTTTGTGAATCGATTCATCAGGTTACGATTCGAATCGATTTAAAAATCGATCTTTTTCGGAAAGAATCGCAATCCCTACTGTGAGGAACATGCCAGTTTAAAAATTCCTTTTTCACCTGACAATTGTTTTCTGGTTGATTGATTGATTTGAAATTACGTCGCACGGTGAAACTCGAGGGCTTTCTGCGACAGACCTCGCAATTTTGAACTACAGTATAATGACGAGGACGACTCCTGAGAAGGCTCTGACAACAATGTTAGATGATGAGCTATCAGTTCCATAAGCTATCTTCTTTCTATCGTGAGTTTGCCAGAAACTTGACCACTTCATACAAAGAAATTTAATCATACTGCTAGCCTTTATCTGCTCCATGCTAAGGGTTATTTCAATCAACTACGTCCTCAATTTAAACAAAAATCAACAACACTAATAGTTGTGATTTATCATATATGTACATAAAGACCAATAGATGTTTAAAATAATTATTATCCACAGGAGTCTCGGGTACATATTTTATAGTACAAAAATTAAAACTTCACGATAACCTTACATATAAAATATTTTAGTATTATTACAATGGTTTCAATAAAAAGGAATTTATAATTGATATTTTATTAAATATAAATGTAAGGAGGAAAAAAAGATAATTTTCAAATAATATTTTCTCAGTAATCTTTTAGTATTATATTATAAATGTTCGGAGTGTTTAGTGCATAATAATGAATTATGGAATTCTTTTTAAGTGTTAAACGTCGCAAAATTGCTAACTTTTTCTTACAATATTCGTGTTTAAAAGTTTTCGTAGATTTATTTCGTCTGTAACAATAAATATAAAAAAATTATATGCTATTATATTTTTTTCATTGTTAAGGAAATGCACATTAAACGAATTTCGAGAAGTTTGGAGAAAATTCAAATTCTCAAATGATAAATTTGGATTCTAAGATTTAAACTGTGTTTCTCCACTTGAAAGACGTTAAGAAATAAAGTTACAAAGCTATATAATTTATACATATATATATATATATATATATATATATATATATATATATATATATATATATATATATATATCTTATAAAATTTAAAAAATATAGTATAAATTCAATTTTTCCACAATTTTAAACAGGTCAATGATTGTTATCTCTTCTCCTACTTTAGTTTTTAAAAGTTGAATTCTCTTAAAACATGGATATATACAGTGACTCCCAAAATTGAGAGTACACACTTAATTCCGAATTCACCATCGTATCACCAGGTGTAGAAATTAATACGCTATGTTAACGCACTTTTGTACATTCAAAATGCATATACATTACTCTTCCAAATAACATTAAATGTAAGATATGGAAATTGATTGAAACAAAAATATGAAGGTTTGAAAGAAACACTACACCGTTTTAATGTCACAAAATTGAGGGTATACTTCTTTAATCACTATGCAAAACTACCAGTAATTTTTTAAATAGAAACTTGATAATAGATCTATGATAAAGAAAGGCTTTCAAAGGCTTTCTGATAACAAATTTATGTTTGTGATTTGATGTTTTGATTCAAATGGAGAATCGGAAGGAGAAACGACGATCGAAGAGAGAAAACTGGTTATTAAACTGTCAAATGAAGGTAAATCCCAGCGGAAAATTGCTAAAGTAGTTGGACGAAGTGTTAACTGCATCCAAAAAATCCTGCAAAAATTTAAATGACTGGTATGCTGGCAAATAACGAAGAAAGAGGGAGAAAGAAAATTATGAACTCTATAACCGAGCGAAGAGTTATACATCAAGTGAAGATTGATCCTAAAATTAGTGCTTCGTAAATTGCAGCTAGTACCTCTAATACCTTAGGTCAATCGGTTTCTGCAGAAACAGTACGAAGAGTCCTAAAAAAGGGTGGCTATAATGATAGAGTAGCTCGAAAAAAGCCCTTAATTGGTAAGAGGAATAGAGAGTCAAGCGATTGAAATTCGCTAAAGAACACATTTTAAAGCCTCAACAGTTTTGGAACGAAGTCATTTTCAGCGATGAGAGTAAGTTCAACATCTTCGGCAGTGACGGCCATCGAATGGTATGGCGTAAACCAAATACCTCACACCACCCAAAACACACAATTCCTACTGTGAAGCACGGAGGTGGGTCGGTGATGGTTTGGGGGGGTGTATGGCTGCGTCGGGGGTGGGAAATCTAGTATTCATTGATGGAATCATGCACAAGACGGCTTATCTTAATATACTGCAAAATAATTTGAAAGAAAGTGCTGATAAATTGGGACACTAAGGTCGAATTTCACATTGCAGCAAGACAATGACCCCAAGCACACTGCATTTGTTGGAAAAGAATGGCTGCTTTACCATTGTCAGAATCAACTTAATACACCTCCACAGTCTCCCGACTTAAAAATTATCGAGAATATGTGGTCCCACCTTGAGTAAGTAAGTAAGTGTGGGGTGTAATGGCGCAAGAGGTCCCACCTTGAGAGAGCTGTGCAAAAACATCAAATTACAAGCAAGGAACAATTGAAATTGGTTTTGCAAGAAGAATGGCTGAATATTGCTCCCGAAACCACTAGACATCTTGTGGAATCGATGCCTCGGCGATTGGAAGCTGTCATATCAGCAAAAAGTTATGCTACTAAATATTAACTCTTTATTATTCATGATTTATGCAGCAAAATAGATGCATGTACTCTCAATTTTGTGGCTATTAATTTCTTTTAATTTTCTTTATAAGTTATTATATTTATGTTTAAACTATCAAATGTTTTGTTTTATCATTCAAAATAATGAATTATGATCTAATAAACGCATCTATGCTTAAAGGTATTAATTATTTCCCTCATTTAATATAATTTTTTCATTCTAAACATTGATTCCCGTTTTAAAAGTAGGTGTACCCTCAATTTTGGAAGTAACTGTATATCTGCATTTTCCATTGTATTTTAATGGATTTTTTTCTTCTTTCTTAAATATCTAACTTTTCTGAAGAAATAAATAATCCACAGATTTATACATTTAGTTAACATTCAAAAAGATTTTAGAGGATTACATTTCTAGATGTTTATTAGGTTAAACTATATTTTTAAGAATAAATGTTAAAACAGTTTTTAAATGCATTTTATGGAACAAATTAATCTCAAATTATATTTTAACACAATAGTAAATTAACTAACTGTGATGCTAGAATTAAAATACTCATTCTAGCATGTTTTTTAAAAAACTTTTTACCCCTCCCATCAGAAGAGATCTACCAAGAAGGCTAAGACAATTTTACTCTTGTTTTTTCTCTGTCTTTCAAGTAAAAAAATTTACTAGGATTTAATCAATGAAAACTTTAATGACTTTTAAAATAAAAGAAAAAAAAGTTTTATGTCTGGCTGGAGAAAGTATCTTGATGAGGAATTAAGTTCTAAAAAACTTTTAGAATTTCATCAAACAACTTGAAGCTTTTTTTAAGCTACAAGGATTTATATTTGTGGTTTATAAAAAATTTATGAACGAAAAAAAAAGTATCTTTCCAACAAAATCAAACCTAAAATATAGGAGACTTGAAACAATACTCTAATATATTTTAACTCTAATGTCTTAGATTTTCCTCAAAAGAATATCTTTTTGAAAAAAATATCAGATTTAAGTTTTTTGGTTAAGTTTTAACTAATAACTTCAGACAGAGAATGATGTGTAATGCAATTAAAATTAAATTAGAAAACTTAGCTTTAGTCTTTTATATACCTCTAAAATTATCAAAAAGACAGAATGTGAACGCACGAATATGGGAAAGAAAAAAATTAAAGTATTGTAAGACTAAATGTTAAATTCAAATGCACACAGGTTTTTTTTTAAAACTCTGTTATACTAGTTATGAAAAACTAGTTAAGAAAAGTGTAACAACGGACATATAAAAAAGTGAAAGAAAAATTTTAGAACAATTTATATTTTAAGGTTTAATAATGTGGTAAGTTTTCGCGTATTAAAGCTCTCCACACACATTTGAATAGATAATGAACTGAGGGTTCCAATAATGACAGTAGAATTAAATGTTTTTTTTATCTAAATTTTTGTACTGTTTTAGGTTTTTAAAAAGAAAAAAAACACAAATTCAAACTAGAAAAACAATTTAATTCCACTGAAAAAAATGTACAATTAATAAATATTTCTCTAATTTTTTTTCTCTTAAGATTTTAAAACCAAAAAAGTACTATTTCCAAATTAATACACAATCTTTTTAATATAATGCTACGGTAGGGTGTAGAGTCTTTAAAAACATGGTTTATTCTTGATACCGGCTTCTTTATCCCAACTAAACAAAATATTATTGGAGCCAATATTAATTCTCAAAGGGTACTCAATCCGGTGATACTGTATTCATCAATTAGCTCTGCTTACACAATTAACTATTTAAACTAAGTTTTTGCATTACCAGATGCGATATTTTGCAGTGAAGGTAGAGAATAATGTAAATAAAGTGTGGTCCAAATTTTATTCGTTTCAGATAATAAATTTGAAAAATATTCGGGAATAAGAATCTTATTCTCCTTTTTAAATGCCGTATGGGAAGGAAATTAAAAATTAAGATTTAATATGTGGTCCCTAAAATTTAGCGGTTTTGATTCGTAAGTTTGACTTAGAAGATTTTCTTATTTTTCCAAGGTATTGTAGAAAATTTTGAATTTAGGGCTACATTTCTCAAACTGTTGGGCGCGTCCCTCTAGGGGGCGTGATAACTCTACGAGGGGGGCGCGAGCACATTGAAGCGCTTATTTTAAAAGCGAACGGAAGAGCTTATTTTAAAATATTATTAATTTACCGAGAGTAAGCAAACAAAATACATTCTAGCATGATAAAAAAAAATAAATACACATTTACACTGGTATAACTTATAAATGTATCAGTATTAAATAATGTATTTTTAGTTAATTTACCAATGACCCCATGGGCTTGTCATATAAAATTATATACAAAACTGAACGATAATTTGTGCGGTTTATAATGAATCCCTTAACTGCCAATTAAAAGTTACGCGATTCGCTCCCCAACGCCAATAAGTAAACCCTTTGCAAACACTGTCAAGGTACTTTTATTGCCTTCCCAAAGCTTCGAAATAATTTTATCGATAGTAGTGCACAGAAATGATCGTACTTCGGAAAGACGTATATATACGTTCGGAAAGACGTATGCATACGTTCGGAAAGACGTATGCATACGTTCGGAAAGACGTATATATACGTTCGGGATTTTTGATGTTTTGGATGAGTGAGACGTTTACATTCGCTGGGGGCACTTAAGAGGTTATATTCGTATTGTAGCTTTAGCATCAAGTATAGTATTATTGAATTTTATGCATTGTTATTGTATGGAAGGGGGGGGGGGCGCGACGAAAATTATGATTGAATATTGGGTTGCAAAAATTAAAACTTTGAGAATCACTGATCTATGGGTTTTATAACGCAATATTTCTCGTGTTTAATTCGGAAAAAAACTCTAAAATGCTATAGTTATGGTTTTTTCGCGCAAACGATTTTTGATGTTTAATACGTTTCTTAAGAAGCGATAAATAGTGATTGCTAATTAGAATTTTTACCGTATCATACAGCCATTCAAATTTCAGCGATTTTCTGAACATAAAAATTTAAGGTGTCTCAGGGGTGTTAAATTTTTCTAGAGGTTTGAAAATATTAACGATTTTCAAACGGGTATAATTCTTTTAAATTTAAATTAAATGATTCGAATCTTTTACACATTATTTATAATTGAACGGGGCTTCAGAAAAGTATAAAATGTTTAAAATATAATAATAATTTTAAAAGTCATATGCATATGAAAATTATATAATAAATATTAAGTATTTTTTTTGCTTTGCGCACGCTATTTTCTAAAATATTAGGCTCTGATGTATAAAACTTTATAGACTTATACAATGCATCATACTCTTTAAACCCTATCTAATTGTAGTATTATATATCTTTTGTATTTCAAAATATTTGTAAAATATTGCAATTTTTTAAATATTTTTTAAAACTGTATTTTTTTTATTTATTAAAATATATAAGGTATTAGTCTATTTATATAAAAGTAGCTACAAAGTATTAAGAATACATTTGTATTTATAAATCAACTTATATAGCTAGTAATTAAAAAAACCTACTCTTTTAGAAAATAGCATGCACGACGTAAAACTTAATAAATATTTCTTATAGAAAAGTTTCTTATTTTCATATGCTTATAATTTTTAAAATTATGATTATATTTTAAACATTTTATACTTTTCTGAAGCCCCATTCCTTTATAAGTAATGTGTAAAAGATTCGGATTATTTAATTTAAATTTAAAGAAATTATACCTGTTTGAAAATTGTTTATATTTTCAGACCTCTAGAGAAATTTAACACCCCTGAGACCTCTTAATATTTCCTGAACTATTAGAAGGAGTTGCGAGAAATTTTGAATGTACTGCTTTTGTAAAAGGATTAACAGAAATATATAAAAGAATCGTATGTTAAAATTCGCTTTTTTTGGTGGGTGCATTTAATAAGTCATATTTTCAAAAATATTTTTTAATCCTATATACTTCGAATTGAAAACGAATTATCTGCCAACTTCTCAGCAACGTCGAGTAGAAAATCTTATATCGTCAAATGTTTTGATACTTAATCAACATTAAGGAACTTATTTTTAAGGTTATTACAGACTTAACGTGAAACTTTTTAAGATAAATAATCAGAATTAAACTGAGAAATCGGGCAAAAAAAAGAATGACATTGCTAATGATGAAATTCTTTTTAAAAGTTAACCAACTTAATTAAGTTAATCCATCCATTTGATTACATTTCAGTCCCTATCATTGGTACCAAATTCGCCCAGTTGTAATGAAAAGATTGTGAAAATTATCAAGAACTTTTTTATTTTTATGACTATGCCTAATATTTTATTATGTGAAATAGAAGGAACTAATAGAAATAGGTTTTTAACATCTAACGTGTGCGTTCGAGTTAATTCAAGCGCCGCTAAACAGGCCAAACTGTGCATACTTAAGATAATTCGAGTGAGATAGTATTTTAGGCTGCTGTAATTTTCTCAATGAATATAGGCAAGCGCCGTCTGTACTCGTGATTTCGTAAATTAAGAAAACAATATTGTGTTTCCTATGTTTTACGACTTAGTAGGGAAATATCACACCATCAGCATTTGGACGCATATGTTTTGCTCAAAAAATTTGAAAGGAGAAAAAAAATTTAATTTCAGAAACAAATTAATAGAAAGATTTATATAAAACTATCATAGTGATACAAATATATAAAAACATTGGGTAGACAAATTTTTTTTGAATTCTACGTCTAATGGAATGTCATATTTTTCTAGTATTGCTCAACCAACACCAAGAAAAAAGCTCCTGCAAAATTTTGTCGTGTGCGTTATGCTTAAATAGATAGCAAAGGAAAAAGAAAGATTCATTACATGTGTAACAATTGCAATGTTGGGCTATGTGCTGCACCTTGCTTCTAAATATATCACACAAGAGAAAATTCTCAGCATTTTTATAATACTACTATTATTATTATTTCTATTAAAAAGGTATCAATAAATATTTTTATTAATAAAAGTATGTCTTTTTCCGTAGCTGTAATTCGAAAAGAAAGGCAATAAAATTCAATGTACCTGCAGGATTAGAATATTCGGTTCTTATCCACAATGTGGATCAAAATCCAAATTTAAAATAATTTTTTTTTATTTATTTATATTTATTATGTCTTCTTAAGTAAAAATTTTAATTTTTTTCTGGTTTTTTTTTCAAAAGATGTGTGCACTAATAAACGTTAATACAATAAAGAAAATTTAGCTTTTTAAATGCATAAGCACGCTTAGTTATGCTAAATCATATATTATACAACCACATAAAAACCATGAAGTGTAACTAAGATTCTATGCATTAGATATCAAAAAAAAAGAAAAAGGAGAAAGAAAGAAAAACATTATTTCATTTTATTTGCAACAAAAAAGTAAATTCAAGAAAAAGTACGATTGATTTTTAAAGACTCTTATATCTTTGGCTTATTGTAGACTACAAAGTTAGTTCTTATAGCACCCTTAAATTTATTCCTTCTAACAGAAAGAAGGAAAAGAAATTCGATAGCTGTATTCAAAAACAACATTATGTCGAAACTGATCATATTTTAACTTTATTTTCTTTCTAAAGTATTGTGTTAAAATAACATGGATGACATATATTCCCCATAATGATGGAAGAACGTGTCATAGATTCCCCTAAATTGTAGATCTTTGCAGTTGGTGATGAGTGTACTTAAAGAAAAATGCCAAAAGATATTTTTTATCTTTAACAGGAAATAAAACTTCATTTTATTTCAAAAAATATCGAAATGGATTGCTCATGCTTTCTTTATCTGCTTTTTTATGGTTCGAAAGAATTTTTTTTTCACAATGTATTTCAAAGTAAAGAAAGAATCTTTTTATTTGACGAATTTCCTAAAGAGAAATGTTTTCTTAAATTAGTAGCAGAATATACATTTTCGTTTGTAACTTAAATATGTATAATTCCAACAAGAAAATTAGCAAACATTTGTCGGTTTATGCATGGAACTTAAATTTCAAGTATCATGATTGTAGTATTTCTTCCCTTCACCAGGAGGCGCACTGTGCTCCCCTCCGGTAAGAATGTGCTCTTTGTGTATGAGATAGCTTCTCGGCACCGGCGCGTTAGGTGGGTCGCCATTTTGAAATATTACCCGCGTTGGTCCTTTGATTTTAAAATTTTCATGTTCATAGTAATAAAAGTGCTGTCTGTAAGAATACGTCTGTTGGTGAAGCTACAACAACATTACACCTTTTACCACAATGTATCACATTGGCGCAGTCGACAGGATATCGAACGCCTGAGGGAGTCAAGACATCAAAAGGAACTACGAGGTAGGCAACACTTTTGCATCGTTTTGAGCGAATTCAGCAGGGGGGTTTTTTCTAAATTTTCTGGGTTAATTAATTCATTTAGTATAATTCTTTCTAATCATGTTTCGCGGAGCTATAAAAAGGAAGAATTAATATTAATTGTGGATGAATTGGGGGAGAAAATAAACCCAGAAATGAAAGTGTTAGATTTAAAAAATTTAATTGTAAATAGCGATAAGTATAAAAACAATAAAGAGTTTATTGATGACTATTTAGATTCGATTATTTCGGATAGAATATCATATGAAGAACAAGCGCTAGCGGAGAGAAAATCGAAGGAAGAACGGCAGAATCGCAGCTTGAGTTTGAAAAAATAAATCTGTGGAAAGAGTTAAATTGGAAATAGAATTGGGAAAAATAAATTTAGAAAGGGCAGAATTGGAAAGTCAAATGGAAAGCAATGAGGTTGCAGCGCACAAATCCCGAAACACAGCTAACTTCGATAGAAAATTTTATTCTAAGTGTTCGTACGTTAACTCTTCCGTTTCCTAAAAAACAAGAGGAGTGGAATTTATTTTTCTCTCCTTTAGAACGTTCACTTAGAACCAAAAATGTGCCGGGTGAATTTAAAGGACAGATTCTTTTAAATCTGATAGGAGAAAAGGCCGAAAATATTTTAGTTTATGTAAAAGATGAAGAAATAAGCGACTATAATAAATTAAAAAGTTTAGTTCTAAGAGAATTTGAGCCAACACCTTTAATTTGCTTGCAAAATTTTCAAAAAGCGAAACGAATGCCAAATGAAACGCATGTTCAGTTTGCATTTCGTTTGTTAAACAATTGGGATCAATACTGTAATTTGAGAAATGTAAATGATTTCAATTCTTTAAAGTTGTTAATTGTTAGCAATAAATTATATGAAACGTTAGATAATGAAACTGCCGTTCATATAAAACAGGAGCAAAATTGGTTCAAACCAATTCAAATGGGATAAAGAGTGTGTCATGTTTTAAGCTTGTAAAGGAAGATCGTTTTCGGAGTTTTCGCATAGAGCATGTCACAATCAGAATGACTCACGAAAGTATTTTAAATATATCCCTCGTAACTCGAGACGGGAAGTAATAAATCTCAACTCGAAAGAAAAGAAAATTAATAACTCAGAACAAAGTAGGTTAAGTAAAAAAAATAGAATGTTACATTTGTGGTGATAACCATTTAGCTCGAGACTGTAATGAAAAGTATTCTAAATTAAGAAATGAAAAAAAGAGACTTCTCCAGTGCAATATGTACAACCGAAAGTTGACCTTGAGCCTTTGAAATATGTTATTGTTTATATTAACGGGAAAGCAATAAATTGTGTTTTGGATAGCGGAACCCAGATTTTTATATGTAATTCCGATACTTTTCCAGATAATTGCAATGATGAATTCCGAAAAATTATTTTAAGCTCTGCATTCGGAGAGAATGTAGAAGCAAAACTAATTAAAACCGCTATTTCTCTTGATGATAATTCTTTGAATCATCCAATGGCTTGCTTGGTAGCGATCACAGATAAATTAAATGCTGAGGCTTTAATACCTCCTGCTTTATATGAGTCTTTGTGTTCAATAAATGACAAAAATAATAAAAAAGAAAATGAGATTTTTGCCGAATCGGCTGATAGTTCTATTACATTTTCAAATGATGAAAATGAAGCAGAGTGTGGGAAAGATATATTTTATGTTGAGAGTGACTCAGATAATATAAATTTTAATTCGAATTACACTAAAATGAAAGATGAGCAGCATAATTGTGATTCCCTTGAAAAGGTTCGTGCAAAGTTAAAATTAAACAAAGGAAATTTTTTATTAATTGATAAATTAATTTATCACAGGGATAAAATTCTAAATGAATCAGTTATGCAATTAGTTTTACCGCGTTGTAGAATGGATAAGATAATGAAACTAGCCCATGAGTCAGTTTTTGGAGGTCATATGGGGGTTAAGAAAACAAAAGATAGGATAAAATATAATTTCTTTTGGCCAAATATGTCTGGTGAAATTGCTGAATTCGCCCAGACATGCAAAGGGTGTCTGCTTCGGAAATCTGAGAAAATTGGAGATAGAGCTGCCATTACACCTATTGTCCGTCCGGAGCTGCCTTTTGAGATTGTAAACATAGATAAGATCGGACCTATTCAAACGCCATCTGGTAGAGGGCATAAATACGTTCTTTGTATGATGGATCAACATACACGTTGGCCTGAAGCAGTATCACTTAAATCCCTAACAGTTCAAAACTCCATGTGACTCTCTATTACAAATATTCTCGAGGATTGGAATTCCGAGAATAATTTCCAGTGATCAAGGCACAAACTTCAAGTCGGCTTTAACCCAAGAATTTACGAAAAGGATTGGATCTAGTACTAGGTTTTCCTGCCCTGGCTACCAGGTCAGCAACGGACTAGTTGAAAGATGGAATAAGGTATTGAACGAAATGATTCATCACGTTATTCGTGAAGATCCAAGAAGCTGGGATCGACAATTACCTTTTCTGTTGTTTGCATATCGTGAAATACCGAACACTACCACTGGTGTATCACCATTTAGGTTACTTTACGGCAGAGAAGCTCGAGGGCCGTTGGCTATTCTTAAATCATCCTGGGCAGGTGAAATACATCTTCCGATGAACATTTCCCAGTCAGCTGCTAATTACCTTCAGGAAATGAAGATAAATATGGCAAGGGCTGCTGAGAGTGCCTCTTTAACTGCTGCTCAGAAACAAAAGGCTTATGGAGAGATTACTTCAACAAGAGGTCATCTGTGAAGACTTTTGGCATCGGAGAACAAGTTGTTTTGCTGTGATACCAGATTCTAGTAATAAGATCTATGCGAGATGGACTGCACCTGGAGAGATAATTCAACACCATCCACCCCATTCATATAAAGTGAAACTTCCCGACGGAACTGTAAGACATGTTCACGTGAATAAGATCAGGAAGTATCATCCTCGTGCATTTGCAGTTGGGGTTATTTTTGAAGATGACCACGAATTCGAAGAAATCCATCCCACTCCTAATTTATCGAGGTCTACATCTGAAAGAATTCTACATGAAACCGATCTAAATCATCTGAAATAGAGTGAGAGGGAACAAGTGCTAGCAATTCTTTTAAAACACCAAACACTATTCACAAGTGACATGAAAATAGCCAAATCAGGGACTCGTCGAATTCACTTAAAGCTGAGCATTGAACGTAAAAAGCCGTTCATATATATCGCATCCCAGAGTCCTTGAAGATTAAAGTTGATGAGTAGATAGAGGAGTTTTTGCGACTTGATTTAATTGAAGAATCTGACGCTGAAATAGCCTATCCAATTGTTTGATTTAACAAGAAAGATGGTACCCAACGACTTTGCATTGACTTCAGAGTTCTGAACTCGGAGAGTGTGCCTGATGATTTTCCGATGGAAGATGCAGTGGAGCTCATACATTCTATCTCAATATCATCACAACGTTAGATCTCTTGAAGGGGTATTGGGCTATACACATGGCTGAAGACAGCAAATATCTTACATCTTTCAAGACTCATCGGCAACAGTACCGCTTCAAGGTGATGAGTTTTGGTTTGAAAAATGCATCTGCCACATTTCAGCGTGAAGTAAACAAAGTATTATCGTGTTACATAGAATTTTCACGTGTCTACATCGACGACATTGCAATGTTCTCCAAAAATTGGGAAGAACGTCTTCATCTGGATACTATTTTAACGAAACTTTCAGAGTTAAATTTCACTGAGAACCTCAAAAAGTGTACCTTTGGAAAAACTCAAATTAAATATTTGGGCCATATTATCGGTTCGGGTAAGCACGAACCAGATCCCGAAAAGACTGCAGTTATCAACAACTTACCAGAGCTTAAAACGAAGGAGCATCGTAGTGTACTTGGACTGTGTAATTACTATCGTGAGTATATTCCTAAATATTCAGAACTTGTATATATATCCATTGACAGAACTCACCAAAAAGAGAGTACTTGATTCCATCCCATGAACTGAGAAACATGATTCATCATTTCATCTTCTAAAAAAGGCTTTAGTGAAAGCACCTTCGCTGTACTCTCCAGTTCCTCATAAACCGTATACCATCCATTCAGATGCATCGCAAATTGGCATAGCTGCTTGCCTGTCACAAAAATGTGGTGATAAGTGTTTCCCATTTGCTTATGCAAGTCAAAAATTAAGCAAGACTCAACAGTCATGGTCAACTATTGAACGAGAGGCATTTGCGATTGTGTGTAGCTTAAAAAAGTTTGAAGTATGGGTATTTGGTACTGAAATTGAATTTTATACTGATCATAACCCTTTGCCTTATTTAACACAAAGAGGCAACAACTTATTAACAAAGGCCACAATTTGCGAGGCTACAAAGGTGGGCTATTGCACTACAAAAGTTTAATGTGACAATCAAACATTGTCCTGGTGTGAAAATGTCTCATGCTGATGCACTCTCGCGATTGGTGTAACAAATATGCTTTTCAATTTTAAAAAGAAAATTTTAGATTCAGTGAATAAATCTTTACTTTATATATCTCATTTTGTGTATCTCATTATATTATTTGTGTGTGTGTCTATTTACATTTTTTTAAAAAAAATGCTAATGTTTCTTTTCGAATAATATTTTTTTAGATTAATGTTGTTCATTCTGTGTGTGTGAATTCCTTAAATTTTAATTTTTTTATTATTATGGTATAATAAATCATATCAAAATTGTATTCTTAATTTAGTTTTGTGTAATTTGTTATGTATATTTATTTTTCATATTTTTTAAGTGTGAGGTAATGCTAGTTACATGTATATTAGTGTATGATATGAATGTATATTACTTTATACTTTATAATCGGATCGAATATCATGTGTGGCACATCAATCTATGTGGGGGGTGTAGCACTTCCTCCCTTCACCAGGAGGCGCACTGTGCTCCCCACCGGTAAGAATGTGTTCTTTGTGTATGAGATAGCTTCTCGGCACCGGCGCGTTAGGTCGGTGGCCATTTTGAAATATTACCCGCGTGGGTCCTTTGATTTTAAAATTTTCATGTTTATAGTAATAAAAGTGCTGTCTTGAAGAATGCGTCTGCTGGTGAAGCTACAACAACATTACACCTTTTACCACAACGTATCACAATGATTAAATAATTCTCTTTTGTATGACTGGATGAATTGTAGACGGTATCATTCTTTGATAAAAGGCAATTGTATGCGCGTGCAGTGGTTATTGCGATAGAGATAAAGTGTAATAAACTATCATCAATAGCTCATGTACTGAGTTCAAATTTATAGATTGTTTTTCTTGCTATTTTAAATAACTGAAATCTATTTAAAGGAGTTTAAGCTGTTCATTGCATGAACTGAAATGTATTAGAGTACAATTCGCAATAAAAATATGTAAAATAATAAATTTTACTTCAAAATTCAACATATAAGGATTCCCTAAAATGAAAAGTGGACATATGCGATAGCATCAGATTGAGAGAAGCTGTAGCAGAGCCACCAATCAGGGACACGCAGGACGGTAGGAAGTGTACACCGCATACGATGTTTAACAGTGAAACCTCTTAGCGCTAGAGGAAATTAAGGTATTAGACTAGGCTCGGAACCGTGGTTTTAAAAAAGCGCACAAATGGATAATTTTCAAGATATTTAGTGTCACTTAGATTAGAATACATGTATAAAATTGTTTTAAGGACATTTTGACAAAAATAATTATTTAAATACAATATTTTGGCAAAAAATTAA
The DNA here is from genome assembly GCA_019973935.1 of Trichonephila clavipes. NCBI lineage: Eukaryota > Metazoa > Arthropoda > Arachnida > Araneae > Nephilidae > Trichonephila > Trichonephila clavipes. Next base: position 77,894 of record BMAU01000187.1, read on the forward strand.
CTTAGTTTAACCTTTTTTCAAAATGTTCTCCTTTTATAAAAAATGCTTCTAAAATAATATTTTGCTTATATAAAGTAAAGACTTCTCCAGAGAGTCTGAACTATTTTTTTTAAATATTCACATTATTTTTAGAGTTACAACCTATTCAAATAAAAATCGACGTTTTTTTCTTAAAATTTCTCCCCTCTGTTGTAATAAAACATGGATAAACCCACTTCTAAGTTATATATTTCAAAAATTTTAGTCTAATCTCTGTACAGAGGTCTGAGCTATATACAGGCAAATTATTATTATAATAGAAGCATTTTTCACAATAGGAGAATATTTTGAAATTTGGTCCTATGTTCATTTTTTGTCAAAATATTGTATCTAAATAATTTTTTATTGTAATACTATTCTTAAAACAATTTAACATACATTTTCTAATCTAAGTGACACTAAATATTAAAAATATTATCCATTTATACGCTTTTGCAAAATCACGGTTTCGAACGTAGTCAGATACCTTAATTGAAAGTAAAGCCGTGTCATATAAAGATGGGTCCAGATTGGAACAACTTAAGAGAGTATGTTTTCTGATTGCAGGAGGTTAGTATATCGCGTACATATATTGACGAATAGTGGCAGTCTATAGCGAGCACGGTTTAGGTCAAATGTCTGGTAACAGCTGATGTAAACGTTTTCGAGAATGGCAGCAAACGATATCGGAACTCCATGACAATGTCCATCCACTCGTTTGCCGTGAAACCAAGACAATTTTTTAAAAAGTCCATTTGGAAGCTATGGAACACCCAACGTACCGTCCGGATTTGTCACCCAGTGACTTCTATAAGTCTTAAAATATCTTAAAAGAGTATTACATTTCTGTTTGGACAATGAAGTGAAGGAAGCTGGACAGGACTTTCTCAAGAATCAACCACGTTCTTTCTAGAGGGAGATATAGAACGATGGCACCTATGTTACCACCCCCCAGTGCGATTTCCTTTGATTTCTAATAAAATTATTCTTTATATTGAACTTGTCCACTTTTCTTTTGGGCCAACCCTTATATATTAAAATACCCTCTATAGTTTAAAGGAAATTATTTTTATGGAAATTATATGAGAAAGTAGTTTCCAATGTATTTTTTCAATGTATTTATTCTAGATTTATTATTTAGAGTTTATAATTAATATTATTCTTTTCGTTAAAACTCGGAAATTTTGTTCTATTTTTGATAATACTACTTCTGCTATCAAATAAATGAGTTCAATTTACTGAACTGTGTCTTGAAATTTAAGATTATCAGAACCGCGTTTCTCTAACTGTGGGCCGCGAGCATGCCGAAAAACAGATAATTATTTTTTAAAAAAATTATTAATTTACTGAAAGGAAGCAAAACAAAATGCATTCTGACGTAATAAAATAAAATACACATTTACTCTGATTTAATACACTAAAAATGTTTTAGCACTATACAATTCATTTCATAATACTAAGTTAAGATCAAATTTAATAATTACCAATGAGCCCATGGGCTTGTCATATATAAAGTTATATACAAAATGTAATATTTATCTTGGTAATTTGCAGGGTTTATAATTAAAGTCGTATTGCAGGTTTAGTTCAGAGTACATTACTATTGAATTCAATATACATTGTTATTGAATGGAGGGGGAGGGCGATGAAAACTATTTTTGAAAATTGCGTCTCAAATATTGAAAATTTCAGAAGCACTGTATTAGAATGTATTTTCATTAGAGATATCGATTGCAGTCAGTGTTAGGGGAACTTGTAGAATTATATAAAAACAACCACAGAGAGAGAGAGCAAAAAAAATTCGGCCTCTTTTAAATTAATTCTAATGGAATATAAATGTTTCTTAGCTTTAATTCTCAGCTAAAAAATAAATAATCTTTATATCCAAATAGTAAACTGTTCTTTCAGCCATTCAAAAAAATCTACTTATGAAAACTTCTGAATGCGAGAATAGATAAAATATAAAAGTAAGACACTTTTGAAAGATCTGTGACGTCTTACGCGTTTTTCCCCGCGGCTTCAAAATACGAGGTACCTTACCAAAAAACAGTATTACTACGCGTCTTTTCTTTAACAAGTCCTTTGGCTTCCTTGGGCCAGAAATAATGGCAACTCTTTTCCAACCAAATCCAAGAAACAAGAAGTGAAGAGATGCAAATAATATAGGATAAATATAGGATCTTAGAGTAAGCGTAATGGCAATGTAATGATAATGTAAAGGAATGCCAGACAATTACGTGCGTTGTGGTAGTGGATGATTATTGAAGTTCGTCGTTTAAAGATTCAAGTTCTACGTGTTGTGGATAAACATATTGGGGATCAATTAGAAGTTAAACGTGCAGCTACTTACTATTGTAGATAAAGACAAGTTTATTACAGAATAGCATAAGGTAGGATTGATTACTTATTATTATTATATTTGAAGATTAGACGGTTCGATTATTGAGATAGGTCTGAATTATATTGTGTGTTGCGTATTGCGTCATCGTAGATTCTCTCTCATTAAGTATTTATAATATTATATTTGTTCAAAGTTTAAGTTGAATATCTTAATAAAGTCATATTAAGATAATGTTTGATTCTAGTTCTTACGATAACCCTACACTTCTAGCACACGCTGATACTTCGAGGGATGTATTTTCAAGGGAAGGTACATCACAGATCTCTTCTAAAATATTACCAAAATTTCCCCAATAACGTTGCTTCTCTATTAGTTCGAAACAATTCTTCCATTGTATAATTTTACTCCAGCATAATAAAAAGAAATCGAATGTACGAAGCTAATTTCGCTTAAATTCTCCTACTTTTTTCTTCGAAAAAATTATTCCTCCACCTGACACTTACTGCAAGTGTCTGGATAACTGACAGTCTAAAAATGCTATGTCCGTATTGGATGAAGGTTATTCAAGTATTGTCCAGTGAAGCTCTTTCAATTTTTCTCGTGTTACACTAACTTTGTGAAAACTTGTATTGCCCTGGTGATGGGGGAAGTTAGCTGTAGAGTAAAAACCTTTGGGAAATCGATTTTGAGTTTTTGACATTTCTAAAATCTCCAAATCAAGACCTTTCCAATGATATAACATTCTAGCCATTTTATGAATTAGAAGCATTTTAAAATGACTATTAAAAATCATCAGCTGGTGGCCACGCCCACATTGACAGATAAAATTGACAATATCGGCCATTTAAACAGTTGCAAAGCCTCTATCTTTTTTTCGTTTTCTCATACGCAATTAACTTTAGATAACAGTATAACTGCAAGTTTAACTGTGTTAGGTTTTGGAGGGAACTTTATAGCTTATGGTTAGAGTGTGATTCGAAATTTAATTATTAACTAATAGAAAATGAAAGATGAAATTTGTAGACAAATACAACAAGGATTACAGGAAGTACTTTTTTGTAGCACATAATTTGAAAAGGTAAGATTTCTTATAAAATTTACTGTTTTCTAAAAATTTTATTTTTAAAATTGTTCCTGTTATTTTTACCTAAACCTACTTACTGCATACATGAATATTTACTTGTGAATTTTCAAGTGAAATTTTTGAAATATTTCTAAACTATTTAGCTGGAAAATTCTTGTCATAACCAAAAAAATACAATTTTTATTAAATTCCTAATTATGTTTTACAAAAATTATCTTTTAAAAAAAACTGAACAAATTATTTTTAAACTTTCACTGAAGTAGAAAGATAAAGGTTTATTCAATATACAGACAAAATCTTGAGTCTTAATGTTTAATAGTTTCTGAGAAAAAGTTACAAAAGACATATTGTCATTATCGTTGCGAGAAATTTGTTACATACATAAAAAAAATTGGTGAATTTCAGATTTAAAAACAAAACAAAAAAAAGTCTTGTGGCTGTTTTGGAAATTACTTGTTTAATATATAGAGAGACTTGAATTCGGATACTTTAGGAAGTTGTGAGTATATCAACATACAAATCCAGAAGGCAGTGTTTCTCAAACTGTGGGGCGTGCCCCCCGAGGGGGGGGGCGAGCTTATTGAAAAGTCGAAAACAAAAGATAATTTAAGGAAATTATTAATTTTTATGGAAAGTAAACAAACACAATACATTCTGACATGATACAAAATAAAATATGTGTTTACACTCATATAATACAGTTATAAATGTATCAGTACTGCCCAATGTAGTTTATAGTTAATTTAACAATACTAAGTTAAGAACAAGTTTAAAAAATACCTGTAACCTCTCTTATGAGCTTGTCATATAAAAATTATATATATCCAAAAATGAATATTTATCTTGATAATTAGTTCGGTTTATAGATAATTCCTTAACTCTCGATTAAAAGGACAAATCCTCTGAAATAAGTAAATCCTTCGCAAACACCGTCAAGGTCCTTTTATTGCATTCCAAAGCCTTCGGAATAATTTTAAGCATAGCAGTGCGTGGATAAGATCGTACATCTGAAAGACGTATATATACGTCAGGTGAAATTGTCGCTTCGGTTAAGTGGAACGTTTATATACGTCGGTGTTGTAGCTTTAGCGTCAATGTATATTATGACTGAAATCAATATATTGTTATTGTAGGGAGGGGGTGCGATGAAAATTATGATTGAATATTGGGTCGCAAATAGTGAAAGTTTGAGAAACACTACCATAAGGAAAACTTCCGGACTGTCGTATATATATATAATCACATGGTCTTAAACTATTACTTTCACATATTGATAGATTATTACAAGGCATTAAAGATGTTCTATGGTTAACTTTGATGTAAGTAATGCATCCCAAACTGAAATTTCTTTCAAGATTGATACAGAATGTGTGGAAAATCATGTAAATTCTCTGAGATATTTTTAACTAAAATGCAGATTTCGTAACACAGAAAATGACAATTTTTATTAAATTGTGTGTTTTTTTGTATAAATTTACTGTATGTATGAACTGGAAATTTTTGCTATATATTTCATATATGTTCTTGTGTGTTCTTATTCTTTATGTGAGTTCTTTGAAATATTCCTCAGACATGTTTAGCTAAAAAAAATGTCGTAACACAGAAAAGGACAATTTTTACTAAATTGTTTATTCTTTTTTTTTTCTTCTATAAATCTATTGTATGCATGAACTGAAAACTTTTACTATACATTGTGTACTTATACAAATTTTTAAGCTTTGGTGTTCAATAGTTTCTTAGTAAAAGGTATATAAATATCTCAAAATGCAATACCTGTTTTTGTTACACGTAGCTTGTTGCATACATAAAAATACATAAATTTCATGTTAAAAACCATAAAAACAGATTTCTGGTTTTATGTTTTTAGACCATTTATCTAATATTTAAAGAAAATTTTTAATTCTGATGTGTAAGAAATTGTATTTACAGGTGAATATATAAAATACTAATGAAACTTTTCGAAATATCCCCTATAATCATGTATTACCAAAGCCATATTTTCATGTATTGACACATTTTCACATGGTATTTATGATGGTTTATAGTCAAATGTGATGAAAGTAATGTATCAGAACTGAAAATTCATTCAAAGATTAATACAAAATTTGACTAAAATAATGCAACCGCCAAAAAATACCTCGATAGCTTAAAAGTGAAAAATGCTATATATATATATATATATATATTCTGAGAAATCTAAGTAAAAGGAAAAACTAAAAAGTCTTAAAAGTAATAGAGAATAAACTAATATTTAATAAAATAGGGCAAATACATGTTGTAATTCATTATTTTTGTGATGAAGTGCCTTTTTACATTAAAAATGCAATTTTCTCAAAATGATTGTTTTCAAACTGCGTGTTTCTTCTCAGAATCTACTGAATGAAGGCGCATGCAATTTTTACTGCACATAAATAATATGTAGCTATATATACTGGAACTACTTTTTTGGAGATTTTCCCAAAATATTTTGCTTCCAAAATACGTTTACGTTGAATTTTTTTGATAAAAATTAACAATATATTTGAAGCATTTTAACCAGAGTATAAATAAAAAGGCGTCATTAAATATACATACAAAATTTGAAGATTTTATATTTAATAGTTTCTAAGACACAGGAACCTAAAAAAGCTCAATGTAACATTGTCGGTATAGGGGGTAACGACTACTCTTAAAATGTACTTTGAAAGTGCTTCAACTTTCTTTTAAAGTTTATAGTAATATGATGCATTGATTGCTACTATGCATGTAAACACATTGACGAACACAGTATCCTCTGATTAGCTCCATCAAAATAATTATACAACTAGAGAAAATTTCTGCTGATAACCAAATATGGGCTTTTAGTGAAGCAGCTACACTATTTATACAAAATTCTATTACATGATACCTTTGTTACAAAGACATCAAGATATCGTCACAAATACAAATGAACCAAATTCATTTCTCAATAAGATGTCATTACCGAATTCGTATTCAAAAGGTGCGAGGGAGTATCAGCCACTGCGCACCAGACGTGTGGTTCATGCACGATGGTGCTCAAGCATACTTTTTGATTGTGGTGCGTAACCACCTCCATGCTACATATCACAGGAGGTGGATTAGACACTGCTTTCCTGTTTGTTTGTTTTTGCCTCCATAGTTTCCTGACCTCATTCCCTTTTGGAGCCACCTGAAATCACTTATGTATGAGACGCCGATGGCTACAGCGGCAAATCTCACATCACGGATCGTCGTCACTACAGATCATCTCTCTAGCACTCCAGATTTGTTTGAACACCCCCCACACACAATCCTTAGTACGTCGGTGTCGGCTGTGCTATGTCTTAAGCGGGCCACTTCGAACAATTCCTGTGACAATAACTTGTCATTGAATTCCTAACCTCGAGCTATGATACATTGTTCGTATTCTAAGTTCACTTTGCCTCGTTTAATAAATGTATTTTTTACATCTTATTACCTCTTTTCATTCTATTCGACATCCCACCCTTCATAACAATATTAGTGAATTATTCTGACCAAATGTGATTTGTGATCCCATGTTCTATGGTTATTTGCCGTCCCTATGCTGCATACTGTCACGCCTCTGAATTTCTCGATCGAATTCGGCAACATCTTAAATAAACAATATGCATGCATCTTAAATAACTGGTTTTCTTAAATTAAAGAAAAGTCACAAAAATAGTAATGAATTGCTGCAAAATAAGCCAATCTTAATAAAATAAGAACATGTTGGTAAATAAAACGAGCTCTCTGAGTGATATTACATACTGTAAAATAGTGGTGATGAAGTCACAATATGTCATTTGCGAGGAGTATATAGAATGATGTCTCAGAGCAAGGCTGAAATCTTCGCTGCGTGTGTGAGATTAGAAATATGGTACCGCGAAATTATAACAAGGACCTCTTGGCATCATTTGACCGAATAACTACGATGGCGAGCGATTGGGACACTAAAGGCAGGACACAGTCAGATAGAAGTAGCTAGATGGTGGAATGGGAGTTTATATGTGATTCATAGACATTGGCAACAATTTCTAACCGCGAATTCGGCATGCAGGATGTTCAGCCAAGAACGGTCAGGTGCTGCCACGAATCATCACGCGTACGAAGGAATAGAAACAAAACTCACTCTGAGCTCAGATCCTCCCTCGTTGCAAGCTCTTAAAGATTGGTATCAAGGTTAACCGTGGGTCGTAGTCTTCACGAATGTGGTTGTTGCGACGCCATTAATTTATTCATGTACTTTCCCTGATCACGCTCGTGGCATCATAAGTATGACGTAAGGATTGAAGTGATGTCATGCGCGCCGGTCAGGGATTGGTTCTTGATTACATCACAAGATGTCAGATGTAGAATCAAGTGTATATATATGTGTGTAGCTCTTTCCTTGGAAACGGTAGGTTTTTTGTGTGTCTCTGTGCTGTGCTGTAAATAAAGATTTTTGTTCCAGTAACCGTCGCAAAGTATTATTTGCAGAACCTTGAGTAGTAACATTTGGCGTCCGCGACAGGACGTGTTATTGGAAAGTAGATAAATAGAATTAGATATGGATCTTAAAGCACAAAAGGCACAGAGACGAGTATTTAGGACTGCATTTACCTTAAGCGCAAATAAGATAGAAAGTGAGCTAAAGAATGATGTAGTAGATTTACAGAAGATTTCGTTGCTGCAAGTGCAATTGAAAGACAAATATTTGAGATTAGAAGCGGCCCAAGAAGCAGTATCTGGAACTTTGCTACAATTAGAAGATAATGGAGAAGAATTCGAGACTGATTTCATTGATGCGGAAAGCTACCGTGAAAAATATTTAGAATATTACACTCGCATCGATAAGAAGTTGGGAGAGACTGTTATTTCTGAAGTTCCAGACACACCAAGAAAGTTTAAGCTACCGAAACTCGAACTGAGAAAATTCGGCGGAGACCCGAAGGAGTTCCTTTCGTTTTGGAGCCAGTTCCAAAAATCCATGACGACGGGAGCATCCCAGATGAAGACAAGATGCAGTATCTTGTGGCTTCAGTTGAACCCAAATCGAAAGCGGAAAGACTCATTCTTAGTTTTCCGGCTACTGCAGCGAATTACCCGAAGGCAGTGGACCAATTGAAAGAGCGATTTGGAAAGAAGATCTACTTGTCCAAATTTATGTTCGGGATCTTCTGACAATGGTTATGAAAGAATGCTGTGTCGGTAGAGCAAAAACGAACCTTTCAAGACTCTATGACGAGTTGGAGGGAAAGCTGAGAGCCCTGGAGAGCCTAGGACGAACGCAGGAAAGGTTTGGAGATTTCCTAGCCCCTCTGGTTGAGAGCTGTTTGCCCGAAGAAGTGCTAATGACGTGGGAACGGAACAGAAATCACCACGAACTATCCGACAACACTGCCGGAAAGAACATTCGCTCCTTAGAGAATCTAATGACTTTTCTCCGTCAAGAAGTGCAGGGTGAAGAGATGGTTGTGTTATGAAGAACTGGATTTGCATCGAATAACGTTACCCGTAAAAAGGAATACGTTTGTACCCCTCTAAACGAGATTAGTGGAGATCCGGCAACTGCGGCAGCCCTGGTAAGTTTCAAATCCACTGACAATAAAGTTGCTTGTATTTTTTGTGATAAACTCCATCCCAGCCATAAATGTTTTTTAGCAAAGAAAATGTCTTTAGATGAGAAGTTAAAAATATTGTCTAAAAAGGGAGCTTGTTATTCATGTTTAACTAAATCAAATCATATCAGTAGACAGTGTGACTTAAAATCTAAACTGAAGTGCAATTTCTGCTCTTTATCTCATTATAATATTATGTGTAGTAAAAAACTTGGGTAAAATCCTAGGAGGACCCACTGCTGTTTTTGGCGCCAAAAATTTTTCGCCAAAAAGCGCCAAATTGAAGGTTTTCAAAAAGGCGTCAATGACGAAAAACTCTTGGGAAGCGCATGCGTCAGCGGGGATGAAATGGGCGTTTCGCAAAGATGAAAACGAATAAATACATTAAATTAATCATTATATAAAGAAAAAACGGAGAAAACAATGAAATTCATTTTAAAAAAGCATTCTAAAACCAGTGTGTACAACATGATTTACATTTTTAAAAAAGGACGAAAGGGGCGTTTCGCAAATATAAAATTGAAGAAATACATGAAATCAATCATTTTAAAAAATTTTAAAAGGCACTTACCTTACGCATTTTCGTCATGTTCCGTTGGTGGATACACCCTTGCGATGGATGCAAGGAATTCATGAAAATTGTCATCCACCAACTTGTGACCTGTTCTTATTAACTTTCAAGTCATTCACCACGAACGCATTCATGCTCTTGCCAAACCAATATCTGGTCAAACGCAAGATAATTATTATAGCAAATTTGCTTTCGCTAAACCAAGTGCCCTTTCTCACACTCCGAACAACGTCGTGGCGATTATCTTTCGACTGGTTGCGGCAACGCCAATCGTAGCCGTCTCAACCGTTCCCTTTCGTTCTTACAAACGCATATTTTTTAAACCTCGGACATTCATAACGAGAAGCAATTAAATTAGCTTTCATACACCATTCTAATGTCTCTTTCTTCCCCTTTGTGCCCAGGAGCGTGGTCCGTCGCCAAAAGCCCTCGTGTAGCTGAACAGTGCGACGTTAATATTCAATCAATCAATTGTGCCCAGGAGCACAAAGAAACCTGTCGTAGCCTCACTTTCCATTAATTTCCTTTCACATGCCATTCTTAACAACAACCGGTGGAGAGCAAACGAAGTCAAGTGTCAAAATGACGTTTTTTCGGAAAAGGTGAAAAACGTTGTACTTTTTTAGGGTTGCCATTTTTTAGGTGATTTGAAAATCCAAATTTTTTTGATGAAATGGAAGGGTTACCATATTGTAACCTTTATCGCTCAAAATTTGGCGACAAAAAAATTTGGCGACCAAAAGTGGGTCCTCCTAGGATTCAACCAAAACTTGATAAACATTTAAGTGTTAAAAATTCTCCTTCCACTATTACTCTTTCTAATCAATGTAGCAGAGATCGAACGGTTTATTTGCAGACTCTGTGTAATTGCGCGAGGTCGAGGTCGAGAAAGGCGCATAAGGATTATTTTAGATTCAGCTAGCCAGTATTCTCACGTGAGTGAAAGATTAATTGCGCACTTGGGATTAATACCTCATAGATATGAAAACATAATTCACACTCCCTGTTTGGAGAAACGCAAACGAAGCCCAAGAAACATGGAGTTTATTCTATCGAGCTGACGGCTTTGAATGGAGATTACTCTTGTTGTTTAGAAGTTCTCTCAGAGGAAAAGATATGCGACAGTGTCGAAAATAACAGATGAGCAAATTCTAAATAATTTAAGAGAACTGAACATAGAGTTTTCAGATTCATTTAGCGAAGATTTAGAAATTGATTTGTTAGTGGGTTCGAATGTGTTAGGTCGCATTTTAATGAAGAAATGTGAGTTAGATTCCTCTTTTTTAAGTGTGGTCGAGACTAAACTCGGAAATACAGTTATAGGAATGCAGGATGATGTATGCCATATTGATAGAAATGTTATGACAACACTTTCAATGTATGTAAGAAATTTTAAATTAACTGATCTCTGGAGTCTCGAAAGTTTAGGCATTTCTAATCCAACACTAGAGGAAAGCAAACAAAATTCTTATGAAGACTCTTTAAATGATTTTCAGCAGAAGCTAACTATTCTTTTCATAATGGAAGGTATGAGTTACAGCTTCCGTGGAAACATGATCCAGTTAATTTACCTGATAATAAAGGTTTAACTTGGGCTGTACACGAGAAAGTTATCAAAAGGGCTGAAAGTAATGGCTTTTCAGAGAGTATCAAAAAGTTTTTTGAGGATTGGGAAAATTTGGGGATTATTGAAATTGTACCGGAACAGGAAGTGAAAGCGGTTAAATGTCATTATTTGGCGCATAGGCCCGTAATAAAACTGCAAAGTGAAACCACAAAGTACCGTCCCTGTTTTGACGGGTCGGCTTGTGAAAATGGTAAACCTTCATTAAACCAATGCTTATATAAAGGCATAAATCTTTTTTAGAAGTAATACCCGATATTTTAGATAGGTTTAGACTTTACCCTATAGGATTAAGTGCAGATATAGAGAAAGCGTTTTTAATGTTATCAGTTCATCCAAAAGATAGAGACTATCTTCGATTCTTTTATCCTAGTAAAGAAGAATTGGTGTATAGGCATTGTCGAATTGTTTTTGGTTTAAATTCTTCCCTTTCCTATTAAACGCATCCATAAACATCTATTAGATAACGCACCTCTTGAATACTGTAATGTTGTAGAGAAATTAAAAAGTTCGTTTTATGTTGACAATTGTTTATCTGTGTAAATAATGTAAAGGAACAAGAAAATTTTATTGATATAGCTTCAAAATTATTGTCAAAGGCTGTTTGACTTGCGAGGTTGGCAAAGCAATGTAGCAAGTAAATATGTTTCTCAGCATACAGGAGAGGCGTCAGTTTTAGGCATATTATGGAATTTAGACAAAGATACTCTGAGATGTAATATAGATTTTGAAATCTTAACGTGTGAAACAAAAATTACGAAAAGGTTCATTTTATCAACGGTGAAAAAGGTTTTTGACGCAAACGGGTTGTTATCTCCAGCTACATTGCCTCCCAAATTATTATTAAAGAAACTTGGAAGTTAAAACTGCCTTGGGATTCAGAATTACCTAAAAATATTGTTAATAAATTTATGAAATGGTCAAATGAAATGTATTTGTTAAAAGAAGTTACTGTGCCTCGATATATTGCCATAAATGAAACCTCTGAACTCCATATTTTTGTTGATGCATCTAAAAGCTCATATGGTGCATGTGTGTTTGTTCGAACTGTTGTAGAAAATGATGTAAAAGTTACACTTTTACGTTCTAAAACTAGAGTAGCCCCCTTGAAATCTCTTACCATTCCTAGATTAGAATTAATGTCATGTTGCCTCGGAGCTAGGCTTGCAAATTCAATTATACGTGCTTTAAATCTACCAGGAATAAGGTAATTTACTGGTCTGATTCAGAAGTGGCTCTTTGGTGGATAAGAGAACAAAGGAAATTGGTCCGTGTTTGTGGCCAACAGGGTAAAAGAAATAAGAGAACTTACCCAATTTCAGTCGTGGAGGCATGTTCCAAGTAATATGAATATAGCAAATTTGTTATCTCGAGGATGTACCCCAAAAGATGTTAGATTCTAAATGGTGGGAGGACCTCGATGGTTAAAAACAATAGGGAACAGATGGCCTGCCAATGAAATTAATTGTGAACCTACGGATGTTATTTTGGAAAAAGGAAGTCTGAATTAGTTAATATAAATATTTCTGAGGAATTGGTCCCGTGGTATGCTGTACGATTTTCTAAATACAATTCAATAGTTCGTTTAATGGGCTGGATTTTAAGATTTATTAATAGCTCTAGGGTTCATGTTGAGAAAGAGAACTTTCGAACTACCGTCGGATGATATAGAAAATGCTGAAAGGGTGTTAATTCGGTTAGTACAAGATAAGATGTTTCCTAATTTGAAATCAATACCCATTGTAAATGTCTTTAAAGATAATGAAGGAATCATTAGAGTTAAAACTAAAATAACTGAGAGAAAAGATGATCCAAATTTTATTGCTCTATTTTGATGCCTAGTAAATGCCTTTTAACAACAAGATTAATTGAGTATTACCATCTAAAACATTGCCACGCTGGGGTTCAAATTCTTATGTCTATACTGCGTGAAAAATTCTGGATAATGAAAACACGAAAAACGGTCAGGGGAAGTAGTTATGAAGTGTGTGCCCTGTCGTCGGTATAGCTCTAACTCTCCTATGAGTGAACCTGTGAGTCTGCCTGCGGATCGTGTTAAAGATGCTAACGCGTTCGACATTACAGGTATTGATTTGGCTGGACCTCTTTTTACTAGAGATGGAGGTAAGGTGTGGATAGTGCTTTACACTTGTGCCATTTATCGAGCGATACATCTAGAGCTAGTGAGTTCATTGTCTACTGTGTTTCATGCTTTCTTTAAGACGGTTTATTGCGTCGTACTAGACCAGAAACTATATATACAGATAACGGAACTAATTTTGTAGGCACCAATAGTGAATTGAAAAATCTAGATTGGGATAAAATAATGAAAGAGACCGATATTAAACCTATTAAATGGAAGTTCAATCCCCCAACTGCCGCTTGGTGGGGAGGTTGGTGGGAGAGATTAGTACGAGAGAGAGTAATTAAAGAAATATTGAAGCGTACTTTAGGTAAGGCAATTTTAACATATGAAGAACTTTTAACTGTTCTATGTGATTGTGAAGCGGTGGTTAATTCTCGTCCATTAACCTATGTCTCCGGAAGATCCGAATGATTTTAATACCATTGACACCTAGTTTGTTTTTTTAAACGGGAAGTCTTCATATGACACCGTAGATTTAGATTTAAGTGAATTCTCCAAGTTTCGAAAGAATAAAATATCGTGAAAACTGATCCATGATTTTAGATCACGTTTTAGGAAAGAATATCTTAGTCCAACTACGACAAAAACGACCAGGAAAGCCAGGTCATGATTTCAAAGTTGGTGATGTCGTGATGATTGAAGAGCCATCAAAAAGCGCGTGTATTGGCCTTTAGGAAAAGTAATAAGTCTGCTTCAGGTAGAGATGGTAAAGTTCGTACCTTGAAATTAAAATGTAAGAACTCTCTGAACTGATTCGTCAATTCAAAGGTTTATCCACTCGAAGTGCCATTTATAAATAATGAAATTGTAAAAATTGATGGCGTTCCGACATCTAGTGTTAATGAAGATAAATTAACCAGTAATGCTGTCATAAAAATAAAGTCACTAGATCAGGTAGATTAGTTAAGATACCTGAAAGACTTGGAATATTTAATAGTTTTTTTATATGCTTTTGAGTGATATCAATACACTCAAAAGGGTGGGAAGAATGTTGCGACGCCATTAATTTTTACAATTTCGAGTATTTATAAATGGCACTTCGAGTGGATAAACTCTTTGTGGACGCAGTTCGAAAATTTATCCACTCGAAGTGCCATTTATAAATAATGAAATTGTAAAAATTAATGGCGTCGCAACATCCTCCACCCTTTTTGGTGTATTGATATCACTCAAAGGGTGGGAGTCGATGCCAGCTATTCATGTACTTTTTTCCCTGATCACGCTCGTGGCATCATAAGTATGACGTAAGTTGAAGTGATGTCATGCGCGCCGGAATCGAGATTGGTTCTTGATTACATCACAGATCAGATGTGAATCAAGCTATATATATGTGTAGCTCTTTCCTTGGAAACGGTAGGTTTTTTGTGTGTCTCTGTGCTGTGCTGTAAATAAAGATTTTTGTTCCAGTAACCGTCGCAAAGTATTATTTGCAGAACCTTGAGTAGTAACAGTGGTCTTTATGTGAGGTGACCAGCCATTTGCCTCCGTAGGCGGGAACGTTTCTAGTGGACACGGGTCAACATGTCTACTAGACGCGTAATCAATGTAGGTCTGTTCTTTTTATGGATGAGTCCAGGTTTAGTCTTCAAAGCGGTAGTAGGCGTATTTTCATTTGGAGAGAAACTGGAATTCGTTTTCACTCATGACTCATCCGTGAAAGAGATGCATACGGATCAGGCAGTATCTGTGCTTGAGGTGATACCTCTTAGCATGGACGCACAGTCCTCGGTCTTTTCCCGTGGAAATGTTAATGCTTAACCTATAGAAATGACATTCTGGACGCTTATGTGCGCTCTTTTGCGGGGCAGTAGATGATACTTTCGGGCTACAGGATGATGATGCTAAACCACAAAGGCTTCACATCAGGGATGCTAATCTTGAGCAGGAAAAAAATTCAGTGTATGCAGTGGTCAACTCGATCACCGGACTTTAACTTTATCAAGCATGTTTGGGACGCTCGAGAACGACATGTAGCTGCTCTCAATCCCTCTCCTGTGACCCGAGCCATGCTTTCAAAACCCTTGGTAGAGCAATAGCTTGCATTTCCTATAGAATTAAGAGACCGCATAATTGAGAGCTTCACTCATTGCTGCATGTGTTGTATTTCTTCTCGAGCTGATCGTACTCCATATTAAAGGTACTTTTCCTATTCCAAACTGATACATTCAATTCGTCCATTGTATACATATGCTAATTTCTATATCATAATTGTCAGGGGATTTTTTATGCTATTTTATTCTTTCCTATGTGTAGGAAATGTATATAAGTTCCATTTTAAATTATACGGATAACTTTTTAGTTACCATTATTTTTGTGATTTTTCCTAAATTTATAATCCTTGTATCTACTATACATCTTTACATAAATATTTTTCTATTTGTTTTTATTAAATACATTAAATTAAATAGTTTGTTTATCGTTACATTTTTCAGATTTTTATTTTTTTTTACATTTGGCACGAAAAATAAGTTTTTTTTAATGTAATTCACTTCACATTTTTAATTTATCAGAGTACAACATTGTTAATTGATCTTTTCTTACATAGCATATGCTAATCAGTAACGATAGCGTTTCGAAATAATAACTTTTAAATACATTGTTGCCTATAGTACTTCCCATTCTTTTAAAATCATAATATTGCTTAATGTTGACGAATTTTATATAAATGTATATATTTGTCTACGAAAATTTAGTAAAAAATTTTAAGAATTTTTTTTTCTAAAGAACGAAAATTTTTCTCGGAAACCCAATTCTTTCAGTCAAAAAGCTATGTATTTTACATTTATTATTAAAGTTGTAACTTTTTCATAATTTGTAGCATAATATTTAAAAATTTTCATATAGTTGAGTTACTTACAAAATTTATTCAAAAAAATAGCAAAAAATTTATAAAACAAATACTAACTTGAAATGCAATGAAAATAAGAATAATTTTATTACATATTCAAACTCTACTCAGATACTATTTCGAAAGTGAAATAAACATAAAAACTCAATTTCAAAAGTTAACTCAAAAGTACGTGTCTAACGAGAAAAAATTCGGTTAAGCGCTTGAAAAATTCTTAAAATAATTCAATTGCAACAAGTCATAAATAACATAGGTTGCAATCTTTCTGACTTCTTCATAATCCTTTTGCAACTTCGGAAATTCATTTCTTGTAGTCTAATCAAAATATTTCCCCTTTATGTTTTAAATAAAATATGAAAGATCTACTTTCGTTGATGAAACAACCAGCAGGTGGTGAATGTCTATCATAATCATAGTCACACAGAAGACATGATCTTTATTCCTGAAATTGTTTTTGACTGAATATTTGTATCCAAATGGTTATGCGTCGTACTTTTTTTATGGTGATTTATTTTTGATATTTTTAAAAGCAAATTAACGCATCATCTAAACGATACGAACGATAGACAAAAATAAAGGTCGTCAGATAAAATAAATGATACAAAAGTAATACTATAGATGGAGACGAAAATAGAACCAGTTAAACATACATGGCACATGCGACAAAGTTCATTATGAAGAAATGCACATGTGCATTGACGTATTTTCTGTAATCTGTATAATGTAAAATATAGTAAAAAAGAAACTATTAATTATTTTTTGAGGACCAACTATAGAGAACTGATGAAATATATCTAATTCATAAATGTATATTACCAGTGGCGTAACTTACACTCCCGCATCGGCGAGGGGGGGGCCCAGGGCTCTAGAGGGCCCACAGCCTAACTATCGCCAAGTACCTACCTTTTGTAAAATCCAACTTGGGGGCCCAAGTGTTCTCCGTTACGCCACTGTATATTACATAAATGAAAGGTTTTTCGAAGAGTTGGCCGGAAAATGTAATGGGTTCCCCATTGTGTGTGTGTGAAACTTCGCCTGTATTTTTACTCGGCTAATTTTCTAATAACTATAAATCATGTCAAAGGAGAAGCCATTCAACTTTTCGTTATAAGAGCAGAATTTTAGTTGAAATTTCTCTGAGGGGCAAATAGGTATGTAGAAAAAAGAACACGAGGACATTGTATTTTTTAATTATTATGAGATATTTTTCCCAGCGAAAATTCAGCATTTCTTCCGTTAACAATTTTTTTGAATTTTAAGTGTATTTATAATTATGTGTTGGTGTACAAAAAGGTAATTTTTCTAACGCAGTGCTTAAATGTTCTCATGCAAAGCTCGTTCCGCTGATATGTTAATTTCTCAGCTTTGTCCCTTCTTTTTAAATATCAGTGTAGAAGGTTAAATTAAGCTATTTATACAGTGTGTATGAAAGTGGTGTACCAAACTTCGCTAAGAATAGAACCATTAAGTACATAGAATTTATATTTTCTATCCAATATGTTTCTTGAAGTGTTTAAAATAAAAATAATTAATTATAGCTCTAAAAATAAATCTGGCCGTGTTATCGTTACCTCTGCCCTAATGAAATAAATAATTATTTCATTTTTAACTAAGTAAATTTCACCATCGGATAGCGAACATGTGCTTAAAATTCCCTATTGTAGGGATTAATCTATGGCAGGGGTGTCCAACCCAAATAGGTTGGTGGGCCACGTAAAAATTTACTAAACTGAGGTGGGCCGCACATATCAAAATAAAAAAAAATATTCAAAATATTTTACTATCGTACAGCATTCAAAATATGATATGACCAACATTCAATTATTGATATGATCAAAAAACACCAAGTTTACCTTTTACTGGATCACAATCACAGCAAAGTTGAAATTGTTGGTGGAAGAATATCTCTTAACCTACAAGGTTCTTATCTACAATAGATTTATGCTGCCATCTGAAGTTACATAGTATAAAAACTATGTGCGGAACATCTTCACATTTTATACTTGTGTTACAGTATGTTTGCATAAAATTGATTTAGATTTTCAAAATTTTTATTTCAAGTGCAAAAAAGCAATTAAGTAAAGAAAAACAGCTTTGAAATTATTACACTATTTGTCATTTTTCTGCCCAATAGCCAAATGTTTAGTTTCTTATTGCACCGTGATTAAATATATATCATAAAATGGAAAAAGTTACATTATTTCAGAAGGTTAAAGTATTAAACATTTTTATTCTGCTGCCGTAATTCTTACATTTCTACTAGCTGGTCTGACAGTCCTGAGGCAACTCATTAAATCTATCATCGGATTCTTTCATTGCCAAATAAAACAAGAAAAAGACTACTAATCTGAACTTCAAAATATAGACATAAATTATTTCTCTGACTAATAGAACTAAATACACTACTCACTCTCAACGAAGTTCTCATTGAAAAAGGAATAACACACCCAAGCTCATCTGCTTTCCTTCATCCATCAGCACCTGTTATTACAATTGTTTGGAAGTCAAATGAAGGAAAAAGATTATTTCGGTAAAAATTGCACAGGGAGAGGTGGGGGTGGGTCAAAACACGACATTTTCGATTCAATCGTCTGTAGTCCAAATGTCTAAAATAATATAGACAGAAACTTCAATTGGGCCGCATGCGGCCCATGGGCCACGTGTTGGTCATGCCTGATCTATGGTATAAGTTGCCTTTCCCCTCCGCATGATTTGCATGATACTATCTGCGATGAATATTTTTAAGGTACCCAGGTCTCTCTCTGTCTCTCTCAATTAATGTTTTTATTTTAAAATCAGAAGTATGTTTATAATCCAGATTACTGACATTTATTTTTGAATAGTGATCACGTATAAAAAATATAAACTTATGTGTGTGTTTCTTCGCACATACAGAATTAATTTCATGTTAATTAAAGCATCGGATTTTTTAAAACTCTTTTTACAAATTATTCCGACTTTTTTCCTTTTTTATGTAAGTCGAATGTTTGCATTTTTAATTAAAGCGTTTAAAGTCATCGTTTTTTATTAGAAAGTCCGTAAGTCGAATCTCAGGTAATCAATGTTTTTAACTTTTCAGACTTGTTGGCTGGATATTTCATTACCTGCATTTTAATGTTGCTTACTTTTTTCCTTTCCAACAAAATTTCAAACCAAAAAATGAAATCATCAAATAATTGACGTTTTCTTTGATTTGCTAAAAATAATAAAAATGTTAAAATGTATAATATTATAATAAAAAGGGTTTTATATTTTTCAGTAGAAGTGTAAGAGTTATTGAAACATAAATCTTTCGATATAAATCTGGAGTGAAGTTTATTTTAGGTTGATGGTTGTATTTTTGCAATTATTTCACAAGACATACTTTTTCAAAATTGTCGCTCTTCCATACAAAAAATTTTTTTCAGATACTCCCAACTGTTATCAGAATTTTTATTTAAATATTTCGGCAATTATTTCATTTAATATTATTAATGAATATTATAATTTCATTTAATATTATTAATGAATATTATAATTTCATTTAATATTATTAATGAATATTATAATTTCATTGAATATGTATTACAGTGAAGTTCGTTATCTGGCAAAAAACCAATTTTTTATGAGGATTTTTTTTATTAAAAATTATTCCCACACCCCAGGAGTCACCGTACCCAGATTAACCACTTAAGTGTCGCTGGCGTATAGTGGCCGCGGTAGCCGAGCGGTATAGGTATCGGATCGTGGCTTTCCTGGTCACGAGTTCGAGCCCAGTACCACTAAAGACCCGCCGTGTAGGGCAGCGATGCACGTTAAATCTGTCGAGAGCTGAAACGTCCTCCCGTTGATGTGGTGTGGTAGTTAGGAGAGGGGGTGCCAGCTCAGGTGTCGTCCACGTCACTTGACCATGGTTCAAAATTACGTGGTCCGTCACCAAAAGCCCTCGTGTAGCTAAACAGTGCGACGTTAATATTCAATCAATCAGTCGCTGGCGTATATATCCGTCTTGCTCAACCGGTGCGTAAGGTGCCCCGGACGAATGAATTCCTCCTTCCAAAATACGAATAACCTCTTTACGCACGCTTGACTTGAGGAATAAGCTGGTGAAGGCGAGACGAGACCGTTACGAAAAGTGTGATTAGGCGAGGCGAACGGAAGAGAGCAGTGCACACGCACATCTTTCTCTCTTCCTTTCAAAACCAGTGCATGAAATATATATATATCTCAGTCAGTAGTTCGTTTGCGAGTTTGCTAGCGTTACAGTGATATTTTGATTATCTCGTAATTTCATTTCGTTCTTGAACATTTCATAAATTAATATTTTGTTCAATACATTCAATATTCTACGTTTAAAGTGAATAAAATTGTAAATTCATTTTAAAGTTCATATTTTGTGAAGTTTCGGGTGAATAATAACAAATTATGGCAGGAAGTGACACAGACTCTGAATATCAAAGCGGTGCTCCACAACCATCAACTAAGAAGAAATTACGTACGGAAATTGTGCATAAAAAGTGCGTTCAAGGCAAGATTTTAAACCTAGTGAGACCCAATCAACTGATAATGAATCACGAAGGAGAGTGCGTATTTCATACTAGTTGCTGGCGTCGCACAGAGAGCAGTTTTCCCGATCTAGCGCACGGAAATTATTTTGTGGCTTTAAAATCTTCATAATTATATCGAATGACCAAAAATCATAGTAATTAACGTAAATTGGGTTTTCTTTTCTGTTTTTAATAAGATATAATGTTAATAGGGTCTTAACTTATTTATGCCAAGTTTGAATTTGATCAAGAATAAATTATTGCTAAGTGGAACTAGTTTTTGAACAGGATCTAAGGATATTAACAGAAGCAGTAATTTACACGTGAGAGAATGCATACAAGAAATAGTGTGGCAAATACAATCAAACATAATACTGTACATATACAATAAAGGATAAGTAGTGTTTAAAAGGACTCGCCACCCTTTGAACATTTTTATTTACTTATCTATTTAAAAATTATATTTTAGCATTTCATATAATGTTCCTATTTAAGAAAATGATGCGAAATAAAATTTTGTGCACATTATATATTCAAACAATTTTACAAATTTATTTTTTTTAAAAATTTTGAAATTTTTGAAATTCTTCTCTTTTTGCGTTAATTTTTTAACATGAAATTTTTGTAATATTTCTGAGGATGATTTAAACACTTTTAAGGATCAAATTTACAATACCTTAATTAGTTTTGGAGAAAAAAATAATAAAATGTTGATATATATATGCTAAAATTCTACCAAAATTCTAATATTTCCCACATTTCAATTTTTTAAAAAAATAAGTATTCAATTTAAAGCAAAATGGATCCCTAATTTTGTTACACGCATTACATTTAAGACAAAAGGGAACAAATGGAAGTGATTGGTAAATAGTTGGAGAAGTAGTAGTGTTTTGAATGCGAAAAAACACACAAACTGAGAAAAACCATTTTAAAGTTTATAATTCTGAAAAAAATAATTATTGTAATCTTAAATAAACATAAAATACTGCAGTAAATTGTTACCCATATATTTTTCTCAAAAATAAAAAAAAAAATCTTACTCCCCCGACAACCATGCATCATTCGACTTGGAGAACTTTTTTCTATGGCACCTCATCCATTTTCCCCTACAAACGAGCAGAAATTTTTAACAATTTTTTAAATTTTAATTGCTGCTAATCCTTATATTTATCAAAATCGGTTGTAGTAATAACCAAACTCAAAACAACGTTAGTTTTGCGCTTGAGATCTTGTTCTTCCTTCCAATCATTAAATAAAGCACGCCGAGTAGTAACATCGGCCATCGCTGAAAAAAAATCATAACTTTGGGAGTAGCAGCTAATTTTGGTATTAAATTAAAGATCTGTATCTACTCTATGTGACTTTGTGATATACCTCCCCTCGGAAATACATCCCTCGAAGTATCAGCGTGAGCTAGAGGTGTAGGGTTAACGCAAGAACTAGAATCAAACAATATCTTAATATGTCTTTATTAAGATATTCAACTTAAACTTTGAACAAAGATATAAATTAATGAATGCGAGAATCTACGATGACACAATACGTAACACACAATATAATTCAGACCTATATCAATAATTGAACCGCCTAATCTTCAATTATAATTATAGTAAGTAATTAATCCTACCTTATATTATTCTGTAATAAACTTGTCTTTATCTACAGTGGTATGCAGCTGTACCTTTAGCTTCTAATCAATCACCAATATGTTTATCCACGACACGTAGAACTTGAATCTGTGAATACCGAACTCTTCAATACTCAGCCAATACCACAACACACTTTAATTGTCGAACATTCCTTTACACTACCATTACATTGCCAGCATTGCCATCACTACCGTCATTGCCCTCACGCTTACTCTAAGATCCTATATTATTTACATCTCTTCACTTCTTGTTTCTTGGATTTGGTTGGAAAAGAGTTGCCATTAATTCTGGCCGAAAGAAGCCAAAGGACTTGTTAAAGAAAAGACGCGTAAGTCGTCACAACTTAAGTGTTACTGTGAATCCCAAAAGTTCTAGTCCGTTAAACACAAAAAACTGACATACGTTAGTAGGAGTTACATGCTGGGATAAATGTTATGTTTTTACAATTTTTAATCGAACTTGAACCTAATTTGAAAGTCAAATAAGGATATTACTTACCCATGGCATATATTTTCAAAGAATCCGCTAAAATTTGGAAATTCTTTTTCAGACGAAACGATTGAACTTACTAGAAAATGACGCTCACATGTGTTTCTCGTAGGTAAAAGAAACCCGATCTAAGTCGATGATTGTTGACGATTTCCATTCGCGTACTGACAAAAACTGTTTACAACATGGTTAGGGAACCCAAGAGGACCATAAATTGTGGATTGTTGTTTTATTTCGCGCAATTTCACTTTTGAGGTTTCCGTGCGCCACATTGGAAAAACTGCCCTCTCAGCGCCGTAGCGTCATATATGCAGCGTTTCTTTTTCCTTCTCTATTTTCTCCCTGTGCTGTTCACTGTGTTTTGGATGAAGTAACAAACATCATAACGGTAGTTTACATTTCGCTCAGTATCACACAGTTAATAATATTATAAGGTTTATGTATATATATAAAGACTTATGATTTTTACGGTCGATTAGGTTCTGAAGAATTAGGAGAAAACTATCATATGTTACCACTAATTTTAGCATGATATTTCAATGTTAATCTCGCGTCCGAAGATGGAGAACTCTTGGTAAACTTTTTACAAGATAAGATAAACTATGAATGAATAACATGAATAATAACCGAAATGAGAGCCTAACACAAGACATGGAACAACAATCGATGCAGTTTTGCCTAGATATTTTTTCATTCGGAAACATATGTATCTTATTTCTCCTACCATAAGCCTATTGTGTCTCGGTCTTACAATCAACCACAGTAATTACTAATGTATCGGATAATGAAACTAATGAATAAAAATAAAGTCTATTCAACAATATTAATTTATCGATGAAAAACCATGATAAATTTAAATATTTGTAGAAAATTAATATATGTATGCAAATATACATGTATATATTATACATATATAAACATATATGTATATACATACATACAGATGGAGCTAAAGAAGTTTTTTTCAGCCATGTGGTCTAAAGCACACTCGTTTTTTTTAATTGGGTATTTAAGAGTGTTAATTTTAAATATATACTGATTTAGCTTATACACGAGGATTGTGAAAAAATTAAGTTTCTAATTTCACAAATTATAATATAAGAATAAAGGTAACACCTTATTCTTCCGTTTCTAACGCCCGGGATGTGAACTTGACTTAAGAGATTCGATTAAATAGATTCTTAACCAAGAGAATGAGAGTCCTTTTTGATGCAAAAAAGATTTAATTGGTAAGGAAAATAGACAACTGATCCATTTCACGTTCAAATTACAGATTCAACTACTACTACTCACAAACGTAAACAAAAAAGAGTAATGCGCTTACAGCGCCACTCTAGTTAAACTACAAGTTCGCGTGCGTTAGCTCCGTTCGCGACACTCCCCACATTGAGTTTTGAATTTTTAAAATAAAAAACTCAACAATAGTCATTCAGTCCTTTTCGGGGTTTCAAGAGTCTACCATATCGAGATCGTCGAGGTCCCGGCTGTTGAAGTTCACCGTCAGAAATTAAGACATCTGGCAATTCAAGGGTCTCAAGTCTCGGCTCCACTCCGGCTTCCCCATCAGAAACATTGGAACAGGGCTGAATCGAAGAGATTTCTGCCTGCTGGTGTCCACTTGTCTCAGCTCTGGGCTCCAGTCCAGCTCCACCATTAGAAATACTGGAACAGGGCTGCATCGAAGAGGTTGCTGCCCTCTGGGGTTTACTCAGTTCATGATCTATATTAATAGGTAAATGACTTCCTTCATTAGCATCTGAAAATAAAGGAGAGTTAGTAGGGTGTACAGATGATTTATTTTTCTCCATCATCTCTAGGAAATACAATTTTCGCACTGGAAGCAGAAAAGAGCCAAATTTAGTTTTTACTTCGGCTACTCTAATCTTCTCGTCTTTGCCAGGATAGAGTTTCCTAATTTTACCTAAATTCCAGTTTAATCTTTTGGTGTGGTCACCTCCCACCAAAACAATATCTCCTTCACTTAAGGTATTTTCCTCTTTTATATTACTTGTCACTCTCAATTGACCTAAATATTCTACTCGAAAACATTTCCTAAGATCCTTTTGTATTCTATATCGGTACACAAATCTTTTATTCAATTTATTTTCATCAATTTGATCAAACTCTGGCACACCAATTTCTCTAATGCCTTGCAAAAACATTGCTGGAGTTAGAGGTTCCAAATCTTCGATGTCATTTGTAACATACGTTAATGGCCTGGAGTTAATTAAACTTTCACAATCGCAAAAAAACGTATACATTTCTTCTTGATTCAAGGAAGTTTTTCCCAGTGTTTTTCTTAAAGACCTCTTCACAGGTCCAATCAATTTCTCCCAGAAACCTCCCCACCAAGGAGCCTGGGGAGGGATGAATTTGCAGGGAATTGGATTTAGTTCTACATTTTTCAATTTTTCTAAGTTCACTTTCTGATAAAGTCGATAAGCACCTTTAAAACTGGTGCCGTTATCCGAGTAAATGACGGATGGTCGGCCTCGGCGTGCTATAAATCTCCTTAAACGAAGCAAGAAACTTTCAGTCGAAATGGAGGTTAACAATTCAAGATGAACTGCTCTATAGACTGCACAGGTCAATATCAAAATCCAATTCTTTTCCCCATTCTTAAGAATGAGAGGTCCTGCCAAATATAATCCTACAATTTCAAAAACAGCAGCATCTATCACTCGGTCTTGAGGTAAGAGTCCTTTTGATACCTATTTAGGTTTCGCATTGAATCGCTTGCAAATAATGCAAGTCTTAATGACTTC
Organism: Trichonephila clavipes; assembly: GCA_019973935.1. Lineage (NCBI taxonomy): Eukaryota > Metazoa > Arthropoda > Arachnida > Araneae > Nephilidae > Trichonephila > Trichonephila clavipes. Next base: position 103,552 of record BMAU01000187.1, read on the forward strand.
TTGAATGGTTATTCTTCCTTTCAGAATCCAATAGCTCTCTCTGAGAGTGTATATAAGCATCTGAACTCCGGCATGACCTAACTGTACATGCTTATAAATAATGAGTGCTTTGACTACTGGATGATTGGAGGAAAGTATAATAGGTAAACGAAAGTCTTGTCTAGCGTATGATGATTTCGAAGCATCATGTAGTGATTGGCTCATATCTTTAAAATCGAGTTTCGATAATCTACTAGGAATCATGAGGTATTGTATCTCTATAAGTTGGTTTTTCCACCTTTCAAAATTTTTTTTCGATGTCTATTTGTAATTTGGAGTTCCATGAAGTTTCTATCTTCCAACACTCTTCTATAAGTAATTTGGGGATGAAGGTGATAGGACATGTGAATCCTATCGGTTCAAAATATGGATGAGCCAATGGAAGAATTCTTCTTTTTGTGACTTCTTTCGATTCTGTTTCTCTGTAAGAGATGGAAAACGTATCTTCTTTCACATTCCACATAAGTCTAAGAACTAGTATTTCTTCTGGTTCGGATTTCTGTTGATTATCTAGAAAGTCAAAATTTGATTCTATATCACTATGTCGCCATCCACGTAAGTCGAATTTACCCAATGCTAACAATTCTGTGGAATCTCTTTAAAAAGATTCAAGTTCTTCGGAGGAATCGACACTCGCCACACAGTTGTCAACGAACATCGAATCTATCAATTTTTCAGCAGCCCTTTCCAAATGTTCAGGAGCCTGCTTAAAATGATGGTTTAATACTGCCGCTAATAAAAAGGGACAGCAAGAAACTTCAAAAACCACTCGACGATGCCTGTAGATAACAGCTTTCTCCGAATTACCACCTTCCCACCACAAGAAAGGTAAAAAGTTCATGTCATTTTCGTGCAAAGATATCTGAAGGAAAGCTTTTCGAATGTCAGATATGACTCCGATTTTTCCTAAGCGAAAACGTTTTAAAATTGCTGGTATCATTTCTATCAAATTGGGACCCTTTTCTACGCAATCATTCAACGAACAAGATTTTCCATGATGAGCTGACCCATCAAACACAGGACGAATCTCAATCGTGGAATTTTCCTTGAATACAGGTCTGTGTGGCAAATAATGAAATTTTCCACCATTTTTTGGTTCATCTTGTGCAATCTTTTCAATAATGCCTTCCTTTTCCCAGTCTACAAATACTTGTTCATAATCAAATAGTCTTCCTGTAAATTTTAAAATTTTTACAGTTTTCTCCAATCTTTCCTTAGCTAAGCTGTAGTGATCCTCAAGTTTTTCATTCCCTTCTATCCATGGAATACTAACGATGTATCTACCATCATCATCTCGCAACACCGTATTCTCAAAATGTTTCAAAGCAAGATCTTTTAATTCTAATTTCGATTTCTTGTCACCGGAATCTTTTATTCCTAAAGAATCCACTTCCCAAAGATCTGATATTTTTTCTCTGTTAGTAAAAAGAGAATGAACAAGAAGTGAATTCTCTAATTCAAATTTAGATTCACAGCTTAATTTCCCCATAACTGTCCATCCTATTTGAGTATTCACGGCTGTAAGCCCCTCAGAAAGTTGTTTTACCTCACCAGTAAATAATTTTCCAATTATGTCAGATCCTAACAGAATATGTATTTCATCAAAATGTTTTTCGAAAAGACAAAGTTTGTTATTTGCGGACGAATCACTAATAAATATATTATGTGTTGCCAATTTCTGTAAAACGCGAGAGTCATTAATTCTAGAGATTCCTAAGCAAATGTTTTTCTGATCATTAACTTCCATTATGAAACAATATTTTCCATCATAACTGCGCAAGTTGATTAAATACTAATTATGAACTTCGGTAATTTTGTGTCCTCCAAAAAGTCCGTGAGTTATTGTTTCTTTCCCAATGCTTTTTAAACCTATAAATTTTGCAGCATATTCTGAAAAGTAGCTTTTTTGGCTAACCAGTGTCTAATATCGCTCTCACCAGTTGTTTGGAATTTCCATTTTCTATAAAGACAGCTAATGTTTGTAAAAAAAAACTTCCCCAGTGTTTTGGTTAGCTAGATCGGTAGACTTTGACCCTATTTCTCTTTTGAATTGCTTAAAACAAAAAAATTTATGATGTAAACCCGAACAAATTTGACATTTTGTTTTATTTATTGGACAATTACGCGATAAATGCTTTGCGATTTTTAAACAGTTGAAACAAGCTCCTTTTCACAATAAAATATTCTTCCTTTCTTCTAAAGACATATTAATTAACGTATTCACATTCATTCGAATTATGAATCATGGAATCGCAATATATACAGATGAGTTTTATTTTATCTTTATTTTCTTTAACAGGCGCCGTTAGTAGTTCGCTTGCAGTATGAAAACTTTTTTGGTCTTGTTGTTTATATGATCTGGGTTCTCCAGAAAAATTTGATTTCGTTTCCTGTCTACGATTGCATAATTCAAAAGATAATTTATTTGTAGTATAAGTCTGATCTCGCGCCGTCAAGTATTGCGTAAGAAACGAGAGCAACTGCTGAATATCTGAGCCAGAATCCTTTTGTTGTAATTTATTGTAATCTAATACCAAGTCAGATGGAATAAGTTTTAATAACATGGGGCACAAAATTTTTCCATAATTCGCGGAAGATACGCCCAATGAATTTAAACTTCTTAATTGAACATAACAGTTATCAACAAATTTCCGAAAAGAACGAAAGTCATTAGAATTTTTTAAAGGCTGTAATGATAAAATTTTGTTCATATGTGCTTGAATTAATATTTCCGGATTAGCAAATCTGTTCTTTAATAATTCTACGGCATCATCATAGGCCTTTGCCGAAATTGGAAAACCTTCAACAGTGTTTAAAGCAGATCCTCCCAAATGCGCCTTCAAATAATTAAACTTGTCGACTTTATTTAAAGATTCATTATTATGTACGGCTGTTTCAAAGCTATTCCAAAAAGTTAACCATTTTGAAGCGTCATCTCCATAGAATCGGGTGATATGATATTTTGGGACTTTAATGCGAATGTTATCAGAGTTCCGAAAATGTTCATCTTGTGATTGGGATAATGTAGTCTGTAAGGAGGGCGACGTAACAGGGGTTTTTGAAAATTCATTAATCTTCTTTTTCGCACGAAACTGCCAAAGTAACATTTTTTCTCTATATTTTTCGGCGATTTCAAATTAAGCATCGAATTCTTCGGGCTTAAAAAGGGGTTCCATTTGTTGATCAACTAAAGTTAAAGGCTCAAATTTGATGCATAGAATTTCTACCAGTTCACATAATCTATCAACATTTAAATCAGAATTCGATAATTCAGTTTCTAATTCATTAACTATCTTAGTAACAGCTGTTCTCAATGATTTTCGTTTGGTTTTTAACAACTCAAATGATTGTGCTTCGGCCATATTTAGTATATTAAAATAATCACAGCTTATACTCCAAAACAAGTTCAGATCCACTTAATATTTTCAATAATTCTACTAATTTCAAAACATTTCAATAATTTCTAATGTTCTAGTGTTCAAAAAGTAAACACAGTTCAATGTATCAGTTTCAAATATAAAAATTCACCATTTAAAATATTTCTTTTTTCCTTTCGATTATCAAATATTCAAATAAAATGTAACATATATATTTAATTATAATCAATATTCAAAAAATAACTGTTTATTTTATTAAATTCTAGTTCAAACTTCTTTGCTTGCAAAATTCTAAAACTATTAAACTAAGCTCAGATCCCGGCAGGGATGCCATGTGAAAAAATTAATTTTCTAATTTCACAAATTCTAATATAAGAATAAAGGTATCATTTACCTTATTCTTCCGTTTCTAACGCCCGGGATGAGCTTGACCTATGAGATTCGATTAAATAGACTCTTAACCAAGAGAATGAGAGTCCTTTTTGATGCAAAAAAGATTTAATTGATAAGGAAAATAGACAACTGATACATTTCACGTTCGAATTACTACTACTCACAAACGTAAACAAAAAAGAGGAATGCGCTTACAGTGCCACTCTAGTTAAACTACAAGTTCGCGCGCGTTAGCTCCGTTCGAGACAAGGATCATTCTGATATTTTTGAGATACACCGACGTTTTTAATGTTATACTCACAAAATTTCAGGAGTGTTCAAAGTAGTTTCCTCCACCATCAATGGACTTTTCTAGACGAATTTTCCACAGATTAAATGCCTCAACCATTCATTTCTTTGAATTGATGGAAAAATGCATTTATAGCTACATCAATCTGTTCTAGTGAATGGAAACGACGTCCACGTAAGTTATTTTTTAGATTAAAAAATTACCGACACATAGCTAGATCCGGAGAATAATATGGATGTTCTATCACTTTTTTAATTGAGTTTTTCTTAAGGAACTCAACTGGTAATCCGGCTGTATGGGGAGATGCATTGTTATGGTGAAGCATTAGAGTACCCTACCATTCACTTCTTGGGGAATTTCTGGAAGACATTTAATGGTATACAAGTTTGCTGTTGCTGCCTTCTGTCCTTCCAACTTGATGGCTTTAACTAATGCGTTACTTCTGAAGAAAACGGCATACATTAATTTTTTCATTGATCGTTGTTTTTTTTCGCGATTATCGGCGCGGGATCATCTTCAAAGACCCATACTTTTCTTTCTTGATTTGCTGGAACGTCGAAAAACGGTATGTACGTTTCATCGCCCTTTACAATTTGAGAAATGATGCGGTGGCCGACATCATTTAGCAATTTTGGGGGTTTCTTTACTGTGTGTGTGTGTGTGTGATTCTGATACACTTCTCTTTTGCAGGTCAGTTAGATTGTGGTTTCTTTCATATGAAGATATGAAGGAAGATTAGAACTCAGTACCTTCTGATCCGAAACCGAGTACTTTAGCCACCATGCCAAAATGATCATCGTAGCATGGAGACTATTAATGGCTTATATAGATACTAGGGATGGCAATCTGAGATCGATTAATCGAAAAATTGATTTCTCGGGCAAAACAATTGATATGTAGCACTGAATAAATTCAGTGAATCGATATTTTACCTTAGAAAATTGACATTCGATTTTTTCCCGTTTTGGTAAAAACTATAAAGTTGGTAAAACCATAAAAAACAAAGAATAATTCAAACACTATTTATCGCAGGCAGTTGTGCACCTGAAGTATGGTCCTAAACTTTACTGGCAAGAACAAAAAAAAAATACTATTTATCATCATGTTCACTCAATAGCCATGATCTGTATGAGTATCGTAGAATCATCTGTTCCTAGTCAGCGCTTCTTTTCGATTGCCGGCAACATCGCAAGTGATGAGCGGAACCACTTGGATCCCAGTTGACTTGAGAGACTGTCGTTTTTAAAAAGTTCAGATATTAAGCATTCGGAACTATAAGTTACCTTATCTATTTTCTAAATCTTTTAATGTAACAAATACATTTAGAAAATAAATGTCTTCTCTTATACCTAATACTTTGATATGGTAATAAAAATAACTGTAATTGTTGAATTCCCTGAACTAAAAATTCTCCTGATTTTACTGATAAAAGATCGTTTATTATGGTATCTTTCTTGTTTTTCATAAAATGGATTTATTTTAAATGCAGACTTGAAAAAAAAGAATCAATTTTTTCGAAATCGAGCTTGCACATCTCGATTTTTTTGTGAATCAATACATCAGGTTACAATTCGAATCGATTTAAATTTCGATCTTTTTCGGAAAGAATCGCCATCCCTAAATAGATACCACCACACAATCCCCTTTCAGTGATTTGGCGAAAAGGCGAACGAACAATACAATAATTATGGTGAGCGTGTGGGTTGTTGCGTCATTTTGAATGTGACGGCTGTGTGTTGCACCAGTCGTGTGAGACGGCTTGTGGGTTACATCATTCGTGTGAGACGGCTTTGTTAGTTGCGTCATTTGCGTGAGATAGCTTTGTTGGTTGCGTCATGTGTCTGACGGCTTGCTTGTATTTGTGGTGGATAGATGGCGCCATGACTGCTGCACAAAGGTTATATGTCTCTTTGTCTGCCAGGGTGTCCAATGAAAGTTAGAACCTGGGACCTTTGGATTCGAAACCATGTACATTAGCCACTATGCCAAAATGATGGAGACTATTATTGGCTATTTTAATACCACCACTCCACATATATAATTCTTCATGAATAATTTTGTGTATGGCTGCGGATCGAATGTTTAGTTCCTTCTGTATCATTTGGTAGGTACGGCGATTATCATTCATTAACATTTTTCGTATGGTGAACACATTATCCGGAATTACTGTCAACCGCGGCCTTCTTGTGTGTTCTTCACCCTGAAGAGAATTGCGACCTCTGTAAAATTCCTTAAACCATCTGAATACAGTAGCACGACATGAAAATTCATTTCGAAATACTAATTGCAGCCGTTGAACGCATTCGTCGTCAATTAAACCAGGCTTAAAATCATAGAAAATCGTAGCACGATAATGTTCTCGCGTCAACTCCATTTTCTATTCTGTCTAAAATTTAGTCGACGCCACACAACTTAAAGTAAGTCAGTAAAAAATCGTCTACTGTGTTAAAATACTTTGTATTTTCAAATTAAACCGTTAATTCTATTTTGTAACTTCTCGTTTGCGCGTATCTCCAAAATTTCAGATTTACCCTCGTAATGACAAATACGAAATTCCCATGCACTCCATTCTTTTTTGGATGAATGCTTATCAGAAAATACTCAACTCCTATCAGTAGCAGTAAAAGGCATTAAGAGATTTTTGGATCATTTTCAGATGAAAATCCTACGAAACCTTTTTCCACTTTCATTTCATTTCAAGCCGTTTTTCTATATTTAATCTATTGAAGCAAAAACAATCTTTCATGAAGCATATAAATCAAGAGGGGAAAAGAAGAATTTTAAGCTTCATTGGTTTTAAAATATATCAGAACTTTTTTGGATGAAGGATTTTTGAAACATTTCGGAAATCTTTAAATGAATGAGTGGAATAAATGGAAATGATTCGTATTTCCTTGAAATGGATCCGATTCTGACGTTCTTGTTTTCCTTTCGATAAATTCTTGCATGAAATCATTTCTAAATTTTATTTATGTAAAAATTAAACAAATAGAAATAATTTTTCTCCTTGTAATAGTAAGAAATATTGACGTATGAAATATATATATATACTAGCTGTACCCTGCCACGCGTTGCTGTGGCTCAGTCTGGTTAAATGGGGAAAAAAAGAGCTGGTCCATCCAGCCAATTGTGAATCTTATATTGGCCATAATTTTCTTAATGGATAGTATGGTTTAATTACAGAGATGTAGGTCTAAGAACTTAAAATTAATTTGAGTTTCAAAACATGAGGAAAAACCAGGTGATATCAAGTTATTTAAGCTCTCAATCAGACAGTGAAATGCATTGCAAATCACAAAATTATGTAAGAAATAATCATCAACACAAATCAGATGAAATCCCAAAAATATGTAAGAAATAATCATAAACAAAAATCAGATAAAAATCCCAAAAATATATAAGAAGTAATCATAAGCAAAAATTAATTAAATACAAAAATAAATAAGAAATAATTTTAATAATAAATTAAATGCAAAAATAGGTTCATGCAGTTCATAAAATAGTAATAAACATAGATAAATTAAAATCATCCCAAAACTGACAAAAATTTACATTAATTTAAATAAAAAAAATGCAATGAAATACACTGCAAATCACAAAATATATAAGAAATAATAATCAATAACATAAATCAGATGAAATCCCAAAAATATTTAAGAAATAATCATAAACAAAAATCAATTAAAAATCCCAAAAATATATAACGATCATAAGCAAAAAGTAATTAAATGCAAACCACAAAAATAAATAATAAATAATTTTAATAATAAATTAAATGCAAAAATACATAAATAGGTTCATAAAATTATAAATTACAATCTTACGACCACCTGCTTCCTCAATACATTTTGAGCCATCTGTCTGTTTTGCTTATTTACTGATGTCTATTCCTATTTGATGTGCAACTACCCCCAGCACTGCTTTTGCTTGGCCCGTATTTCCCAAGTTCAATTTTCTGCAATGTAATTTTATGCAGTGAAGAGCCGATTGACTACACTTTAAAAGGTTAAGATAAAAACACATGAAATTGCAAAACAGCTCTGAGTGGGCCCTGTATCAAATTCTTTTGGGGGACATTTTTTTAGATATGAGCCCCATGTTAGAGTGATTGTAGTAATACTTATTGGGGCCCCTGCATCATTGAAACGGCGGTAGTTACATCCCTGACAAAAGCAAACCGTAATAACTTCAAGTGTTTTGTTAACAAATTATTAATAGAATCTGCTTAAGAAAGTTATAAAATAAACTCAAATCTTTAAAAACAAAGAAAAGTTCAAATATATTGATATATATCGGAAAATCTTTATTTTTCCATTTGTATTTCAATAGTAACATCAAATGAAAGGTACTTACGTATTATCGCAACCTATTAGCGACATTGTATAAAACGAAGCACATGATTGTCAATTAAGCGCGTACAACAAATGCGAAAATGGGATCGCCAACTTTGCGAGTTACCCTGAACATTGGCGATTGTTGCGATAATACGTAAGTATCAAATGAAATTTAAAAATTTGTCTAAAACAGAGAAAAAAATATTTTTATTAAAAATCATGTCGCGATTAATTTTGCCAAATTAAAATTTCGCCATGCAGAAAAAAAAATATTGTGTTAAAGGTTCAAGTGTCGTACAGGGGGCCACACACACACACACACACTTCGTATTTGACGATTTTTCTTCGGATTTGGCGATTTTTATCTAAATGTCATGGTGAAATATCTAAATCATTCTAAAATAAATAATTCCGAAAGAAGTACCTTGGTGACCGCTTTTAGTCGCCAAAAAAAAAGGACTGCGCCAAATGGCCCATTCCAAACATTGAAAACATATCGCGGCATCTTTTGATTTGAGGTAAAGGGTCAACGGGAAAAAAAGTAGTTACTAAAAAAAATAAATAAACGCGAACATTATATCATGAATTATATTAATTTAAGATTACAGGAGGAAGATAAAAGTGGAGGAAAATTTCAATAATCTATTCTAGAGATCAGCCGGCCAGTCATCTATTATCGTCAAAACTATTAGGAACTTTAACAACTATTTGGCAGAAAAATAAGTAGCGTACAGATGTCATATATAATTTTCAAGAATTTAAAAAAAGAGAAATAAATTTAGCTTAAAATTATAGAAAAAACACGATGTAAATTATAAGCAAAATCATAAACATCCCGCGTTAAAGCTATTGGAATGTTGCTAAACCTACAAAACAAAATTTGAGTTGCTAAAAGAATAATTTTAAGAAAATGATTTATTCGAAAATTAGACCCAATTATACGTATCAAAGAACAAAAAAATAGATAAATATGACAACCAATACACATAACCATAGTAGAAATATACAATAATTCGGAAAAAACTATGCGTAAAGTTTAAATTTTCGCATTCAGAGCGAATCGTGACGTCAAATGACGTCATAACACTAAACAGTCACTGAAAAATTAAATTTTAAAAAAATTTAGAGAGAATTTCGAAATAAAAAGTACATAAGATCCTGACCAGAGACAAATGCAACGTTGTGTCAATATTTCAGATTAATCCACGCAGAACTGTTTGAGTTATGCGCGCATACACAAACCAACACAACATTTATGTATATATATATAGATATGTATTTACCACTCTGTATTTTCCATACTTTTTAATGAATAATCTATCCATGCACGCAGTTGTGATGCATTCTCAATTACTTTCTAAAACTTCTTAAATCAAACAAAATTATCTCGATTACCACTGCAATCAAACAAACACACAGTCCGTCGTTTTAAAATACTTTCAAGAAACTATTCCTGATACAGAAAACCACGTGTCATGCGTCGGTTCTCAATTAAATTAACTCGCTCTCCTTAAGACCAAATGCCCCACGCTTCCAAAAACAAGGGACTCTCTCTTCCCTGACCGCCTCGCTTGAGGTAAAAAAAAACACCTTCTCCTTTCAAAACAGAGTAATTCCTCGCCCCCGCAGGTGTGGAAATGTCGTCAACTCCTAAATAACCCACCGGCAAACAGTAGTCAGACAATACAGCAGTGAAACGAACAGGAGATCATCCTAATACAGGGAGATTCATAAAAGAAGTATACACTTTTCTGATGCTGAAAAAGGGAACAGTCAAGGACTCATATCAGGGATGTCGATTCTTTCGAAAAAGAACTATTTTTAGATTGATTCGAATCGTAACTTGATGAATAGATTCACAAAAAAATCGAGGTCTAAAAGATCAACTTCAAATAAATCGATTTTTTTTTCAGATCGGCATTTACAATGGTAAATATAAATCAATTTTATGAAAAACAAAAAAGATACCATAATATAAATGATCTCTTATCAGAAAAATCGGTGATTTTTTTTAGTTCGAGGAATTCGACAATTACAATTATTTTTGGTACCATGTCAAAGTATCAGGTATAAAAGAAGACATTTATTTTCTAAATGTATTTGTTACATTAAAAAGTTTAGAAAATAGATTATAGAGCTTATAGTTCCCAATGCTTAATAGCTAAACTTCTTTTACACTAATGTCCATAAATTAAGAATGATGAAGTTCAGGCAAAGAAAGAGACAGAGGCAAAACAAATTTACCTTATTTGTAAAGTCTATTTATTAAACAAAAGGTAAAGAACAAAAAAGATGCTATATGTTTGACATACATAATAAAAATTGCAATTTTTACTCCCTTGAGCAAATTTCAAAAAAGACCTATTTACAAAAAACAGTATAACATGGTTAGTATGATGGTTAATACGGAGTATGTCTCCCGCACGATGCAATACAGACCTGACAACGCCTAGGCATGCTGAGTATCAAATTATCAATCTGATCGTGAGGAATATTACACCACTCATCAAGCAATTCCCTCCAAAGTTCCGGTAGACCGGTGGGAGGGTGTTGACGGGCTGCAATTCATCGGCCGAGCATATCCCACACATGCTCTATTGGATTCAAGACCGGTGAGTATTGATGGGAGGCCGCCGGCCCCTGAGATACAGGTTTAAATTTTGCATTTTCCCTGTTTACAGGAAATAGGGATTACACAGGAATGTGGGTGCGTCTAGGTTCAACGGACCTTATGGCCGGCAAGGTTATGTTCTTGCGCTCCAATCAGGGTGGTAGATTTGACGGTAATGAATCCGTAGCGGATTCTTTTCGAAGTGATCTGGTCAACTTTAAAAGCTCGTGCACGACAATTCTCGGGGCTTTTTACTCCTTCTTCGTCTGCCAGAAAAACCCTCCACTGCCGGGAAGCTCACCTGCTACCCGAGGTCAATCCCATCCGTCGCTCTCTCCCTCTTTCGAAGCTAAGTAATATTCAGTTATGTGTCACTTAATTTTAATCTTATTGTTTAATAAATTAATTGTTACTTTAAAGAACCGGCCTTGTAATTTAGTGTACTGTTTATTTGTCTTAAAAGATCTAATGTTTAAAATTAAGCTATAGTGTGACGCCAAATGATAAATTAGAACCTGGGTATTATAAAATGGATAATAAGAATAAATTAAATTTAACTTAAGTTGACCAGGCGTCGCATTAGTATGCTGGCCAATCCATACGGGTGATATCCTCCGATTGAAGGCATTCGTCTACAATGTTTGCACGGTGAGGACGGTCTTTGTCATCCATAAACAGAAATTCAGCACCCATAGCACCCCGAAACAAACGTACATGTTGTTCCAGAATGACATCCCGATAGATGTGGCCTGTTATCGTTACATTCGGATCATGCAGGTCAGTTCCGGAACCAAGAATAATTCCTCCCCAAACGGGTCACCCTAAACCACCGTTACGGTGTCGTTCAATGGGGTTCTCTTGGTGGTAATGGGTATCTGGCGCTCTCCATTTTAATGTCCGGGGAGAATCAGACTGCAAACTAAGCCTAAACTTGTCGGAAAACATCACACAAGACCACTGTTGTGGTGTCCACAATGCAAGCTCTCTACTCCAGGTTAATTGCAGGCGACAGTGAGTTGCGGTAAGTGGAACACATCTGACAGGCATACGAGCATATAGACCAATGTGCCCTAAGCGTCTGTACACAGTCTGCCTTGAAACTGTCGTACCGGTAGCTGAAGAGAGCTGACGAGACAGGTCTGATTCTGTGCTACGTCTGTTTCTTTTGGCAGTAACTGCCAAATATATACCTGTCCTCATTCGGCGTTGTAACTCGGGGCGACCTGTGCTGTAACATCTACTCATATTACCATCACCTGGGAATCTTTGGCAAAGCCTTGAGTTGACACTCTGGCGATTCCAAGTTCCTAGGATACTTCCAGCTGGGTACGTCCACATTCCAGTCATCCAGTAAGTCTACCACGTAGAAAATCATCCAAATGCTTCCTTTGTGCCATAACTATGTGGTTATTGCACTGAAAGGCTTTTAAAGCGCTTTTGAAAAATTTTACTTCTTTGCCACCATTCCTTATATACGTCTCTCTTACACTCTCGTCATTGTGATGTACAATCCGCGCCATCTAGTTGTTTCCTGTAATTTTCATATTCTTCTTGAAGATGTGTGTGATAATTCTACAGTTGAAATTTTTATTTCAGAGTTCAATTTCTGTGTGATTCTTAATTAGCCTTAATTTATGAACATGAGTATAAAAAAAATAGTCTGTCAAATCTATTGAGATCCAAGTGGTTCCGCTCATGACTAGCGATGTTGCCGGCAATCGAAAAAAGGAGCTCACAAGGAACAAATGATCCCATGATATTTGAAGCGATTTACTTACCCTCAGTTACTTATTATTCCTTAACAAGCACTACATAAAAATAAATAGTTATTTCGCTAATCACAGCACCTTACGACAGTTAGTAAATAAAGCCATAAACAAATGACGCAATATCAACAAATACAAAAAGTCAAAGATTACAAACGTATTTTTTTTTATTTATTAAAGAAAGGTGAAGGAAACTAAGCACACACACAGGCATCTCGCGAGTTTTTGAGTAATTAACCCTTTAACCACCAACATCGTAATATTACGGGTTTTAAAGATAGTACATTCAACAAATTGTAAATAATATATTTTATGGTTCTTACCAAAAAACAGAAAAATTCGAATGTCGATTTTCTAGGATGAAATATCGATTCGCTGAATCGATTCACTGCTACATATCGACTTAAAAAATATATTTTCTTAGCCTGAGAAATCGATGCTTCGATTAATCGATCTCAGATCGCCATCCCGAGCTCATATCACCTTCAGAAAACCGCTAGGTAGATGTACCCTAAAGTTTTGTGTCTCGCCTCTGACGGAAGTGGCTCACAGACAATAGCCACAGCGCAACACGTGCAAAATTCCGCTGAATTATATAGGTGTGCTGTGCAGTGTTCAAAAAGATGATGGGTCCTTCTTGGTATCTCCTTAACTCTTTTTGGTGTCTCAAATTTAAGAGGTCCGTGTCCAATAGATCGCGTATTTTTCTGTAATGTTAAATTTAATTTAACTTTTTAAAATTGAAATGAACAAATAATACTCTTTAATTAATCCCTTAATCTGCAATTCAGTAGCGCAACAGCCCATCAGGGCCAGGGCCTACTGTGCATATCCCAGTATGCGTGACCATTGGGCGCTGAGGTGCATGAGCAGATGTCCCGACTTGGATCGTGCCATGGATGTTGCCACAGCAGTGATTCACGCCTTTGGCAATATTTGACTCTATCTTTGTTTTATTATTACAGCCTCTGCACTTTCTCATACACAACAACAACAACAGCAGATGCCCCGCTCAGGTGGTCAGTCTGAAGCGAGACCTCCAGCGTTAAGTGCTCAAGCAAGCTTGGTACTCATTTATCGACCCACTGCAGTAGGGATGAAAGACTGAATCACGACCTTGCCCAGCCCGAGATTAGAACCCGGTTCTGTGGTGTGGAAGCGCGATACGCTACCACTCGGCTATTGGAATTAATCCCTTAAGTGGTCATTTTTTTTACTCAAAATGCTTTTAAAAAAAAGGCAAATTTTTTAAGTGTTTGTAACAAAACACCATACTAATACCCGCCTTCACCACAAAAAAATACTGAAGGAAAAGCAGTTTAGTACCACAGACAAGCTGCATAATCTTTTCAAAGTACTACACTAAATAATACACCATGAGAGAAATAAAAATAAGCGCAAATCAAAAAAGAAAGAAAATATCAGTGTCTGTGCAGCGTACGGGCAAACCAGTGGCGGTCAACTTTCTGTAGCCCGTACGTTGTACGGTAAGTCGCTTAAAGAGTTAAAGCAATGTTTCCAAAACTGTGGACTTGGGGGGGATGATAACCCTTTGTGGGGGTCGCGAGTATATCGAAAATAAAAGATTATTCTTTAAAAAATAATAACTTACTGAAAGAAAGTAAAACAAAATGCATTCTGAGGTGATAAAAATGAAATACACATTTACAATGATGTAATATAATTATAAACGTATCAGTAGTGCACAATGTATTTAATAATTAAATTATCAGTACACAGTTAATAACAAGTTTAATAATTACAAGCAACTCCCATGAGTTTGTCATATACAAAACTTTATTCAAAATTTAATGCTTATTTTGATAGATTGTACGTTTTATAATTAAAGTCATATTGTAGCTCTAGCGTCAAAGTACATTATTAAATTCAATAAATTGTTTTTGTGTGGACGGGATGGGGGTGCAATGGAAATTATGTTTAAAAACTGTTTCGGAAATATTTAAAGTTTGATAAGCACTGAATTAAAGTAAAGCTGGTATGGAATAGGAGAGGTAAGTTTTGTTATTTTTTTATTTTCTTAATTGGTACATGGAGGATTCTTTTGTTTGAAAAAGCAATAAAAATTTAGTGACTTTAAAATGGTTAAAACATTTTTTTAGTACTTATACACAATTCATTTTATTCCCATAATGATACACTCAAACGAAATTCGATATTATATTAATGCACATGTACACTTATTAACCAATGAAAAAACTTAGAAAGGGGAAATATAAAAAATATTCTAAACATAAATTAATTCCAAGATTGCACATGTTTTAGTAAATAAGAATTTTCTTAAGTTGTATAATGTAACATCAAATAAAATTGACTAGAAGTTTTAGGATCTTTGCTGCAAACCAAAAAAATTCTAGATTTTTTATCAAACTAGTTATGTCAGGATGTATCACGATGTTGATGCTTTGATAATTATTTCTGTGCCATTTGCAACTAAAAATAGAAACCGTTTTATTGTACTGCATTCTATTTCATTGCGGCATCATTTTACGAGCAATAAAATCCTAGGCGATGGATTAAAGCACAAGTTTGTGATCCACCCATAACGAGTCTAACGGGATACATTTTTCTACATCTAGTCCAACGCGGCTGTAATAAAAAGCGCTATTTACACCTTCAATAAAACTTCGCAATTTGTGCCCCACAAGCCAATCATAAAAAATCCTGACAGTATAGTGAACAAAAACTATATAATGTGACTCTTTTCGTCATTAGATTGTTTAGGTGCAATATACGAATAGTGTGAGTGTAAATAACAAATATAACAAAAGAAAAAGTTTTTAAACTATGACCATTGTTGATAACATACTTAGTCTTCATTTAAACCGGGTATCCGAAAATTAAGACTACATTTCAAACATTAATTACAAAAAACAAATCAAAATATTCATTTACGGTCTCTTATGTTCCATAAAGGAAATACCAAAAGCTTCTTGTATTGTTTTATTTCCACGATTTCAAAGTGCGGGCTAACAGTTGCAAGTCAAACAACGAGTTTATATGAAAATTCTTGCCATGTTCAATGAAGCAATGCACGATCAATATTCTGAATAGTCACTGTAGTTCGATTTTTTAGCTCACTAGTACCACTGATTGAACACTACTTAGCAATTATTTTCACGTATCTTCACAAGTCTAACGATGTTAACTCTACAGTTATGAGTGCCCACGGTATTGGACCTCCTCTTCTCATCCATCTTCCTAGAAATTTTTCTCACTTTCACAGTCTGGCTGTGTCCCGTTTACGCTGTACAAATGTTGCAGGCTGGAATTCAATTAAACCATACTGCAATTTGTGCTTGTTCTTAAGGTGAACCCATTTTGAAAACCCCGGCATGGGCAAGGGCAACTAAACTTTTCATCCCTTCAGTGGGTCGATAAATGTGTTGCAAGCTTGCTTGGGAATTAAACACTAGAGGTTGGAATTAAAAAGAACCTGACTCGAGCATCTGCTAATGCACCTCAGTGTCCATGGACAGAAAATTCAGATGGGCACAATAGGCCTTGGCCCTAATGGACTGTTGTACCACTGAGTTGAGTTTTATTTTTAATTAATTTCTGAAATTGTAGTCATACACTTTTAGGACACCCTATACTTCTGATTTAATAACAGTTAATAAAATTAACCCTCTGGTCGGAAATATCAATTTTTTGCCGCAGTTAGAAACATCCGTCTGACAAACGGGAACACAAATTTTTTTGAATTTTATTACTTTAAAGACTGTTTTAAATGTCCTTATAGCTCGTTAAATTGAGCAGAATTTTTAATATTTAAGTTTTTAAAAGGCACACTATATTAATATATTTTAATCACAAGAATTGTGACTAGTATTCTTATAAAAAATCATTAGAGATTATTTATATTCATGTAAAAGTAATTAAAAATAATAATACCAAAAACAAAAAAATTAAAAAATAGAAATGTAGATACCGATAGACAGTGATAGATAAGGAAAATCGCACATATATATCGTTAGTTGGAAAAAATCGCCAAGCACCACCACGTGATCCTCTCACTGGGAAGAGTAACTGAAGATGTCAAGGCAGCCCACCCCAAAAATCACACCACAGCGTTATCTACAGGCATCAAGGCAAAGCATCCCCGTCTGAGAGATGGATGTTCCAGTCAGAGGGTAAAGCCCAGTGGCTGAGTGGTGGAGTATTCCACTTTCACACCACAGGTCAGGGGTTCAAATCTCGGGTTGGGAAAGGTCGACTCAGCCTTTAACCCCTTTCAGTGGGTCGATAAATGAGTACCAAGCTTACTTGGGAACTGAACACTGGGGATTTCGTGTCAGGCTGACCACTTGACCGAAACATCTGCACATGTACCCCAGCGCATATGGTTACAAAAACTGAGATAGGCACAGTAGGTCTTGGCCTTCATTTGCTGTTGCTACACTGAGTTCAGTTAAGAGTAATAAAATTAAAAATGCATTTTATGAAACGAAAAATAATTTTATTACTCATATTCTTAAATTAATCGATAGATATTTCTTGATACGATTACAAACATGTAGAATCGAATTTTTTTTAAAAAAAGAAACGTCAGTTGCTCTCTGGGAATCGAGAAGGAGTCCCTAGATATCTTACCTGTGGCCAGAGCTATATATTTTTAGGATTATTTAATCAGAAATATGTTCGATGTCAATGAATTATGCTTAAATCAAAATAAAAATTCTCAAACTTCCTATGTTTAGTTTCATGCCTGATAATCTTCTAGAAACTAATAAATATCCACCAAGAAAAAATATATACATTATGATTTGATTATGTATACATATTTTTGAAGAAAAAAAGAAGAAAGAAAAACATCTAGAGAGCTCTTTCTTTTAGGTCAGAATCAGGGGAGAAGCAAGTTTGCATACAACAATTTCATAGATAATGAAATTATCACAGTTTTTGAATCTTTACACATCAGTAGGTCGTTATTAAATTTTACAACATGCAATCAGTGAAACGTCCCTCTGGATACATTCGAGTAAATGTCTATTGGCAGGATATAATGTAGATATCTTATCACATTTTACTATAAATTTTGCTAAGCATTTCTCGGTTGTTTTAGATTTTTGATAAGTTGGTGTGTCTGATTTTGGTAGCCAATTATATTCCACATTTCAATTGTGAAAGGTATGGGGACGTTACATTCCTAAATGAATATAGATGCCACTTAAAGCTGTAAATGGCCTGGTTTTGTCATGCTTAAAAATGCCTCCAGAATTTTATACCTCAAAAAATAATATAAAATTTCGCAGAATGTCATCAAAATGTTTTATAACTAAAATTATACTTTTATACGTGCAAAAGATTATAAGAGGTGTGGTTCGCGCTGTTACAAGAAATGGTACCTCTCAAACACACCAAGAATAATAAAGTATCTGCCTCGAACAAGAAATCTTCTTCGTTCACTGTGAGTTGATCTTTAATATACATGATCCTGTAATCTAAAATTTAATCGAAGTTCATTACTAATAACTATGTAAAATAAAACTGCTGGACAATTGCTAAGGACGGATCACAAATTGCTATGTTGCATAACATTAAGCGAGACATGAGGCCTAGTAGGATAAAATATAGTTGCCACACTGTTCAGACATTAGAATAAAGAATATTTATTGTTCTGGAAAGTACAAAAGCTGTGAAACATCTGAAAGAAAAAAAATGTTCATTTGATCTGCGTACGGAGAAATGGAACAATGCATCTAAAAGTCAGCAGGCACCTTAAAGAAAGGTATCAGTAAGGGATATGTCCACCGTGGAGTGTGTTTCAACATTCCACACGTCGTACCATACTTTGCACAACATTATCCAGCAGCTGTTGAGGCAATTTATCCCATTCCTCTGTGAGTGCACGGATGAGGGTGTTCTTGTTAGTCGAAGGATAGTTTCGACCAGCAACTTGCCTCACCAAAGTATCCCACACATTTTCAATGGGTTTTAGATCTGGAGAACGCGCTGGCCATACGAGACGTTGAATACCCTCGCTGTCTAGACAATCTTGAAGAGCGAGTGTTCGATGACATGTTGCGTTGTCGTCCATAAAAACAAATTTATCACCGACAGCACCACGGAAAAGACGAACATGAGGAAGTAGAACTTCATCAATGTATCGTTGGCCCGTCATAGTCCCATTCGCAACCACATGTAGGCGCGTGCGGCCATTGATCATGATGCCGGTCCAAACCATGATACTGCATGTCGGATATCGGTCCTTTTCCTGGATATTTTCTGGACGATAAGCAGTACCACTCTCGCGCCAGATCAGTTGGCGTCTACAATCCGATGACAGACTGAACCTACTCTTATCTGAGAATAGTACACATGCCCAGTCCTGTTCAGTCCAATTGTGATGCTCACGACACCATTGCAAACGGGCAGTACGGTGCTGTCTGGTCAATGGGACACACACAACAGGTCTGCGTGCGTATAGTCCTTCCCCTCAAACGTCTGGCAAGAGTTTTTCGGGAGATCTGCTTTCCTGAGGCAGCAAGAAATTGATTTGCCACCTGCTGAGCTGTGGTGCGCCTGTTCCTTTTTGCTGATATAGGACGATATATCTGTCTTCTGCAGGCGTCGTACTTCTAACACGGCCTCCCCCGTGCCGTCTACTACACATTCCAGTAGTTTTAAATGACTTCCACAGCCGTGAAACAACGCTGTGAGCGATGTCGAACTCCCTGGCAACATCTGTTATTTTTCGCCCTTCTTCGATCTTTCCAATAATTCGGCCATGCATAAAATCCTCTATGTGATGTCGGGAAGACATGCCCAAAAGTTTTAAGTTCGTCTATTAAATCTTTCCTGTAAAACTTTGACTTGAAACAACAACTGTCCACACGCGTCAAAACCTTTAAAGCTCTTATGAACGCTATCACGTTATGAACAGACGTGGAAAAAAAATTTGCATACTCATACTTCTTCTTACTAATATCCCGTACTTATTCTAATTTTCCACATTTTGCTTCCTTTAATTTTGTGGTTGCTATGGATGATAGTGTTATCTGTCCTTAGCAATTGTCCAGCAGTTTATTAATGTGCTGACATATATAGTGAAGTGCTGAATCCCATTTCAGCTGTTTCATCTCAACTCTCGGAATTTTAAAATATGTCATAGATCGATATGAGCTTATTCTATACTAAACAAATTTTGTTAAATGTTGTCAAGTACCTCAGGTGATATGGAAGATGTTGTTGCATGATTCATTACTTATGTCATAGAGAAATCAACTAAGTATATGAAAGTTAGAAATGGAAGTGTTTTAGCTGAGATTTACTGGGTGTCCATAATTATACTTGAAAATTACGAACAGACTAGCAAGAACTATACAGTGGAATTGCATGAAAATTGGGTAATGGCAGAATGAAATTATGGGAATTTTTTGTCGAGGGAAAACAAAACCATGAGTTTCAAAAACCACCCCTAGGTGGCGTGGAGTATTATAGCTTTATTAAGAACATGTAAATAATATGCACAAGTTTACAAAACATGCTCGATATGCTGTCCTCCATGGTCTGTTACCATCTGGAAGCGTAAAATCGCATGTTCGAGTGTTGAAAGCAGCATAAACTGGGGAATGTTACACACATGGCGTTCTATGCTTTTTTTAAGGTTGGACAGAAATGTGATAGGATCACGCTAGACCATGGCCTTGAGGCATCCCAATGGCCAAAAGTGGCAAGGATTCATGGCGGGGAATCCAGGACGCCAAGCTGTGGGTTATCGCACGCACAGATTTACTATGGTTACTACATTTGCATATGCCAATAGTTTATATTGCATGACGCAATCTAGTGATGATTTTGAAACACATTGGGTTTTTTTCCTCGATGAAATTCCCATTATTTCATTCTGCCGTTACCCAATTTCCATGCAATTCTGCTGCGTAGTTTTTGCTGCAGACTGCTAGCAAATTTCAACTTTAGTTATGGACACCAGTATATTAGTTCCTTCTATAAGTAAGATAAAGAAAATTGAACTTAACTTATATCATAACTCAGTGTTGAATGTTGTAAGCCAGAGAAGTATGTATACATTTTAATGGCAGAAAATTGGTTTTACTTGATGGATTTTGTAAAATGGATTCTCCAGTTGACAATGGTTAACAAATGAAAATATACGTTATCTGCATTGCTGTTTTTTGAAGATGAGGCTTCTTTTACCTGAGAAGTTTGCTTTGTACAACCACAGCGAACACACTTGCCTGATCCAAATTCTTTCTTTTCGTACGCATTATCAGATAATATCAATAAAAAAATAAACTATGTTCCGTTAGAAGCAAGTGATCGAGTAGAACATAACTTCTAGACAAAATGTCAAACTGCTGCCTGTATTTTCTGCTATTCTTCAAATACGTTATTATACAAAAAGGAGTACCCTCATGCTTTATCGTGGCAATCTAATATTTTCTGATAGCTATATTTTCCAGTTGATAAATTATAAGTGGTGCATTTGCACTTTGGGCTTCCACTTCCCCAGACGCAAATGTAATGAATTACTATTGATTCACAAAAGTTCATTGATGCACGGAACACCATATATATATATAATATCTTAACTCAAAAATCGTTAATGCATTATACTGAACAAAACATATCACTGGAAATAAAAAAACAGTTGCATTAGTGTGCAAAGAAAATGATTGCGAAAAATCCAATGGCACACTAGGATGCTACTTCGAGCATCTGCATTTGCGTCTTTCTCAAATCTGGTTGGGATTTGCAGCGAATGTTTTTCTTAATCCTTTTTCATCCGTCTATAGTGAAAGATTGAATATTTAGATTTTCACCTTTCTAACAATCTTAGCGAAAAATACAACGGTAAGATACATTGTGAATATTGCAAGTGTTAATGAATTATATTACCCTGTATTTTATTGACAAAATTGATGAACTTCTTGGTATATTTACTAGTGGAAACATTTAGCAGTTATTTATACAGGGTGGTTCCAAATTCATGGTACAAACTTTAAGGGTAGGTACATGACATTTGTGACGACTTACGCGTCTTTTCTTTAACAAGTCCTTTGGGTTCTTTGGGCCAGAATTAATGGCAACTCTTTTCCAACCAAATCCAAGAAACGAGAAGTGAAGAGATGTAAATAATATAGGATAAATATAGGATCTTAGAGTAAGCGTGATGGCGCAATAATGGCAATAATGACAATGTAATGGTAGTGTAAAGGAATGTTCGACAATTAAAGTGCGTTGTGGTATTAGATGATTATTGAAGTTCGCTGTTCAAAGATTAAAGTTCTACGTGTTGTGGATAAACATATTGGTGATCGATTAGAAGTTCAAAGTGAAGTTATTTACCACTATAGATAAAAACAAGTTTATTACAGAATAATATAAGGTAGGATTGATTACTTATTATTATTATTATATTTGAAGATTAGGCGGTCCAATTATTGAGATAGGTCTGAATTATATTGTGTGTTGCGTATTGCGTCACAGTAGATTCTCTCATCCATTAATAAGATTATATTTGTTCAAAGTTTAAGTTTGTGATGGTCTCTGGGGACCTCACTTTGAGAACTAGAATAATTATGACTCATAAAAGAACCAGTAGCCATTTTTATAAATAACTTTCTTTATTTGGATAACTTTCTCAATTAAAATCGAAGACTTATTAACAAATTCGACTTCTAATATTACGAGGTTTTAAAGATAATATCTTTTAAATTAGCTTAATTAATTAATAATAAAATTAATTAATTTATTAAATAATGATCACACAGAAATTACCACGATATGAGATCCCAGAATTATATTTAATAATGTTCTTATTGAACATTTAACTTTAATCCGACTCTTAAAGCTTGAGTGAGACTTTAACTTCAAAAAGATATTTACCTCTCGGAATCTCAATTCTTCATGAGATTAATTTATCTTTAATAACAATATTTCAATTCAAAATCACTATAACTCTATGTTTCAATGTCTATCTTCTATTGCTCTAACTTTACTATTTCGTTTGACTTAAATACTGAATTTAATCTGCATAATAAGGAATCCTGTTCGCTTTTTGGAGTTGATTGGAAATAGGTAGGGAATTAAATTTCCCTAAAAAGGTCGGTTCAGAAGGTTAGTGATAAAGTTCCGTATAGATTCGTCACAAGCCCCTCCAAAAAGAAAACGGGATTTATTCGAAGGACTCAAATGTCCTGAAAATAAATTACGTAAATCCTATCTTTGTCTTACAGTACCGACGATATTAATTTCTAACTGTATATTATTGAAACATCTTCCGTAATGAAAAAGGATAAAATTACGATTTAGAATTAATTGACAAACCTCATAATATTTTACAAGTTTAAATTAATCCCTGCACTCTATCCATTCGGCAAGGGAGCGTGGGAAAAACCACCCTAGTGGTGGCAAAAAACCAGCCCCATAGAGTATGACTTATACATTATACAAAAAAATACAATACAATCTTCTGTGGCACTGGAACATCGAAGATTTCAGGGTCAGCTACCCTGAAAGATTGATATCCATTTGAGAAGTAGGTAAAAGCAGACATGAAGTTATACATTTGTTACATGACTGTCAAATACAATAAATATCTGGTTCCTTTGCCTTCTCATTCGAAAAACTTGATGCGCTAGTTAGTGTTATTGGTTAATCCTATCTAACTTCGCCGCGCTTCAAGGCACCAGATGTGTAACAAAACATACATAAAAACACACATAGTATATAATAATAATCATTTTGTAATAAACAAATAACACAAACAACCAAATGAATTGTCGCATCTTAGCGAAGTCATACATCGAAGTAAACAAATGCAAAATTTACAGATGTTTTCTCCAAAATACAAAAAGTAACACAAAAGTCGTTTTTTTCTGTTATAGAAAAAAAAAAACACACACAATGCAGTGTCCACTTTTGTCAGTCTTCTTAATTTTAGAGTCCGCCCGTGACTTGCTTTAATTGCAAAAATTCTTCATTTGTTCGTACCGCGAAGATAAAGAAACAATACAACCTGGATTTTGACTGTTAAATCCTATGCACTGGATCTCCATTCAACACTTCCATACTGAGGCTTCTTCTGCGGAATGTGCTGCCAGGTATGCTGTTGATTTCGATGTTGTTGAGGTCCTCATGGATTCTGTCTTTTTCTTGTATACGGCTCCGTAGATAGTATGGGCAAGGTCTCCTTGTATTGGTTTGATTCGACCGGACTGGTTTCTCCGTTTGTTCGTTGCGTCTTCTCGTTGTCGCTCTGGTCTGACGGGTCTGGTTATCATGTCCACTAACTTCCATTCGGGATCCACTTGTAGTCGTAGCATTCCTGCGATCAGGCAACTTTGATGGACCTGCAATGGACTGTACTCCTGGTGAAGAGGTATTAGGTCTCTTAAATTTGTAAGTCCTGGACGAGATCGAGGAAGGGATCGACCTCTTGACTCCCTACCTTTGCTCAGGAGCATGTCTTTTCCGGTCCTGATGATCAGATCCTTGTCGGGATCTCTTCTTACATATCTTGGACCGTTTTAAAGCTTGTTCTTTCGACGCAGTACTATTAATTTTACGTTTATTTCTGGGGATCTCCCGTGTGGTGTTACTCTGCCGTGATCTACACCCCTCACTTTCCTGACTAGAGGTTTTCCTATGCTCTTTAAACTGTCCTTGATGTGATCTATTTGACCCATGACTAACTTCTTGTTCGTCATATAGAGTTTCTATCGGACTATCCGAACTAATCGTGTCTGACTGACGAGGTCGGTACACTCGAACCTGATCAATATTAACAGTTATATTTCTTCCGTTTTCCAAATAACTAAATTATTTCCTTTTATTTCCAAAACCTTATAGGGACCTTCAAACTTAGGCATAAATTTTCCCACCTGTTTCCTACCCGCAGCACTTAAGAAATGTGTTTGAAGTAAAACCAAATCGTTCACTTTGATGTGAACATCCCTCCTTCTGAGATTGTAATGTTTTTCCCAAGACTTATGCTTTTTTTGCATATTTCGTCTTGCCTCATCGAATAATCTTTCGATGTTACTACCAACATATTTCGCATCCTCCGTAACATTTATGAGCTTGCTAAACGGAGTTATGATTTTCCTTCCCAAAAACAACTCAGCCGGAGTTTTATTTGTCGTCTCATTTACCGCCGTGCGCAATGCGAAAGCGAACTCGTGTAGAAATTGGTCCCAGTTTTCATGATTTTCTTCAACAAAAGAAGCTATCATTTGAACTAAATTTCTATTCACTCTCTCCGTGAGATTAGACTGTGGTCGGTACGTTACCGTTTTCATATGTTTGATGTCCAACCTGTGACTGAGATGTTCAAATACGTCAGAAATAAATTGGGGCCGTTATCACTTATCAAAGAAATCGGAACTCCGTAACGCGCTATATAGTTATTAAAAAAGGCATTAGCTATTGTCTGGGCTGAAGCTTTACGAAGAGGAATCAGCTCACACCACTTAGTGAAGTGGTCAGTTATAACTAATATGAATTTATATCTCTCGGGTCGGGATGCGGGGTAGGGGCCTAATAAGTCTAGCGTTACAATTTCATTTGGATATTTCGAAACTATAGGCATTAAACGACCAGCTGGTAGCGCGTTTTTATAATTAAACTTTTGACACCGGTCACAGGTTGAAACATATTCAAATATATATTTTCTCATAAATGGAAAATAGCACGTGTCACGAAGTTTAAGATATGTCTTCCTCTTTCCGAGATGTCCTGCCAATGGCAGATCATGAAATTCTTTCATTATATCTTTCGAAGAGAACCAGGAATATAAACTCTTAGTTCTCCTAGATTAGAAAAATACTTCGCGTAAAAGAGGAGACCATTTATTAACTTGAAGTCCTGGGACCAACTCTCGCATACCGTCGCATTAACAGAACCGTCATCAGGGTTTTCTAAGTATCGATAAATATGTCCTAATTCAGGATCTTCCCTCTGTTCCTTAATGAATTGTTCACGGGAATTTATTGCGAGGGCTCTAAGAGCTGCGCACGAAATTTGCGACCCCTCGACACTGTCTACTGGATTTCTTGATAAAAGATCTGCGACCACGTTTTCAACACCAGGTCTGTGCTCCCATTCTATGTTAAACTCTGACAATTTCAATGCCCATCGGATCATCCTACTTGATAAATTCTTACCATTGGTTAACTTCGTTAACGCTGCGTGATCTGTAATCACTTTCACAGGTAGGGGTCCAAAATAAGTTTTAAACTTATTTAGAGCCCAAATTACCGCCAAACATTCTCTTTCGGTAACCGTATAATTACGTTCTGCTTTATTAAGGGTTCGAGACGCGAAAGCAATAGGTTTTGATTTTGTTGAAGCACAGCACCAATTCCGACCCCCACTTGCATCAGTGAATAAATTGAACTGTTCAGAAAAATTTGGTAATTGCAAAATCGGTGCTTCCGTTAGTGTGCGTTTGATCTGATCAAAAGAATCCTGTGCTTCTCCCGACCAGTTAAACTTCGCCCCCTTTTTCTTTAATTGGTACAATGGTTCGCATATATCTGCGTATCGCGGAATAAATTTTTGGTACCAACCCGTCATCCCTAAAAATTGTGACACTTCTCGATTACTTTTGGGAGGTTTCATTTCCGTAATTGCCCGAATTTTCTTATTGTCAGTTTCGATTCCTTCTTTACTAATAATCAGGCCTAAATATTTGAGTTTATCACGAGCGAAGTGACATTTTTCTTTATTTAACGTTAGCCCTGCGTCTCGTAATAAGGTAAAAACCCGAGTTAAATGATCAAGATGGTCTTTGAACGATGGAGATGTTATAATAACATCGTCCATATAAACGGACACGAAACGCCCAATAACAGGTTGGAGGATTATATCGATAGCCTTTTGGAAATTAGGCGCCGCCCCAGAAAGACCAAAAGGCATGCGTAGGAATGCAAAAGTGCCATTGCGAGTGATAAACGCTGTTTTTTCTATGTCCTTTGGACTAATCGCCAACTGAAAATAGCCACTTCTTAGATCTAGAGTGGACATAACGTTGGTGTGAGGGATATTGGTGAGTAAGTCATCAATAACCGGTAATGGGTATCGAGGATATTTGGTAATTGCATTTAGTTTCCGATAATCGATCGCGAAACGATACGCCTCGGGAGAATCTGGAGTAAGGTCATTGTTCTTTCGAGTTAATACGACTGGAGATGCATAGGGCGAATTAATAGGACAAATTGTACCATCCCGTAACATCTTATCTATGTGATAATCAATAATGCCTTGTTTGACCCTGTCGTACTTGTATGGTCTCGACACTACCGGTCCTTTATCTCCAGTATCTATCTCATGATATACAACATGCGTTAATCCCGGTTGATCGGAAAATAACCCTTTAAAATTATTAAATAAGGCTTTTAATTGCCTCTGTTGCTCGTCATCAAGTTTCGATTCTGTGAGATCAATATCAACGAGTTTCTCCTCTTTAGGCATTTGTTTGATCAGATGATCGGGAATGATTAAGGATTTCTGATCAAAATCTAATGTTAATCGCGACGCCTTCATAAAATCAATCCCCAAAATGCACTGATACTGCATGTTATCAAGTATATGGAATTCTCAGGGTTTCTGAAATTCTCTGATTCTAATTTGTAATTCGACTCTACCCAAATGACTGCACGGGGCTCCTTGTGCTGTCACGACTCTGTCTTTCGTCTTTTGACGAGGTCGGTATGAAAAATAATTGCGGTATACCTCCTCCGAAATAAAAGATTTCTCTGCTCCCGTGTCCCATAGTGCTGTAATAAAGGTTTCATTTAATAGAATAGGGACATACGGTAATTCGACTGGGGTCATTCTTATAGAGGATACTCTGATAGGCCGATGATCCCAAACTGGAGGATTTTCCGTACCCCGCGATCGATTACCCCCATATTCACATCGATCGCTTAAAAGTTTAAATTTCTACTTCGTTCATTTTGACCTCGAAATGAACTATTTCTCGACCCACTTTGTCGACCGCCTTGACTGTGGAATGGTTGATCCGATTGTCCACCTTGGCGTCTACCCTCGAATCTGCGATTATTTGTGAAACCTTGGTATTCGAACCGATTAAATTCCCTTTGTGGTCGGCTATTATTGGCGTATCTCTCATTATTTCTGTTTTCCCTCCAATTTTCCTGTCTATGCCGGGTATTAAAACGATTGTTTTCATGAGGGCCTGAACTTCTAAATCCCTCACTCGAACCTCTGATTTGTCTATGTATAAAACGTTCTTCGTATTTATCAACGATTTGTAGAAGATTGGCAGTATTTCGTGGATGTCTAACTTCGACATAATCCAAAATTTGAGGTTCTAATCGACTAACGACGTGATCTATTAATTTTTTCTCCGACATTTCTAGTTTAAGGACTTTATGAATTTTCAACAATTCATAAATAAAGTCCGAAGGTTGTTGATCTCGTCTTTGTGATGAGGAATAAAATCGCGTTTCTAGTTCTGACCTGTTTCTGACCACGGGAAATTGTTCCGACAATGCCTGTTTTAAGTGCGCGTAGTCTGTTGTCTTATCTTCAATGACTCTATAACCTAGAACTTCGAACCAGTCGAGTGCCCGTCCTTTGAGATGACCTTTCAAGTAAGCACATGCCAGTTGTGCAGGTATCTCATAATATGCGAGATTATGATCAATATTCTCCAAAAAATCATCTATGTTCTCAATCCCCGAAAAATATTGTTCCGGAATGATTCTAAAACTGGATCCGACTCTATTCTCGGGATTTATACGTTGGGCGCCATTGTGATGGTCTCTGGGGACCTCACTTTGAGAACTAGAATAATTATGACTCATAAAAGAACCAGTAGCCATTTTTATAAATACCTTTCTTTATTTGGATAACTTTCTCAATTAAAATCGAAGACTTATTAACAAATTCGACTTCTAATATTACGAGGTTTTAAAGATAATATCTTTTAAATTAGCTTAATTAATTAATAATTCAATTAATTAATTTATTAAATAATGATCACACAGAAATTACCACGATAAGAGATCCCAGAATTATATTTAATAATGTTCTTATTGAACATTTAACTTTAATCCGACTCTTAAAGCTTGAGTGAGACTTTAACTTCAAAAAGATATTTACCTCTCGGAATCTCAATTCTTCATGAGATTAATTTATCTTTAATAACAATATTTCAATTCAAAATCACTATAACTCTATGTTTCAATGTCTATCTTCTATTGCTCTAACTTTACTATTTCGTTTGACTTAAATACTGAATTTAATCTGCATAATAAGGAATCCTGTTCGCTTTTTGGAGTTGATTGGAAATAGGTAGGGAATTAAATTTCCCTAAAAAGGTCGGTTCAGAAGGTTAGTGATAAAGTTCTGTATAGATTCGTCACAAGTTGAATATCTTAATAAAGTCATATTAAGATAATGTTTGATTCTAGTTCTTACGTTAATCCTTCACCTCTAGCTCACGCTGATACTTCGAGGGAAGTACTTCCAAGGGGAGGTACGTCACACATTGGGACAATCATTTACTGTATAGGAATGTATGGGTGCAAGTGAAGCACAAACACAAAAAATAAGAGAAAAAGGAAAATCAAAGTATTTATTGAAAGCGTCGTTGTCAAGTGTAATGTTTACAATAACTGTTCATAATTGTTTAGCACATGAGCTATGAAGTCCAGCTGCAGCGCACATTGCTGTGCCCTTTCCTTGGCCGTCGAAGAAGATAGTCTGCAAGATTCAAAGCTTGTACTCACTGAAAACGGAAGAGGTGTAAGCAATTTTCGTTTAACTCTGTACAAACGGTCTGATGACTCACATTTACGTAATGAGCAACAGCTCTTGTATTTGACTCGGGTGTATCAGCCGCAATGTTTAAGGGGTCACAGGGGTGTTAAAAATGTTTCGAGAGCACAAAATACAAACAATTTTCGACTAGAAATAATTCTTTGAGATTAAAATGAAATAATTTGATTCTTTTACACATTTCTTATAAAGGAATAAAGTTTCAAAAAAGTATAAAATATCTAAAATATAATCATAATTTTAAAAATAATAAGCACATAAAAATAAGAAAAATTTTTGTAAGAAACAAATAGTGAGTTTTACGACGCGCATGATATTTTCTGCAATAATAATTCTAATTACTAGCAATAAGTTGATTTATAAAGTCAAATATATCCTTATTACATGCTAGCTTATCTTATAAAAATAAAATAAAAAATAATATTTTTAAAAATAAAAAAAAAAATACATTTTTTTTTTTTTTTTTTTTTTTAAAAATTCAATTTTTGTTGAAATATTTCAAAAAAATTAAAAATTTATAATACTATAAATAGCTAGGATTTGAAGATTATGATAGAATTTATAATTCTGTAAAGTTTTATACATCAAAGTATGATAGTTTTTGAAACGCAATGCGCGTAATTGAAAAAAACACAAACTGAGAAAAGGGCTTTAAAGTTTTAAAATTGAATTTGAGAAAATAAATCCTAAAACTTGCACGCTAAAATTCTACAGGATAAAAATATATACCTTCCTGTTCCTGAAACAGCTCAATTTCTTTACTCTTTTTAATTTTCTTGGCTCTGCGAGCTTCAAAATTCATTATAACAGCCTCTGTCTTGACGTAAAGATTCGACGATTGTCACGTTCAGCCAGGGGCACACAAACATTTCTGTTAATTTTCAAGCCAAATTTCTCTAAAATAGTAATAAGTATTTGATTTCCATCATTAAAAACACTGGTTTCTAGATTTGCAGCAATCTCTGCAATCTGAAGCCTAGAACCAATCGTCTTAGGACAAAACTTCCAAATTAATGAATTTAAACTTTCATTAGGATTCTGTGTCTTACCTCCTAAACATTTCTTCAGGAGTGCCGGATGAGATAAGTCTGCAAATACAGGCTTAATTACATCTTGAACAGCTTTAGCAACTGAGGGTTTGTGTTTATAATTTTGTAAATTATTATTAATTGCGGCATTATACTTACACCATGTATTTGGATTTGTAGGACAAAACCAGTGTATCGGTTCATCATCAGTGCTGCAAGAATGACCCCAAACAGCCCAAATGGCTTTCCGCATTTCCTTTACACTAGTAGAATTGCATCGAATAGCATTACCATAGTAATGCGCAAGTTTATCAATTAAACTATCTGTTAACCTACCTTTACCGCCAATAGTTTTACCATCAGATAATTCCTTTTTACTATATACTAATTTAAGCTTCATAAGTCTTGTACCCATTCTCTTTTGCACATGGCCTACACATTCTATTTTCTGAATAAGATAGTCATCGCCGTATGGCTTGTTTTCAGAAAGGGCATTGATTGTTTTTGTGTCGCCATCTCCTATGTAGTTCGAATATTTCAGGTTGTGAAGCTTTTCTGATCGATTAAAAATCCTTAACATCCCGTCAACCTCCATCTTACCAGCAGAGCCAGAATAATTTTTTCTACATGAAATCTTATGCGCTCTTTGCCATTTTTATTGTACTTGATACCAAATTTTACCCCTTTATAACTGTCGCATCCTTTGCAAAATGAGGACAACACTTCCCTATCCAAAACCTTACCTGTTTCGGCCCCTATTACAGTACATACTCAATCAACGATGAATGTCCTCTCGTCTTCCAGGTACCATCACCACTTACCGTTAAAAGGTTATCAGGTGACGAAGAATATTCTTCGACAGCTGCCATTTTCATGCTTTCTTCAGCGACTTCCTTCATAACACGTGAAAGTTTATTATTAATAACATCATGTGATTTGTGTTCAACAGGATTAGGAAGACTCATTACAGCACAAAAAGGTTTTTAATGACTCTAAACCTTGGCCTATGCATCTCATTGCTAAAATAGATCTTCTGTTAATTTCTGGAGCATTATTTTTATTCCCAGTGTTTTCACAGCTTGAAAAAGTACAAACACTCCCAGTTTTTACAACGTATTTCAAAATTCGAACATAAACCACGAGTGGACTTTTCATTAATTTTTAATGGTTTATGACATTTTAAACAACATGATACTGATAAAATAGAGCTAAAAGTTGAAATAAAATCAAAAATACGATATCCTTTGAAGTTTTCACTTACCTTAACAAGATTTGACTTTAATGAAGTCTGATATCCTGAGATTTTATTACTGGAGAAGCACACATTTTTATCTCTCCTTTCTGCAACATATGAGAACATACCTTCATGATTTGGTTCCCTCTAAATCTTCTTTTCTTAGGACGAAGGTCTACGATGAGTATTTTCCATTTGAATCGAGTATTTTCAATTTTTATAAACGGTTTTAAACAACGCTGTTTTGAATTTCGATAAGTCATTTGAAACAAACGTGCTAGCATTACCAAAACAGAATCAAAACACATTAAAAAAATGTGTGTTGAGTTGCAAGCTTCCTTCTCAATTAAGCAAGTGTTTAAAATATTTCATGAGGCTTTTTAAAAACAGAAAAATAAAACGTATGCGGAAATCAAAAATAAGTGGGTGTGGCATGTAGCCATTTAAACATTGTTATTACTAAATTGCTGTTTGGAATTTTTCGAATAACTTTCGAAGTTTTTATAGTACTATCACGTGGTTGGTATCAAAATGTTCAAAAGAAAATGAGGAACAACATATATTTTTTTCGAAAATTCGAAAAAATAGAAGATTAACACCCCTGTGACCCCTTAAGATGCTTCCATTCAGGCTTGGACTGCATACTGGTCTTTGTCGACCAGAATATTTCTTGTCTGGTGACGTGAAAAGAAAGTGTTTCATGAAGTTGACGTTGTAATCGCTGAAAAATTCTAATTCGGAATTCGTCATTTAGGAAACTACACGTGATACATTCGCAGCTCAGCTCTGCCGTTACCTTTTGCACGGCCGTATGTTAAATGCATGTCTGCATACGTAAGGTCTCCCATCGTAAACGTCAACACAATTGCGAATTACGCTTTCCTCTACAGAGACGCATCATATTGAACGACGGCGAGACATTACTGTCCCCTACCGGTAACGCAACCAACCGATATAACTCCATTTCTCTTTTCTGTTATTTCCCCAGTTTGTACCTCCCCGTGTCACTTGCTCCCATACATTCCTATACAGTAAATGACTGTTACACACAATTCCCTGTATCTACCCTTAAAGTTTGTACCTTGAATTTAGGTCCACCCTGTATTTACAATATTGTACCATAAGATTTATTAAATATGTCCCTCTTAAATATGCAAGAATAAGAAATTTTCCTTTGTGAGAATTTCTGTTGTCACATACATGGAAAGATAAATATTAAAAATCAATGCCAAAACAATTTGTGTTAATTTTGATGAAAAACTTTTGATATAATACATTTCTTTATTGAGATTAAATTGCAAAATAAATACATTAGCCATTCTTTATAATTTAACGGGTAGGGAAAATAAATTGAATTTCACTTAAAAGAATACCAACTTGAAAGAGTTAGTAAAATAACAATTTAAGAAATCTGCGATCTTCAAATCTTTTGTGTGTGTATGTGTTCATCTATATTTAACTACACATACCTAAAGTTATATTAGAAAACGGCATTACTCTTTAATGGGCTCTTAATCATTCAATCGGGACTGAGTAATTTAAGGCATGATTGCAGCTGAGTTGGAATAATATTGAAATGATTGGTCCTCGCAATATCTCCATTATATGCAATCAATTGATGAATGCTTAAACTATAACGTCGTTGGCCGTGGTGATGGAGTTCTCTTCACTCGAATGCCCCTGAATTTTAAATCAAAATAACAATAATACTTAACTATTTAAATTACTTTATTCACTCATTATAAGAACTCCATTATAAAAGGAGAAAAAAATTTAAGATTCTTTGAAAAAAATGCTCTTTTATTGTTATGCAATACATCGCTCGAGGAATTATTTTACATTTCCATAAGATATTCTCAAAATACATTGTTTTATATTCTTGCAACAATAAATGTAAAAATAAATTTTGCCTTCATCCTCCACTTTAATGAGCTAACGCAATTCAATACTGATATCCTTATCTTTATTGGATAAATTGCATTAAAAAAGAAAGGCTATGAATTTTTTTAAAAAATGTACATTAATTTATAAAACAAAAAGCCACTTTTAAAAGGGATCATAGATTACTTAATGATATTTTCTCAGGAAAGTTTGAGAAACTAGGCAATAAGTTTAATGTTCCCGAAATTTTAATAAAACTCTTGGCACGTATAAGTTATTTTTTTATTTTAATAAATAGGGCTAAAAGTGTACAAATAATAGTTATTCACTCAATTAAGCCGATGCTTACACCAGTATTAACCTCATGTCATTGATTAACTGTGGCGCGACCCTGAGGTTGCAGGTGAAGTTTGGAACGCCGAATGAACAGACATTGTTATAAAAATAACTAACTTTATTAGGTTCTCTCAATTTACTATCAAGCAATGATATAAGCCGAGGGAGCAGTCAAATTAAATGGCTACCCTAAATGCCGAAGACAAATAATTATGCGCTTAACTGAGTGAGATCCGATGAAACAGCACTAGCCCGATCAACTGCATAATCCGGTCTAAAGCTTCTTCTCAAGTCACCAAGGCTTCCGAAAGTCACTTCGTAAGTCTCACAACAATAACAGCTTAACGACTAACCCTATAACTCACATTTTTAGTCCTTAAATAGCTTTCAAATTAGTGTAAAATCAAGTTCTCTCTACGGAAGGCGGTTTCAAACTCAAACAGCAGTTAAAAAAGTATTTCTTCCAAGAGGATTAGTGAAAGGGTGCGAGAATAGGACCCGTCACAACTGAATGCCAGAGATAAATCAACAAATGAATCTTAACAATCTTTACCTTTTTCTAAGGATGGTTGCTAAACATTTTCTGGAACAAGCAAAATTTGGTTGAAATTCTCTGAATGTCCGCGATGTCGTAAGTTTAATATTTACCTTATTGTTTTTAAACAATAATTGCGATACCAAAATAAAATATTATTTTTTTCTCATACAAAAAAAAATTCACTTGCCATAAAAATAAATTTTTTACTACATTGTTGATAGTTTTTTTCTGTAGCAATGCACACAATTACTATTACTTTATGGATGCAATAACTGTTTATACTAGGTCATCCCTAAGTTCTCGAAACATGACAACTAATGGCGAAATAAAAATAAATGTATCAGTAAATCAGGAATCTTAACGATTCCTCCCAAATGCCACTATAATAAAGAGAAGCCCATTTTTATTATTATTATTATTTTAAGATCATAATTCCCCACCCAACTGATGATTCTGAAAATCTATTTTCCAATTGTCTTACAAATACAATGAGTTTCATTTTATTTCTCCTACTCGTATGCAAATCATTGCTTAAGGAATATTAAATATTTAAATCTGATTGTGAACGCCCGTTCTATATATTCAGAGGAAGGGGTACAATACTCGTTTAAATTGAAAACACAGATGAGAAATTTTATTTTTTTCCTCAGAACACACAAACTAAATCACCAAATAAGTATCGCGAAAATTCAAATCCTAAGTAGCATTGAAATAAATATTAATCGAGTGTTGAATTTCGAATAGTAAATATAAATGTACAGAAAAATAAAACTATTAGTGTTTATAGCTGGGAATCCAACGAGTAAAGTTGAGAAAATAAAGCATATAAAGTATATTTGCTCAACAAATTTCTTAGCATAAACAAGAACTGGAGTTAAAAGTTTCGTAAGAGCAGTAAAATGGATAGTTAATAAGTAAAGTCGTTTTCCCAGCATAAACAAAAAGCATTAACTAAATGGAAATTTCCATGATTATCTAGAAAACTTCTAGAACTTAAGTTTCTGTGTAAACACTAAGAAATCCACATAAATCTATATGAATCAAATATTGGCACGTTTCACCAAAAAAATAATTACCGTAAAATCTGGCGTATAACGCTCACTTTTAACACAAAAAATCAGACTGAAATTTATGGGTGCGTGTAATACACCGGGTATAAAAAAGAGAACTTTAAAAATAAAAAAATGATAAGCATAGAAAAAAATTATAAATCGGAATAGTGTTTATTTAAAAGAAATGATATTCCTTGTGAACTTAAATATTTGTAGTTGTATAAGTATACTATTTTTTCTAAAACTTGGGGTAATACCTTGAATAAATGACTAAAAACATAAAAGTGTTGAGCATGCACATTTTAGACACTCTTCGTAAAAAATGGATGCGCTTTATAAGGCGAATATACCTAAAAACTAAAAATTGCAGCTTGAAAGTAAATATAATTGCGCGTAAAACGCCGGATTTTACGGTATGCAGAATTACAGAATGACATAAAAAAAAGCTTGAAATTGCGCCCAGAATTGAAAATTGATTGAGAAAATAAATGTGTGACAAATCTATACGGAACTTTATCACTAACCTTCTGAGTCGACCTTTTTTAGGGAAATTAATTCCCTACCTATTTCCAATCAACTCCAAAAAGCGGACAGGATTCCTTGTTATGCAGATTAGATAAAGTATTTAAGTCAAACGAAATAGTAAAGTTAGAGCAGTAGGAGATAGATATTGAAGCATAAAGTGATAGTGAATTTGAATTGAAGATTTCTTGTTGGAGATAATTTAATATCAAGAAGAGTTGAGATTCTGTTGGTAATTATAGATTTATAATTAAAGTCTCATTAAAGTTTTAGGAGTGAGATTAAAGTTAAATGTTCAATGAGAACATTATTAAATATAATTCTGGGATCTCTTATCGTGGTAATCTCTGCGTGATCGTTATTTAATAAATTAATTAATTGGATCATTAATTAATTAAGTTAATTTAAAGGATATTACCTTTAAAACCTCATAATACTAGTAGATAAATTTGTTAATAAGTCTTTGATTCTATTTGGATAAGATAACCAAATAAAGAAAGTTGTTTATAAAAATGGCTACTGGTTCTTATATGACTCCTATTTATTCTCGTTCTCAAAGTGAGGTCCTAGGAGACCTTCACAAATGTTATAAACGAAAATGAGCTACATATTGGAAAAAAGAGTATAGGAATAAAACTAACAGAAGTTTTTAGAATTTGGTACCTTTATCACATATTTCTGGTAGATTTTTCTTTTAAAAAACTAAATTTAATCTAAGTCTTACACTCTTTTGAAAGATGTCAAGATATGTATCGCCATATTTAAAATTTCATGAAATAAAAAAAAAATTCTGTATTCCTCCCCCGGTTTGTATAACCTTAAACAAAATAAAATTCATCCTTAAATGTTACTGTTTCTATGGTTTGCTTTTAGGATCCAATTATTTTTCTCAACTTTTTACTCCGAATTTTACATCGTCTATTGCTCTTAAACAATTAGAATTTACTTTGAGTTCACCGTTATGTTCAAGAACTATTTTAGCATTGAGATATGAATTTTTTTATGCAAAAAGAGTGTTGTTATTGTTTCCATTCCCCTTGGAGCAGGAAATCCTACACCAAGTCCATTTGACCTTTCTGCATAATAATGGCACGCACCGGGTCTTAATCTTCAAACAACTGTCACAGGGAAATGCCCCAGCAGTTCAAAAGATGAGCAGGGACCCATAAAGAAAGACTTTACTACCTTACAAAGCTCCTGCCATGCAGGTGACCGCTTCTAAAGCACGCCAAGGCCATCTGATAAGTTCTAGAACTCCTGCACCGTAGAGATAGGCCAGGACTCTTATCTGCGTACCAGTGGTGAACAGGAAGGTTTCACCAAGTCAAATTCATTTTAGTTCTGCGGGAGGTGGGATGAATTTCCGAATGGCGTAAAACAGAGGAACTGGGGTTAGAAAGATCACAACCCCTACCAACCAGCTTATCAGCTGCTTCGTTCCCAGGCACACCCACATGTGATGGTATCCACTGAAGACATACTTGTTTCCTCTGAGCAAGCCTAGCCAATTTGGATATAATTATCTAGACCAGTACTGTCCATAATTTTTGGCCAATTCTTTAAATATTGGATGGAGCTTCTGCTGTCTGTCAGGATCCAGATACTGTTCTTATAAGAGTTTAGAGCATGATCGAGACATCACTAATGGCAATGAGTTCGGATCTAAAGACGGAACAGTGGTCAGAATTCCTGAGGCTGATATTAACATCATTCTCATTGCAATCCTTAAAGATCGCAAAAAGAGTAATATTCTCTACTGACGTAACTAATGAGTGATTTCAGAACTTTTAGATTTTATATAAAGGGTGTTTTTTTAGAGGTATAGAACTTTAAATTGCAATAAAACAACGATGTATTATTCGATTGATATGAATTTTTCTTTATTCGAAAGATAATCTTGTGGCATTACGTTTTAAATATGATCAAGCAAGGCGTAGATTCGTCGAATGAGCAAAAAACGAGATTGCCGTTGTTCCCGATTTTCATAACCGAATTTTGTTTAGCGATGAAGCGCACTTCTGGTTGAATGGCTACGTCAACAAACAAAACTGCCGCATTTGGAGTGAAGCTAATCCACAAGTGTGTGTCGAAACACCGTTACATCCAGAAAAACTGACTGTTTGGTGCGCTTTATGGGCTGCTGGAATCATTGGTCCGTACTTCTTCAAAAACGATGAAGGCCACAACGTTACAGTCAATGGTGATCGGTATAGAGCCATGATTACTAACTTTTTCATTCCTGAATTGAACAATCATGATGTCCAGGAGCTGTGGTTCGAACAAGACGGCGGAACATGTCACACAGCTCGTGCCACAATCGATTTATTGAAAGACACGTTTGGTGACCGCCTAATTTCACGTTTTGGACCTGTGAATTGGCCTCCAAGATCTTGCGATTTAACACCGCTAGACTATTTTCTGTGGGGCTATGTAAAGTCATTGGTCTATGCGGATAAGCTACAAACGCTTGACCATTTGGAAGACAACATTCGCCGTGTTATTGCCGATATACGGCCACAAATGTTGGAAAAACTCATCGAAAATTGGACGTCCAGATTGGACTACATCCGAGCCAGCCGTGGCAGTCCTATCCCATAAATCATATTTAAAATGTAATGCCACAAGATTATCTTTCGAATAAAAAAAATTCATGTCAATCGAATAATACATCGTTGTTTTTATTTCAATTTAAAGTTCTATACCTCTAAAAAACACCCTTTAGAAACTTCTTCCAATTTCTGAAGATACCTACATTGTAAGTTTGTGGACGTTTAACTTCATACTTATCTTCGAGTGTATAATCTCCTCTATGCGGTCGCACTCAAAATTTCTTTAAACATGTTTTTCTTGAATACTTTCTTGTAATATATTTCATTCTCTGATACTTTTGCAGCGTATTTAGGAAACAAACATGGCTTTTCTCATTTAATAAAGCATGTGCTCGAAACATACTTGCAATCTTTCAACTATTTATTGACTAAACAATATACTCTCTGACATTTTTCCTTCTTAAAATTTGATTTTAGTAGTTTTCCGAGTTAAAAAAATGATTGTTTTAGTAGCAAGTGTTATGATTAAATTATTTAAGTATAATTAAGTAATTAAGTACAATTAAGTAATTAAATAATTGACGCTGACTGCTGTGACGTGGAATCTGAGTTCGAATCCTGAATAAGCCATGGCTGCATGTAAATGTATAGCGCCTTCCGCGGCATGGGGGCACTCTAAATATCCGTCGAGACACAAGCCTTCCCGTAAGGTTCGTGGAAGGGAAAGAGAGGTGGGAGACACCTTACCACCCCTCACGGTGTTCTTCCTTTAAATTTGGGGTGGAACCGAACTAAATCGTACTGTCACCTGCATGGTGCTCAACGCTACAACAGGTATACAACAAGCTCCTTGCCAGGATGAATTTCGTGGGCCTCATGCTGATGTTATTGTCGGTCAAGTAACAACAAATAAATGTTCTAATTCAAAATTTTTTAAAAAAATGACAATAAACGAATAAATTCGTTAAGTGTTTGCTCGTAAATCTAATAAATTCGCAAGTGTATTCGTTAAGTGTAGTTTGAGGTCCACTGCATATAATATAACACTGAGTGGGCACAAATTATTATGCCCACTTAACACTTTTATGGAAATCGCCTATAGCTTCACGTTGGTGCCGCTAGAGGGAATATCAGCTATTAAAAAGAAATACAGGTACAGTGAAAGAATTGTGACGGGGCTTTTTCGCGCCTTATCACTA
The DNA here is from genome assembly GCA_019973935.1 of Trichonephila clavipes. Taxonomy (NCBI): domain Eukaryota; kingdom Metazoa; phylum Arthropoda; class Arachnida; order Araneae; family Nephilidae; genus Trichonephila; species Trichonephila clavipes. The sequence continues at coordinate 143,491 of BMAU01000187.1, forward strand.
ATAATCTTGGGGAACCTTTGGGCATTATTTAAATCCAATTCTCTCAAGAAGAAACCGCGATATGCAAATTGGTGAATAGATATATAAGGGAGCTTTAGCATTCGCGAGTTAATGATACAGTGGAACAGAAGCCGGTAAGACAGATAGAGGTTGGATAGAAGTCGTATAATGTAATAGAATAATAGTGGATGAATAGAATAAAAGAATATACAGAAAGCCGAGGGCTGCTCGCCGTGAGATATTGGTAAGAGATTAATTATAGAACAGTCTTTAGCTTATTAAGGAATCTACAGTAGATAAAAATCCTGAAGTTAATTTCTCATAAAGATTATGAGTAGGATTTCAAGCGCTATTTTACTTATAATTGATAATTACGTGGTATCACTCCTGATCTGATTCCTCTAGTAAGACTTGTGTTGCGTTGATCAATATATATTTAGACAATAATAAATTAGATTTATTATGGAGAATTTGAGTGATCAATCATTTATTCCTGCAAATCTAGGTCGCGTAGATGGAGAGATGATACCCCCAGGCCGTGGGGTATCACAGAATACAGGAACAGTTGCTTCCGGAGAGAAAAGGGAGAATAATTAATTAACAGAGTTAGAACGTGAGATGACTATAGACACTCGAAGTGTCCAAACCAATATCAGCAAAAAGGCAGCACTTGTGAAGCATTTGAGAGCAGCAGTTATTAATGTTTAGAAAGAGTAAATTATGAAGCAAAAATCTTGGTCTCAAAGTCAGGCTTGGGTTCGTCAGGAGTTACTAAATGCTTTCTCAAAAAGGAGCATTGCGAAAGTTATTTTCTTCAACAGAAGCACAACCATATATCAAATTATGGAGAACCTTAATCAAGAAGCAACCGCGAGCGTCTCCAAATGAACTGTTCACCGCACATTACACTGTAAGGTAGACAAAGACCTATATATATATATATATATATATATATATATATATATATATATATATATATATATATATATATATAATCAAGAGCCTTTACTGTCGACTTTGAACAAAATGAGATGACTCCAATTTGTAAAGGAGCACAAGAATTGGACAATAGATTACTGGGAAAGGGTCACGTGTGGTCCAATAAATTGCATTTTCCGTAGTACCATGCCGATGCATGGAACGATATGCAAGAAACAGAATGAAAGCGAAAGCATGGACCTCAACTGCATTGTCACAACTCTGTAAGCTGGTGGTGGCAATGTTAAGGCATGAGAGAGGTTTACTAGCATTGTGTAGGTTCTTTGATTTGTGTGGAAGAGGTCCAAATGTCCAGTCATTTTTGTGTTATCGCATGCCAAGTACATCCTATAGTATTAAGACCATTGATGGATACATTTAGCATGGCAACGTTCCCTGACACACCTGGCATTGTCCGCTGATGACGCGAAGAGCACGACAGAAATTTTAGCTTGCTTAGTTGGTACGCACAATCACCAGATGTCAAAATCCAAGTGAGAATCTGTTGAATGAGATCAAATGGGGCACCCCCGATGATCTACTACCATCCTATGTAAAAGTATTGGACAGTACAACTCATCGGATAAGGCCTCAGATTCCTCATACCACTTACAAAACATCTCATAGAATCAGTACTAAGATACCATGTAATATTAAGGGCAAAAAATGGTCCAATATTTTACTGAATGGGTGGTCGTAATAATTTGGCCGCTCTGTGTATATACAGAAATTCATTTTACTTAAGAATATTTTGAGGTATGAACGTAAATTCCAAATCAAAATTTCAAAATTTGTTCGAAAAAATCACAATGATCGTATGTAAGCATAAACCTGTTTTAAAATATTACAAAAAAAAACTTTCATTTGTACTTTATAAAAAGAATGATTCTCAGTTCAAAAAGGGCAATGAGTATTTTAATAATTTTTATATTATGGAGAATTTTGCAAAAAAATGTTCAATGATAGCATTCTCCAATATAATCTCTTAGCATGGAAGGAAATGTTTAAAAATAAAAATATTATTTAATTCTGAAATCAGACACTAATATAAAATGTCTCACATATATTTCATTCAAAATAGAGATGTCGATGCTACGAGTTTTTTCCCTTTTACTCCTGACACCACAATTCCTACCACTCCTTAAATACTACTTTTGAACGCGGATTCCAGAATGACTTTCTGTTTTCATAACTCGTTCTAACACCAAGTTGTAAGAAGATTATTGATCAATAATAAACAGGAATATTCAGGAAACACATGTATGTTCGAAAATTAAAAAGAAATTGTATCCATGACACTCTGGTTATTTATTCGAAAGAGTACTTTGTTGTAATCCAACCACTAAAAAATTCGACCACAAACCAAAGTAACTTCAATAAGCGAAGACAAGACTGGAATGAATTTGAAAGTCACAAATACTTTCGAGACAAATGCCATTTTTCCTTCGATACCAATAACGAATATTAGAAATAAAAATTCATTCTTGTACTTTTTGTTATTCTTGTTGTTATGTTATTCTTGTAAAGATGTGGATAAAATATTTAGCCAGAGTCAAAAAACATTAATAACTTGCGGCAAACTATTCAACTTCTTTGGAATTTTGTTAAAATTGTATTTAAGTTCAACAAATCACATTTATATATGTAATTTTGTAATCTCCACTGTTTTTAAATCTATTTCAAAATTGAACGACGTGACGTACAAGTGAACTTCGTCATTGATGAAATTGAAAATAATAGAATTTAAATACTGCTTGAAATATCCGTGCTCATATACTTTGAATTAGGGAATACTTTTGTAATATTTTTCCAAAAAATCAAGATTAAAAAAAAGTATCGTTCTATATATACTTTATGTTTGTATGTGTATAAGCCAAATGGCTGAGTGGTAATGTATCGCGCTTCCACACCACAAGTCCGAGGCTCAAGCCACGGGCTGGGCACGGTCGACTCAGCCTTTCATCCCTTCAGTGGGTCGAGAAATGAGTACTAAGCTTGCTTGGGAACTTAACACTGGGGGTTTCGTGCCAGACTGACCACCTGACCGGAACATACGCTCATGCACCTCAGGGTCCAAGATTACACATACTGAGATGGACACAGTAGGCCTTGGTCCCCATGGGCTGTTGAGCCACTGAGATAGGTTTATGTATGTATGTATACAATTTGGCAACCCTGTAATATGGACTCGGAGAATCTTGAGGCATATCATAATGTTGGTCCCTATTTTACTTCGATGACTACCTGCACATGTATGAGCAGAACTTCCGCCAGTTCCTGAAAAGTGGCCATAGGAATTGACTTCCAGGCGTTCATCACAGCTAAAGTGACTGCCAGTGATGGGAGTAGTTGTGATTTGGCTGGCTACATAATCTGTTTTCTAATTCGTCTGAAAGCTATACGATGGAATTTAAATAAAGGTTCTGAGAAGGCCAATGCAGTTTTTATATATACATTTCATCAAATCTCTCTCTCTCATGGCTGAACATCTCTATGAAAGAATAGTAAAGTTATCCTGCTGGGGAAAAATGGGCTTTCTTAGTAAAATTACCATAGAGTTGGGTGAACAGAAGGTTCACATACATATCAGAATTCATGTTATCAACAGGAACTAAGGGACCACGGTCAAACAATGAAAAACATGGCACACCGTTATGCTGCAACTACCAACTTCCAAGTCAGCACAACGTTGTACTTTAGAGCTCACCAAGCTTTAATCTCAGTCAGTCCACCTGACTTCCACATTGTAAAGGAAGATCCATTACTCCAGTTTTCCACACGTCCACAGTCCAGTGACGGTACACTGTGCTCCATTACAATCGACGCTTCGCATTCTGGGGAGCGATGTTCAGCTTGTAAGCAGCTGCATGACAGTGGAATCCCTGGTTTTGTTAACTCTCGACCAACAGTTCTTCTGGTTGTACTAACGCCGGATGAACTTTGGAAATCCTGAATGGAAACCAACGAGTACTGCCCTTTTCTGAGTATTACAGATCTGTCCAATAATTTTTTCTGCCTGTTACTTCGTTTTTCTGCAGTTTCACACAATTCAATGTTTCCACTTCACAATTACATCACTCACATTGGATTTTGGCTTCTGTAGAATGTCCGAAATTTTACTAACTTTTTTCCCACAAAGGTGGCACATCCCACTATAATACCAAGATCAAAATGTCACTAAATTCCTATGACTTGCTCATTAATTCACAACAGGGGCTTAGCTACAATGATACGGGGCTCCCAAGCTACAGAAGTCCCAACATGTGTCTCTACAGTCTCGCTTACAGTGCCTTCATATCTAAAATAGGGCCTCGGAGGAATTTTGATACAGGGCCCATTCAAAGCTAGCTACGCCATTGTTTCTCACTAAGTCATAAATATAACTTGACAAAACACTACCAACAGTTTATAGCTTTCTATTATTCAGCAAATTACATCAACAGTCAGATCAACTTCTAAAGGATTGGGGGGTCTAGATACTTTCAGACAAAAATATTGTGTATATAATTTTATTTTCTGCCGAAGGGGTATTTCGTTGGCAAGATGGTTTTCAAACAAATAGAGTACTTTTCGTAAGTAACAATGAATATGAAAGAGTAACCTTAGTCAGAAATCTAGGTTTTAAGTCTCCGAGTTTCATGACAACAGTAGATGCTACAAAAGAGAAATCTAAGATCCGCAGAGATTATTTAACGAAATAACTCTAGAATAACTGCAGAATATACATTACAACGTATAAGAACAACAAGGAAGCACTAATCAGCGAAGCAGTTGGGAGAAAATGTGCTTTCATTCGTTTCATGCCATATTCTGGATGCGAATTTGCTCTCATTGACACTAAAACTGCACGGAGTGGCAAGAAATATAATGGAAATTTCAAAGTAGGCATACCTAACCGGAATGACACAGCCATCCATATTCTCATGGACTGTGTTCTTAAACGTGTTGTCTCGTGTATAGCCAGCTGAGGTTGGTTCATAACCTAATGAGCTGACATTTGTCCTCGTTCTGTTTTATGACTATCATTTCAAAATAAGCATCCCTTGTTGTTTATTTTTATCTTTTTTCTGTCTGACGAGTTTATTTTCTAGTCACTTCTTATAGATGCTCATTTTCAATATCACAAAGATTTGTTTACTCTATTCTATCTTTAGGCAAATTTCGAGTTTGGATGGTTTTTAATTTATATCAGAGTGTTAACTGTGTTTCCTGGGGATAATTAAATCTACCGTATTTACTTAAAATTTCGATTTACTAAGAAAAGACCTTATTTATTGCGGGGATCTTTCCCACATTCGAAAGCTGGTCAGCCACGTAACAATACGAATGAGTTCATATACAGTCGAACCATTTTACAAATCTCTCTCTATTTTACGAATTTCTCTATTTTTCAACATTTTTTTCCTGGAACTAAGAACCTTTTGTTTAAGTGAATATTTATTTAACGAATTTTCCACATAAAATAACTTTTTATCGGGATTTAGCGACTTCATTGAATAGAGGTTAACATAAATCACAACGCTGCTTAAGCTTTAAAATAATATTCTACGAAAGCTTAGGTATACTTTTTAAGATAGCCTTAAAAAGTTTCAAATTCTACATATAGGATAAATTTTTCTTCTTACTTTTCTGTAATTTTATCTCATTTAATGCTTTCTTTCTCAAACCTTTTATATAAAAGGAAAAGTTCTGCTTTCTTTTCTTTAAATATAAGGTTATCAGACTATAAAATTACTTCTTTCGTCTAGCATTTTGTTTATTTTCTAAAACTATCAAAAACTAGAGTATAAAAAACTGTCGCGTCATTAGTAATTTCTTGTCTTTTTTTATTTTATTTTTACATCTCATCACACTATTTTTTTTTAAAAAAATGAGTGTAATGTATGGATTTTTATTTAAATCTTTACTTCATAAATGGGGATTTAAAAAACTTTAGATTTGATTCTTTCTTTTTTGGATTCATTTTGTAATGATTTTATAAGCATTATGTGTATTAAGCGAAATTATTCCCCAAGAAATTAATTAGAAAAATGTACTTTTGCTTACCCACTATGAACACGTCCATCACCGAATGCCCGCCTCCTAGCTACACAGAGCTCGACCAATAGAGAAGTTCCATACCATCTATGTTTCACCCAACAAGAAAAACCCAAGATTCATGATACAAGCTTAAGGATTCAATGAACACATGTGCCCGGGTGTTTGTCATGTTGTTATTCACATACATAAGGGTGGAACTCTCTGACTTTTAAAAAGGTGTAATCGTCAGCTATTACAAAATGGTTGAAGCATACGTCACTTTACCTGTAAGATAAAGTACCCTAAATCTTTAGATGCTTACGGGATTCGCAAATGAAAGGTGAGTGATGACTGTCGGAGTATGGCCTGATCCTACAGCTGGATAAAGCTTCCATAAAGCTGGACTTTCAAGAACGAAAGGCGTTGTCCAGAATTATTCAAAAGGCCTGCACCATACTAGAGGTTGCTTGCTCGAAGATACTCAACATGCATCAGGAGCTGTGAATATCAGGCATAAGGAAGCTTATTTGCCTGGCTGTCACGATCTTGCAGTTTCCCTCAAATCATTTAGCCCAACAGCGTGTGGCCCGGATAACATAGCGCAAAGGCCAAAGACATTGGAAACAGGTTTTCTGGAGTAACGAATCAATATTCACGCTTTTCCGATCATATGGCAAGATCTGGGTTTGACGTCTGACTGCAGAACGCCTCCTACAAGCATATATTGTGATAACAGTGAAGTTAGGTGGAGATGGTGTTACGTTGGGTGGATGTTTCTCGAAGTAAGGACTGGGATAATTAATCGCAATACCATATGTGTTCACAAGTGATGCCTTTTGCATTTTTCTGGGTGATGATATGCTTCTTACATTTAAGCAGTTTTAGGGAGTACTTTGTCGTTGCTTCAAAAGTAACACCAGCGCTCATGATGCGAAGTTCACCATGGCTTGGCATGATGACATAGGATTTTGGCGACAAAACTGCGCCCCCTCCCCAATTCTGGACCTTAACCGTAAAAGGCGAGTTGGAAAATTGACGACAGGGGGCTCCCCTGCTGTTAAAAATTACTGGGTGAACGGACCTATTTTCCTTAAGACGAGGGAAAGAAAATAGTTGTAGTAAATGTTTATTAAATGTGCACTATAAAGCAACCGGGAGCTATTGGTCACGGACCTTGTAATTTTGAACTATTTTCAAGATACGAGGAAGACACCTCATCTGGCACCTTCTCTCTGAGCTTTTACACCACGACAATGGGAGGAATTTGAGGCTCACTGGACTGAACCCGTGTCAGCCTTTCTATACGGCGTGCCTTCAGTGCCACTAGGATTTGAACTCATGGCATGTGGGCCACGAATCCGTTACCATAAACACAAGACTACCACTGCCTCAGAAATTAATTTCGTATGAGCACATCGGCCAGGAGTAGGATTCAATGCCAACCCCACAATTGTAGACCTGAGCACCCAAATCTCTACAGCAGAGAAAGCGTCTACTTGTGTCTGGCGCCTTAGACCTCTCGGCCAACCAGACACAAAAAGATAAGCAGTGCCATCACAAAATGATTGGCAGAAAGTGTGTTCCGAAAGGTCTTGGTCGAAATTGCCACGCGAGAGGTCTCCACCATCTATTAATAGTAAGAGTAAGCATCTTTTTTTTCTGTTTCCTAGTATCCGATTATTTCTTAGTAGATCGCTTATTATAGCTAATTATACAAAATCGTTACGCGGTTTTAAGGAAAGGTTTTTAAGAATAGACCAATGCTTCTCAAACTTTCAATATTTGCGATCCAATACTCAATCATAATTTTCATTGCGCACCTCTCCATACAATAACAATGTATTTAATTCAATAATACTATACTTTGACGCTAAAGCTACAAGACGAATTTAACATCTTAAGGGTCACCGGCGTATATGAACGTCTCGCTCAGCCAACGCATTAATTGTCCCAGACAAAAATATACGTCTTTCCGAAGTACGATATTTTTTGTGCGCTGCCATTCATAAAATTGTTCCGAAGGCTTCGCAATTCAACAAAAATACCTTTACAGTTTTTGCGAAGCATTTACTTATTTAAGAGGATTTGCTTATTTTTATATATTCCTTTTATCCCCCCCCCCAAATACATCACATATGCACACCTACGTGGAGCACGGTAGCATTGGGGGCGAATTACTTAACTCTTAATTAGTAGTTAAGGGATTAATAATAAACTGCACAAATTATTAGGATAAGTGTTAATTTTTAACACTTATCATCATGGGGCTTTACATATGACAAATCCATGAGATCACTGATAATTATTAAAATTGCTCTTAATTTAGTTTCGTAAATTAATTATAAAATACATTATGCATTATTGATGCATTTATAAGTGTATTATATCAGTGCAAATGTGTATTTTATTTTACTATTTTAAAATGTTTTTGTTTGTTTACTTACAGTAAATTAATATATTTTTTAAATAATCTTTTGTTTTCGACTTTTCGATATGCTCACCCCCCGTTGAGTTATCAGGCCCTCTTAGGGGACGTGGCCCACGGTTTGAGAAACACTGGTATAGACGTCATAGTTTTCACATCATTTTAATATTTAACTATGTAAACTATATCTTTCATGATCTATATCTATATGATGCATAAAATTCAATTATACATATTATTCTTGCTCTTCTAATAAAATCACCGGGAAAAAATGCTTTTATTTCGCAACAGAAATAATAATGACAAGGTTTTATATTGATAATTTTTTTAAAGTAAATTGATTTCTTAATAGTTAAATGTTTTTATCACACGTAAATTTCAAAACCTTATAATAAGTTCCTCTTAAATAAATAATCTTAAATTTTGGATATTAAAAATTTTACAAAGTTAACAGAGCAGGAACTTTGTGGAGCCAGTCATATTTTTCTTTATACAGTTCAAGATTCATAAGTAAATATATTATTATACCAAGATGTTCAGAGAAGTATTATTTTTAGAACATCATCATCTTTCACAATATACCTCATTCACTTTGAAAAGAAGAATAAAATAGCTTTTCACAATCATGAAATGTTTTTTTTTTAAATATTTTCATTTTACAGACATGCTGAAATAAATTTGTTATAAGATACTACTTTCAAAATTTAACACCTTGTTAAAAATTTAGTAAGTCTGTTTGAAAAAAAAATTAGTCTGAAGAAGCTCTTTTATACTCAAAAACTCTATCTTTCAACTTCTTCCAAAAGAGAAATAAGAATGTATGTTTAATAAAATTATGTACTGGGATAAAAATTTATCATATATGTATATATATTCATGTACAAAATTTTAATAAAATCTTATTCAACAAATGAAATCAATATATATATATATATATGTTACCCATTTTTCAAAAGTTAAACTATTATATATTCTTGGAAGTTATCTCCACTTATATATTCTCAAACTAGTGTTTGATTTAATTTAAAAGTTAATGGAATTGACTGAGATTTCAAAACTTTTGAAAAATTCAATCAAGTTTTCGAAATACACCTACTGAAGTATGAGAGAAATACACTCTGTCGCAAAAAAATATATGCACCCAGAAGAAATTGAGCTACATTCACGAAATTTGGTATGCATGTAGTGTATATGAAAATAAACAAATGATTAAAAATTCAGAACAAAATATCATTTTATTAAGCGGTTACAGCTTGCAAAAGGTTAAAAATCAGTAAGTAGTAAAGCCACCTCTGGCAGCTATACAAGCCGAAATTCGGCGTGGCATCGATTCAATTAGATCACTTATGACCCCCTGTGAAAGATCCTGCCATAGTCTTTGCATCTGCGCAGTTAATTCTCCTGTATATCGGGACGGCTGCAGTTGCCTTCCCAGCGCGTCCAGACATGCTCTATTGGCGAAAGATCTGGTGACCTGGCAGGCCATGGTAGGACGTCATATCCTTGAAGACATTGTTGGGAGAGTCGCGCAGTATGTGGACGAGCATTATCCTGTTGATAAATGGCACCTGCGCGACTTGATAGCATGGGTAGCACAATCGGCGTTTAAATATCGTCCACGTATCTGCGAGCTGTCAAAGTGCCTTGAAGGACCACTAAAGATGATCGTGTGTCCCAAGAAATTGCTCCCCACACTGTCACACCTTGTGAAATTGCTGTATGCCGCTCGACAATAAATGCCGGATCGGACCGCTGGCCGGTGCGCCTCCAGACACGTGTGCGGTGGTCATCATCACTGAGACTGAATCGGGATTCATCACTGAAGATGACACGTCTCCAGTCTGTCACACTCAAAGTTGCCCGAGGTCGGCAAAAATCCAGTCGACACTGCCTATGATGTGGGGTCAGTGGTAAGCGTCTTAGCGGACGTCGGCTCTTCAAGCCAACTTCGGTCAGTCGTCTCCTTATGGTTTCTCTTGATGGCACTGGATGTCTGGAAGGAGTAAGTGGCGTTGAATCGATGCTAGCGACGTTGTTGGTGCCGAAGTGGCCACTCTTCTGATTGCACGATCCTCGCGATCATTTGTGTTCCTGGGACGTCCTGATCCTCCGCGACGGTACACTCTACCTTCTGTGATCCACTGTTGCCAACACCGAGCAACTACCATATCGCTCCGACCGAGGTGGCGGCCGATACGTCTATTCGACCAATCTGCTTCTCTGAGGCCTATTATACGGCCCCTATCAAAGTCCGTCAGCTGCTCGTACTGCCGCCGGTTACGTCTTGGAGGCATCCTAAGTCTCAATATCGTCTATCAAAGTCATCAGATTCGTTTGATAATCGATTTTGAGATCGTTCGTACTCATGCTTTTAAACTCTCCCAGTTGCGCAACTAATATGCGCATAGCACACTTAGCCTTGTCTCATTGGCTTCGAAATTTTAATCATTTGCATATCTCTTACCAGACTACATTCTTGCCGAGTTTCGTGATTGTAGCTTGATTTCTTCTGGGTGCATATATTTTTTTGCGACAGAGTTTATATCAGTAAATATGAAAGAAATTTTGTTATTTTTTTTCTTTCGAATGCTGATTCAATACCAAAGAATAAGTTTTTATGGTCACTTAATTTTTTTATGTAATTGCTCAAATTTTCTACAAAAATTAACTGAATTATAAGAAATAATAGACAAAATTGGCCTTTTGAATTTTTAATAAAATAAGGAATTTAATGATTTTCTATGTGTTTGTATTTGTGTGTGTGGTTTAGGATACTAAATTTTACTTAAGTTACGATAAAAAAATTGTTATAAGTAAATCAGATCAGGTGAAAGAAAATTAAAAAATAAATTGTATTGATTTAACAATACATACACTAAATTTTGAGAACAATAAAGGTTTTTAATATGCCTTCATCCCTGATTTTAAGGATGAAAGCACTCATATTAAAATGACCCTTAAGTTTCTTAATTCACGTTGTTTTTCTAAATTGGTGTACTCGACGTAGCGGTTTTTAATACCTACTAATAGGTCACGCTCTCTCTCTCTCTCTCGCACTATATATATATATATATATATATATATATATATATATATATATATATATATATATATATGTTTTGTTCAAATTTTCAATCGTTAATAAAATACTTTTTATTCATCCACTCAATTTCCAATACATTTGTTTAAACTTGTAGCGGATGACACTTGATGTTAATACAGTTTTTTCAAATATTAATATTTGAATAACTAATGAACAATAGTTAATAATAGTTACAAAAATAATAGTCCAGCCCCATATATAAAAAGGAAAATCCCTCGTTGTGTCCCTGTAGCGCAATGCATAGCGCGTTGGACTTCTAATCAAGGACGTAGCTACCACCGTATCAATGATACGGGGCTCCCAAGCTACAGGGGCCCCAATACATGAAAGCAAAGATTCGTAATATGTTAAAGGGCACCAAAAAAAGTGTCGTAGGAATTTTGATGCCGGGCCTACTCTCAGGACTAGTTACACGCTAGTGCTTCCATGAACCCTTCCAAAGGTCATGGGTTCGAATCCCACCTGAGATGGCCCGATTTCTGAGAATGTGATTTCTTTTTGCTTTGCTATTTTATTGGAATAATTCAATTTAATTAATGAATAAATAGTAACAAACACTAAAATACTAGTCCAGCAACGTATACAGAAAGGAAAATGGATAATTGCAAAGAAAATCGTTTTCTATTTTGCCACTTAATATTGTGATATTATCATATAAATGTACATATTTATATTTATTGTAATTATTTAATGAAAAGTAACTAAAAAGAATTTTTCTTTGTTCACCTAAGTAAAGGGTGTTTTTTTAGAGGTATAGAACTTTAAATTGCAATAAAACAACGATGTATTATTCGATTGACATGAATTTTTTTATTCGAAAGATAATCTTGTGGCATTACATTTTAAATATGATTTCTGGCATAGGACTGCCACGGCTGGCTCGGATGTAGTCCAATCTGGACGTCCAATTTTCGATGACTTTTTCCAACATTTGTGGTCGTATATCGGCAATAACACGGCGAATGTTGTCTTCCAAATGGTCAAGCGTTTGTGGCTTATTCCGCATAGACCAATGACTTTACATAGCCCCACAGAAAATAGTCTAGTGGTGTTAAATCACAAGATCTTGGAGGCCAATTCACAGGTCCAAAACGTGAAATTAGACGGTCACCAAACGTGTCTTTCAATAAATCGATTGTGGCACGAGCTGTGTGACATGTTCCGCCGTCTTGTTCGAACCACAGCTCCTGGACATCATGATTGTTCAATTCAGGAATGAAAAAGTTAGTAATCATGGCTCTATATCGATCACCATTGACTGTAACGTTGTGGCCTTCATCGTTTTTGAAGAAGGATTCCACCAGCCCATAAAGCGCACCAAACAGTCAGTTTTTCTGGATGTAACGGTGTTTCGACATACACTTGTGGATTAGCTTCACTCGAAATGCGGCAGTTTTGTTTGTTGACGTAGCCATTCAACCAGAAGTGCGCTTCATCGCTAAACAAAATTCGCTTATGAAAATCGGGAACAACGGCAATCTCGTTTTGGGCCCATTCGACGAATCTACGCCTTGCTTGATGATCGTTTTGATGAATTGCCAAACCAAACTGAGAATAAATCACTTGACAGCTGTTAAATCGGTCGCCATCTTCGAAAGTAATGCCAACTTAAACTTCTATACCTGGATAAAATTATTAATTATTAATTACTCTCTCTCTCTTTATTAATTTTTTTATTTTATATTACTTTTTGTATAAATCATTTGCATCAATATTGCTTTCATTTATAACTCGTGCAATTTAATCCTCGAGTTTTTTTTATCATATACCAGGAAATTATTTATTTTACGTATAAATAAACTTTCCTTAAATTTAGCCTCCTTGTAGTCTGTAACGAAAAAGTGGATTGCAATAAGTTCAATGTATGCACTATACACGAGATAGGGGAAGCATTATTCTCTCCCACTATACAGTTACAAAGAGTTAAAAAAAGTACCATTGGTGTAGCTTTAATGGAAACACGGGAAACAGAAATAGTCTTTTAGTAATGCATACATACAATTTGAACATTTACCGACTAGTTTTTAATGACCATGTCATAGAGTCACATTAAATACAAGTAAGGAGTTTAAAAAAGATATGCCTATACTGAAGAAGAAAAAGTCCAGTTCTCTCTCGCCATCTTGGGAAGTTCGCCATCAGTGAGCGAGAGATTATTTTCTCCTTTAAAACCAACGGATGTCCTAAGCTTTTCTTAGTTTTACATTTTACTGCTTAAAAATCTTTAATTGGGTTGTTAAAATTCTTAATACATTCCATATGGGTTTTTTCTTTTGTTGAATGGGCTCTTTTTTACATGCAAAGTACCACCTAGTAGACATTTACCAATTAAAAAACCCTTTTGAAATTCATTGAGTGAGTTTTGTTTCTAGTCCAAATACCAAATCTGATGACAGTCCACTCTTTCAATTTAACTGTTTAATTACAAGTGACATGCACATTCTATTAGAAAGTATAATTTAATCTATATCTCCCTCCTATATTTATATCACAATTTAACTCATAGTATTAAGGTATCTGACTACTTGTGACAACTTTTTTTTGAAAAAAGGGAGATACGGGGATTTTTTGTTATTTTTAGATTGATTTAATATAATTTAAGAAAAAAATTATTTTTATTAAAAGGGGAAAAAACTGGTGAAAAAATGTACAAAAAATTACGTAAACGCGCCACTCTTGTACCACTCTGTACGAGAATTTTTTGAACAAATTCTCAATTTTTAAACTTAAAAGTATTACTTTGTTATTCATGTTTGAAATGACCTTCAGGATAATAGATAGTTTAATTTTTACAAAAACTAGAGCACTTTATCTTAGTGACTATATGAAATTGCTTAAAAAAACAGTGATTATTTCACATAAAGGAGTGTAAATTTTGAAATAAAACAGTGATTGATAAATCTGAAGGTCAAAACACTTCAACTGTTATACAAAACATTCAAAAAAATTTCAGCAAATTATTTTCAAAACTTCTTGAGCAATCGCTGTCCCGTTTGAGTTTTTCGAAAAAAACACATTTCGAGTAAAAGGCATTTTAAAGTTTGACATCTTGTGTAAAGTTACGGCATCTTCTTTTATTAAAACACTTGTAGTTTTTGTTCTAGTGAATGGAAAATAAAAAACTTGGTATTTTTATTAAGCTAATAAGATGGTCTATAAAATAAAATCATAAAAAAGTTGTCAATTTTTGTAAAAAAAATCATGATTTTAGGGTAGTCGGATACCTTAAATGTCGCCTCAGGGGGCTTAAAGGTAGCATTCCCACTTCGTAAACCTAAAGTTAAGGGTTCCTCCCCAGCTAGAGTCGATGAATTTTCTGGATGCGAAAGTTGTAGGCAAGTATCACATATGATTATGTGGCATGTAAAACATCCCTTAAGTATCAATTTAGCTCTGGTATTCTTAGAAAAATGAAATCACAACAATATGTAGCATCCAACAAAGTATGAAATGAAAAAAATTCAAACGTCACAGTTTGATAGCGGAAGCCGCCACTAGATGGTGCCACCAATGAAATTACTTTCACTCTTGGGGCTTGTGTCTTCAAACGCTAAGTATCTAATATGCAGCCCATTGGAAAAAACGAATAAAAAATTAATTTTTATGCATTCGTCTTGCTTTTATTGAATAAACTTTTGTTTCTTAACTTAATGTAAAAAGTTTAATTTTAAAAGCATTATCTAGTTTTATTATAAAAATAAGAACAGAAATTAGATATATTTAAGGAATGTATAGAAATTTGTGAAAAAAAGGGCTTGTAGAAAATAAAACTATTCTATTGTATTGTTTGCATATTTGTAGAAAATATAACTATAAATTACTTGCGCATAATTTGTGTTTAATTTATATAATTTATGTCTGATTTTATTAAATACAGTATCAAATCCTTCTAATAATATCAGCAGAAAATTTAAAACTGAAAGGAACTACTTGAAATTGTGTTAAATAAATTTCATGAACTATTTTTTGTCCTGTGGAGTCATAGGTAATCCCCATGCCACTCATATAATGATTAAAATAAAATTTAATTATTTCAGTATGTATTTACAAGAATATCATTCATAACAATACGCACAACTTTCTCTCCCATCACTACGTACATTGAAAATTAAGGGATATACATAAATAAAATACTCTGGAAACTTTGGGAAATTTAATCCGTTACAGCAAATTAATTAAATTGATACTTTAAAGTACCATCTGTCCACAAAGGTCTAAAACACTTTCATAATACGAAGAGACCGAATGACTTTTTTAACGCAGTTTTAACTTCTAAAAATGCTAAATAACCAGTTAACGCTAATACATACTTTACAGTACAAAGTATTTATTTTTATACATTATATGAAATTTTTAATAATATATATATATATATATATACTCTTTTTACACGTAAAAACAGATTTTACTTATAAACTTCATTTGATGATTCTCTATGAAACAGTTTTTCTCTCTATTCATTAAAACGCAAAAATACATTACACGTTGTGCATTTTGAGTGAGGTTTTGTTTGAACGTTTTTTAAAGCACAGCATCCTGAGAGTAATGCTGTATTTTCTGAACATGAACTTACTGCACCTTGAATCTTGTTCTGTCTCTTGATCATCATCTTAAAAATCTAACGAAAATTCCGACATATTATTCACTGGGACTTCTTCTTCTGAAAAATCATTTGCTAGTACATCACTGATTTCAGATGGTTGGCTCTGTAATAAATCTAAAGCCTCTTGAAGACTGAGCTTCTTTCCAGCATTCTAAGAAAAGGAAATATTACTAATAATAATAGCACCTTGAAAATCTATTATTGTTAAATCTCAGTTACACATAAAGAAATTAAAATGTTGTTAGTTTTTGAAATAAGAATAGGTATTTCATTTAGTTGTTTGGTAAAAATACAATCTAAGGTTCAAAGTTCAAAAATTGTTTGTAAACGTTAAAATAAAACAATAAAAAGCAAAATAGGTAATTAAGCTAAAAAGAAATGCAAAACAAGTAATATTTAAAAAATATTTAAGTCAATTCCTACTTAGATCAACAAAATTTTTTTTGTTTTAGCTACTTTTTATTAAATAGTTAAAAATAAGATAAATATGTATATACATATGACAGAATCACAACATTAAGTGGTAATTAATTCTTATTAATTATCAATAAAGTATCGTATTGTCATCCAAATCAATCGTGTGTATAAAATTTCAGTTCAAATGAATGCTTTAAAACGTGAGAAAAAAATCTTTTACAGTTTTGACCCAAGTCGCTAAAAGTGAAACCAGCGTGGCTGTATCGTTAATTCTTTAAATAATTAGTTTCAGTCAATTAATTTTAATTAATTATAATTAAATTATCGTATTTTTACCCAAAACAATAGTGTATAGAAAATTGCAGCTCAAACGAGTTCCTTAAAATGTGAAAAAAAAAAAAACCCTTTTCATGTTTTGGCACAAGTCACCAAAATGGTCACTAAGTCACCAAAAATGATGCCAACGTAGCTGTATTTGTAATTATTTGAATAATTAGTTTTAATCAATTAATTGTTATTAATTATAATTAAATTACTGTATTGTCATACAAAATAATTATGTATATAAAATTTCAGCTCAATCGAGTGCTTTAAAAGGTATTTTATTATATATAACGATTGA
The DNA here is from genome assembly GCA_019973935.1 of Trichonephila clavipes. Taxonomy (NCBI): domain Eukaryota; kingdom Metazoa; phylum Arthropoda; class Arachnida; order Araneae; family Nephilidae; genus Trichonephila; species Trichonephila clavipes. The sequence continues at coordinate 160,658 of BMAU01000187.1, forward strand.
AAATTCCAAGAAAAATAAATAAATATATATAGAGAGAGAGAGAGAGAGTGAGCTAATAGTAGGAATTGAAAAAAAAAAAAAGCTTAAGTCTATTGCACTATTCTTATGATTCTAAAACACAACAAAAAACAACAATAAACCACACGGACGAAAAAAAAGTTCTTGCTCTAACATCTAGTATACTGCCGATACTTATAAGTACCACAAAGTTATTCAATTATGAAATTAATTACATACACTGTTCACTTAATATAAATAGTCGAATCGTTTTCTACGGTCTTCATTACCTTACAAAAAAATAAGACACCTTTTGACATTTACTACTTTTTCGGAACAAAAATGAGAATCTTTGCAATCTGATTAAAATGTTAGCTTAAAACGCTACTTCTGCTGCAAAACTATTTACCTCTTTCCCGCTAAAATACTCCTCATGGAGTCCGTGCTGCCATATATCTTGGAAAAGTGGGTTTAAAAGAATATTCCTGCTAAGTATCGTCAGAGTATTCATAAAAATGGTTATTTTATGTGCTTTGAAACTAAATGGTACTTATAAGTACTGTCGGTAGATAAAGAGTTAAGTACACCATAATTTATCTTTCATCCGCAAAAAAAAAGTTGAGTTAATGTATGAATATTTTAAATCGTTGTTAATTTGATTCTGCTTTTTGCTCTTAATATTTAATCTATATAGTTAAGTATATTAACCTTTTTTATGCTGTTCTTCTGTTAAAATATTTGGTTCAGTACCTCATAAAAAAGTGGAAAAAACAACCATTCACTTCCCGTTTATATGACTACTGCTTGTCAGGGAAACAACACTTCAAAGGAGCATGAGGAGGAAGAAGAGACTCTTGAAACATTTCCTGCAAAATATTTTCTTTCTCTTTTACGCTTCAAGAGGAGATGTTATTCGACATTTAATCGTTGTTTATTGGAGAAGAAATGAACGTTTCGTGAAGCCCATTGGTGGAGAATGATGTTAAAGTTTACCTTTTGTAAAAGTCTTAAAAGTTCGGGTGGGATTTTCGGAATTTATAACGATGACTGGTTTTCGAAATTTGTAATGAGTAGGGATTTAAACTTGCGAAGAATTAAAATCTGTGGAAAAATAAAAATTAAATTGAATTGTGACATAACGTTCATGTTTAGATGCCCATATTTGTGGAGGAGTTAGTCGCACCCCGGAGCTTGTAGATGTGGTTTGGGTCATTGAAGAAGAAGAAATGGTTATAAAAATAATTTTTATTTCAAACTAATCAGTTTAAGATTACCTAAAGTTTAATAACTTTAGGAGCAATTTTAATAAATTTCTTAATCCAACTTATAAGATTATTCAAAGTACACTTATCTCTTAATCGGCTTGCAGATCACTTGTCAGCTACTTCCTAAACTACTACAGTGTCCTTTTCAAATCCGCTTCTCTATTATTTTCACTTCTCCGAACAGACAGGAAAAGCTAGAATGATAACTTGAGGACGAACAACTTGCTACTCACGATTAATGATTAACTTTAACACACCCCTTGCCAGGGTTTAAATATCATTTACATTAGCATAAAATCAGGTCATCTCTACGGAAGGAAGTTTTAAATTCAAACCTCAGTTGAAGAATAATTTCCCCAAGTGGGTAAGTTGAAAGACCGTGGATAGAACCCGTCACAAGTTCAGTGACTATAATCTACTTGATATCTCTTTAAAGAAAAAAATTCCTTTATGGTAATATAAAATAGAACTATCCCTTCCCCTATATCACATTACATGTTTACAGTTTTTTTAAAACAGGCAAAAACTGCGCATATTTCTTGCTATTGCCGAGTTATGATGATTACCAGGAAAACATTTACTGGATCAGTTAAAAAATAACAATGTTTAATTAATAGTTTATTATTGGCGGCTAAGTAAAACCATCATTATACATTAAAATTATTTTTAAGTAGACAAAAACAAGTAGATAGCGCTACTGTTTAAATAAGTCCTTGATTGCCTTTTTCGAAAATTACGTTTCTAGTTTATTTTGTTTACTTCAATTTTGTATAACGCATATAATAAACATGATTTTATCAATATGCTCTTTAATTTGAAGTTTTTTATATTTTGCGCACATAATAAGCTGTGTTGGGTGTGTGTATGAAAACTTACATAAGTTTTGATGTTCAATTACAAAAAACTTCCTTGCGCTTGAAACAAATTCAAATTTCTTGAACTCTAATTAGCAATTACTGTGTAAGTTCAGCTCCTTCAAAATCGCATACATACAGGACATAATACTATTGAATTTTTATACTCTTGTCAACAGCGAAGGAACCGTTACGAGGACGCAGTACGATTTGAACAAAAATCTTTGATTTTATGGTTTTTATAATTTCTTTCCTTGTAATCTATGTATATGCAATATGCGTAAGACTGAATATTTGCGCTAAATATCACAAAAAGCAATCCATTTAATTTTTTTAAAAAAAATTTTTAAATTTATGAGGTAATTTTAAAACTCTACTCCTCATACAATAATTGACGCACACACAGGAAATTTGATTTACATATTTGTCAAACCAGGTGCAACAAAAGTTGGTATGGGTTTGGGGATAACACGATTCAAATCCATAAAAAATATTTTATGAATTATGAAAAAATCCCTAAAAAACGTATAAATTCTAAGTTCAAATATTTTTAAAAAAATAAGTATAGTTTTGATTCAAAAATGCATACCAACTTTTGTTACATATATTAATAGCAATCTATAAAAAAATTCAAACCATTTCATGCAATAGAAAAAAAGCCTTAGCATTTTAAATGAAAGAAAACAAACGATTTTTTTGTTCTGAGATAAATCAATTTAAAGTTTTTATTTACTGTAAAAAAATATATATAAGTGCAATAAAATTACTAAAAAATTACTGTATGTACTACATGCACATGATAAAAGTTTTATAAAGTTATTATATGAAAATTATCATTTTATATGTTTAAAATTTAAAATTTTCAGTACCTTACATTTTAAAAAAATTGCGATAAATAACATACGAACCCATTTTACGATGATTTTAAAATAATTTTAGTTTACATCTTCATATTTTTTTTTACATTTATGTTTAAAAAAACCCAGGACTATATGTAATCCCTTATTTTTTTTGAATATTTTTCTTTTCGCAGATTGGCTAGTTTAAAACAAGATTACTTTGGCGATTTCTTTCTCTTTTTTACGTCTGTAATCACGTGTGGCAGCAATTTTTACTGCTTCTTCACCAAGATCCAAATGAGCTGCCTTTTGTATTTCTTTTAAGGCTTTCAAAGTACCAAAGTTATACTCTGATACTGCCTCAGAAACCGCTATATTTACACGTTGTGATCTCGCGGAAGTTTCTTTAGAGCACTTACTCCAAATCAAGCTATGCAAACTCTCGTTGCTCTTCTGAGTCAGACATCTCTGGAACAACCTTTCAAAAGACTTTTAGAAGCTAACCTTTGATATATTGGAACAATTTTTATCAAGTAATCTGGATTTATTGGTGTTCCAATATTAAGTTTATGTGGTGCAGGCTTTTCACCTTTAGCTAAGGCTCTTCGATAAAAACACCACGAATCTTTGCCAGGAAGGCATTTCATGTGCATTGGATTTTTAACTGTCGAGATACTGTGATAAAGCGTGACATATATGGATTTTTCATGCCCTGAATATCTCCTTTATTTTCCAGAATAGCTTTCTGATAGTACTGCGTAAGTTTTTTTTATCGTTGTTTCGTTTAGGCTGCCATAAGATTTTTCTCCTAAAGTGATACCTTTAGCTCTCGAATCTTTCACAAGATAGCGTAAGCTGGTGCCTAACCTTTTGCTTACGCGTGTGATTAATACACTTTTCTTTCAAAATTTCAACGTCTGGTTCATATATTTTTAGGCTATTTAAGAATTTATGAGTTTTAGCATCACCATCAGATAACAATGTTGGGTAACGGAAACCAAATGCTTCTGATCGAGACCAAATTTTAGCTGCAGCCTTCATTTCCATTGCTCCTGATGTCCCAATGTGGTTAATCTGGTATGAATTTTTGTGGCCAGAATACCAAACGTCGTATTCAGCTGTAGTTTCGCCTAATTTATTTTTCGCACTTATACATGTTGGACAGTACTTGCTCATAATTTCATAGTCAATAACATATCCTGTTATAGTGTCAACTACACAGTCAACACCGATTTGGGATGTGTGTCCTCGGGACAACCATGTCCCATCAAATGAAACAGCAATATCAGTAACAGTATTTGACCCATTTTGATCCAATTTGCTGTATGCAATTTGAACGCTGTTATGTACATAGTTCAACACAGTTTGGGAAGCAAGATAGTACACTGAGTTGATGTAGCATTTAATTTCATTAAAAGTTTTACTCGACATCAAAGGCATATTGAGAAACATGAAAAATTTTTCAACCGATGCATGGCCCCCACTGATTGAAAGAAATACTTGAACAGCACGAACATTCACATCGAAAGGTGTAGATGTATTTGATTTTTTTAAGTCTTGGAGATGTAAAGCATTCGATTTTTTGCTCCGAACATACTTTGCATACCAGTTTTAATTGATGAGAGAATCCATATTTATGTCCAAATTCAAGTTTTAAAGTTGACTGGTTGCAGCTACCACAAAAAGTATACTTGAAAATATCACACAGGGTATTTTTGTCAACAATTATATAACTTGGTCCATCATAGGTATCAGCAATATTTTCTTGTTCTAGTACACTTTTTTCTTGCATAGAAACTCTTTCACTTTTGAAAATGCTATCACCACTTGAGAGTTGAGCAACATTTGAATTGTGCTCTGAAATGTCCATATTGTTTTCAGTTTTTGTTTCAGTGCTCCATTGCTTTTGAATACTAAATTTACTTGACTTGTTTTTCATCTTCATACGTGGCATGTTTAACTATTAAAATGATGTATTAGAATGCGTTTATATATATATATATATATAAAACTGTTAAACTGATAACGATAAAATAATTAGTCTTGAAAAAGACTTTTTCTGGTAAACCGAAACTAAATATTTCAAAAATATGAAATAATTATTAGCAGAATAAAGAACCCATTATAGATCAGCGAATGTAAACAAACATTAAGAATGGATTACAATCTCTTCACTTAATTTCAAAACTGCTTAACTGTGTTAGAATGAATTAAATTGGCTAGAAAATCAAAAGTGCGTCTGCTAGAGCAGAATAATGTCAGAATATGAATTTTGACGAGCATATTAGTTATCATAACTTTGAATTTTTTTAATTTAGAGCTCTAAAATTTTGTGAGATAACAGAGAAATGTATAAGGAATAATTTAGGCAAAAAAATTTTATTTTTTATTTTTTGACTGATTTTCGTCAATTGAATCACACCGTGTCCCCTTAAGTTTTGAAAATCGGTCATCAAATGGAGCTATTTCGAGTCACATAGTGACCGACATAGCCTTGTGGTCATGATTGCTGATACACTAGATCAGGGATGGCGAACCAATGGCACGCGACACAATTACTTGGGCACGTCTCCGATCAAAACGTGGTTAGCAATTTATTTCAAAATAACAAATTTCACTATGAAGTATTACGAATAAACGCGAGTGATCAGTCGCGTTTTTACAGACATACGCTAACATTTCAAAGAATTGAATGTAAATCCTCAAGACAAAAATAAATATTATTTTCAATAGGGATCTCAATGCTTTTGACGCTAAATTGCATATTTTCAGAAACGATATTATTACAAGAAACTACTAGTACTTCCCGAACTAGAAAAATCAGGCGAAGAAAAGTTATTCAAGAACTTATTTCCATAATTATTATGTACCCTGATGTGACTTCTTTTGATAAAATGAACTTGTCCCAATTCGATTAGAAGGAATTGAAGAATATGAAATTTTTTCAACTGTGCTTGATTTCCAGTCTAGTTCAATATGGATTCAAAAATTTATTAAATCAAGAAAATGTTGGAATTGATTGAAACAGAAAATTAACAAGCAATACATAAGTAAAAATATCAGTAACGAAATTTTGGAAACATGGAATTCGATTCCAAATACATTTAACTGTTTGAAGAAGCTGGCTCATGCTTTTTTAACCATATTTTCATCTACCTATGCCCGAGATGAATAACATTTAAGACTCACTTAGAAAACCATTTGGCATATAACTCCAATTCAGCATGTGTTGTACTAAAAGCAGGGGTGTTTGTGCTCCGGGGATTTTGAACTTCGATACCCGGAAATTCCGGGGATCGTCGTTCAAAAGGAAGTAGGAATAATAATGAATTATTTATTTTGATCTGGGTAATTTTGTTTGCTGGGTAAATATTTACATAAAATGTAGTAGTTTATATGTTTGAAAATTTATGGTTATTAATTTTGCAAAAAAAAGTAATTCATTGAACTTTTATAATTAGGTCATTCAATACTTCATAATTGTAATTTTTCGTCCCCCCCCCTCTTCTCGAAACTCCAAAATGTCGGTAGTAAGTCCGTAAAAGTTTCAGGGGATTTTTGGGGGTCCCACAAACACCCCTGTAAAAGTAACATCTTACAATTCTACTGTAAGGTATTTGTCGTCTGATCGGCAACAACAGAAGTCTCACTAATGTTACTTTAATTTAAATTACACGTATATCCAAAACAATTACTGCTATACAGTGCAAAATGTACTTTTAATAGTAAATAAAGAGTTTTTTGTGGTTAGTATTTAATTCTATTATTTTCCCAAAAATCACAAATCAAAATTATTTGACGGCACGTCTATACCCCATGAAACACTTTTTTAGAAAAAATGGCACGTTGACTCGTAAAGGTTCGCCACCCCTGCACCAGATAGATGGGACTGATACGCATTAATATTCTGTCGAGATTCTTAATACTTAATATGGATATTTTGAAGTTTGGAAAGTTTTTTTTCCACAGTTCCTTGCTATCTCATTATGTCTCCAAATCTCGAGGTCTTTCACGAATAGTCTTCTTGTAGCTTAAAAATGCGACGTGACTATACAACATATAAAAAAATCTGAGTTACATAATATAATACTTGGCACAGAGCCAATTCCAACCAGTTGCCAGATATAAAGTCAAATTTGAAGTCTATAATGATAATACAAAAAAGTTCTGTTTTCGGCGAAATATAAAAATATATATTTAAAATATATAAATAAGAGAGAGAGAGAAATATATAACAGCCCATAAGGGCCATAGCCTACTGTACCGAACTCAGTTTTCGTGAACTTGGGCGCTGAGGTGCATGTGCAGATGTTCCGGTCAGAGGCTCAGTCTGACACGAAAACCTCACTGTTTAGTTCCCAAGCAAGCTTAGTACTCATTTATCGAACCGCTGAAGGGATGAAAGGCTGAGTTGACCTTACCCAGCCCAGAATTTGAGTCTCGGACCTGTGGTGTGGAAACGCAATATTCTACCACTTAGCCACCTGTTATAACACTCACTCCGGAAAAATATTCATATGTAAAGGTTAAAATTATAGGATTTCATAAAACTATATACTTGATAAGCTAATCATTTTCCTAATATAAAAATAAGGAATTTGGGTTATTAAAAAACTTATATTTGATTACGTAAAATGAGCTTATTATTTACAATCATTTTATTTAATATTAAAACAACGCTGTGGTGTATAGCTTATCTCCCGGTAACTTCAGGTAATATAGTTAGGTAATTTTGAAAAAGCGAATTATATATATATATATATATATATATATATATATATATATATATATATTTCTAACATATAAAAACAAGCGGAATGTAAAGCTCTTATCCAAAAAATTTCTCTCATTCGTAAGTATCGTGTGGTAGCTAAAATAGAATTTATTACTTATATATATATATAGCACATAAAACTATAGAACAGTGACTTCGAAGGATACTACTAATGTCAAATCTATTGCTACAATGTGACGCACTCTGAAGGTGTTTCGATACTATTTATAGCAAAGTTATTTCTAGCAAAGGTTAGTGGCCCTTTTATTATTCTAACTGACCATCATTTTACGAGCAATAAAGAAAGCTTTAAATTTTATTAAGGGACTTATTGAGGCGAATTATTGGAACTGATTGTATGAAATAATCATGAATCTAATAAGATAAAGTTTTGTGTTGTGCTTGATGGAAGCTACTATTATGAATTATGACCAGAGACATGGTAAATAAAACATGTTATTTTACTCTGAGCCAAAATAAAAAGGGAAATGAAGTATTTCGCAAATTAATTTTCCTCATTTTTTAAAGTATCCAAAAGTTATGTCTTATTATTACGCGGAATTTAATTCCAAAAATTTCTAAGTGAGTGGATATTAACGTCGCTCTGTTCAGCTACACGAGGGCTTTTGGCGACGGACCAAGTAATTTTGAACCATGGTCAAGTGACGTGGACGACACTTGAGATGTCACCCCCTCTCCTAACTACCACACCACACCAATGGGAAGACGTTTCAGCTCTCCACAGATTTAACAGGCATCGGTGCTCTACACGGCGGGTCTTTAGTGGTACTGGACTCGAACTCATGACAGGCCTGCCATGATCCTATACCTTGACCACTGAGCTACAGAAGCCCTCCAAAAATTTCTAAAAAACAAAAACAAAAAATTTCTAAATTCAAAAACGGCATACAGAAGAATTTTGAGAAATAATACAGAAATATATTAATATAATATTTTAAATAATATTCTATCTCTCACATCGCTTTGAATTCAAATGAATCTTGGAATATATTTAAAACAATCATTTCAAGATTTTAGTATCATCTAAACACATGATTTTTTTGGTTGCAGAATATTGCTAGTTTTTTACGTGTGCATTTCAAAATATACCGTGGCTCTCAAAAGTTTTTCTACAGTACTGTACTTTAATTATTATAAAATGTAATACTTCACACCTCCAACCGAACAGCACGGATTTTTCCGCCCTACTAGAGAGGCTTCGAAAACGGACCACACTGAATTTTTCGTAAGGCAGGGACTCACCAAAAATGAACCAAACTGATTTTTTCCTCCTCAAGTAATGTGTTCAAAAACGGTAAAGTCGTGTTTTTCCGAATTCTTTTCCCCCCCTTTAAAGGTTTAGTACCTTGAAAGATAATTAGACACGGTCGGGGAGACACAATGGGCATTGAGGGGAAGTTTTATGGCTCACGGGGAGACCGGTTCCTTTAGCAATCGTAAAAGCTTTGAAGAATTTTTTAAACCCTAAAGTCTACCGAAATAATTGCAAGTCAACGAGTTGAGAATTCTCATTTTTTTCTTTACCTTAAAATTCTCAAATGGAATTAAAGTTTTTATAATGTATGTCTAAGTTTTTAAAAAATATCTGTAGTATTTAAATTCAAATTATATATTAAAACATTGAGGATAATTTACTGTTTCATTTTTCTTATTTTAATCAATACTTTCAGGGATTTTTTTTAAAATGATTATTTTGTTATGTGTCAAAAAAAAATAAAAAAAAAGGTTCAAAATTTAAAATCTTTTAAAATTTCGGACACTTCTAAACATGAATAATTTTTAAGCTTCTTTATTACATTATTTGCAAAAAAATTTTTATGCATTGTTAAAAAAACCCTATTTAAATCTTTTAGTTTTTCATAATTTTAAAGCCAGATATTCAGGGCATCTTACATAGAATCCCTTGTTTTTGTATTGTTCAGATAACAAATTATATTTGAATTTTGAATGTCTGAACATTAATTTCATTCAAAGAGAACTTTAACTACAAGTTTATATTTTTGAACTTGAATCTTCAAATAAAGAGTATTTAAAAGCATCTGGACAAATTTACAGTTAACATTTGCGCATATAAATAAATATAAAGATCCTTTTTAAATTCAAGTTAAAAAAATATATATTTATGCATAATCCCTCATCATTCATGTTCCATTAGTGGTTGACTGAAGAAAAGGTTATTAAAATTTGGACATTTTTATAATCTTAACCATGCAAAACTAGGAATTTTGTATTAGCTCCACTGAAATTCTGCATTGGAATTTCGAAAAAGGTATTTATGCGTGTCTCACATACTCAGTTGAAAAACATATATTTACCATAAATACTAATAATTATTTAGATATTTAAAATTATCATTAGATTTATTTTTAAAAGATATATATATATATATATATATATATATATATATATATATATATATATATATATATATATATGGGAGTCCGAATAAATCTTCGAATAAACATCAGACTCTTCAGAAGGCGGGATTTTAGATTGGCGAGGTGGCTTGTCTAGGGGTAAGTATTTAAGGGTGAGTGATGAATTAATTGAATCAAAGTCATTTAAACACAGACACTTCATTTAAGTAAAAAAGAATTTATTTAAAGTTAAAGGAAAATATTTACAAAAGGGGATACAAAAGAAATATTTACAAAGAGAAAGACATGCAGGAATTAGGTTAATTAAAAGTTGAGTTATACCTTTAGAAGACGGGGAAATAAACCTTTCTCATTATTGGACGTTAGGACTGGTGGTGCTGCGATGGGCGCGGAAATGCGGTAAAGACGTGACGTGTTGAACAAGCAGTGGTTAGTAAGCCTCTGCCGAAAAATTATTCAAGCCGGAGCTACAAAAGCTCACTAGATGGCGCTGCTTCGAAATGCAGTAATAAATAAAATTGAGATTAATGGTCCTCTGAAAAGGATATGACTCAACCTTTTAACAAAATGTTTCAAAGGGAAAATCCTACAAAATCACCCTCTCCTGAGAGAGCTGGTCTCTCAGCTCTTACAAACTGTTGAGAGCTAAAGTACTTTAAATACAAACAATTTTTAGTTACAACCATAAATTTGATGATTATTGGAAAGTGGATGCAATAAAGACAAATAATACGATTCTTAAAGATAATAAAATAAAATATTACAGATGAAAAGATGTATACCTAATATTCACAATTCCGGACCTAAAATAAAGCATATAAAAACAAAATATTCTATGTTGTGATCTACAATTAACATATTACATCCTACAATTACATATTATCCTACAATTAACTAAAAACCATTTAAAAAATCCTTCGCATCAATAGAAAGATAATGAATAATACGAAAATATAATAAATGTTACAAGTGAATATAAAATGATTAATGGAAACGAGTGTTACCATAGAACATCTATTAATTTCTCAAGAGGGATATAATATGAGGAAAATTAAAAATAATAACTAATATAAAAAATTCAATCAAGCATAAAAATGTTTCATCAAATCAGCTGAGGTGGTGGTTGAGTTCGGTCCATCGTGCTGACCAACCTTTTCCACTTCATACCTATCCTTGGAATTAACTTTTGTTACTTTGTAAGGGCCTAAGAACTTTGGTCTTAGTTTCAGTCCAGCTCCAAATTGGGTTCTTTGGATGGCAACTAAATCACCTTCTTTGTATAACGAAGCTTTCTTTCTTCTTCTGTTATACGTCTTTCTATTTTCAGACTGCAGGGTTTCGATGTTCTTTTTTGCATCGTTTCTTAAAAATTCGCGTTGTTCTAGTAATTCTTTCGCCATTTCCTCTAGAAGTATGTATTTGATTAGGATGTCTTCCTTGTTACGCATTTTGATTCCCACTAATAGTTCGAATGGTGTCTATTTTGTACTGCGACTTATAGTACTACTTAGTATTCTCTGTAATCTGTCGACGTATTTGTACAATTTCGTTGAGTCGTCTAATGACAGTTTGGTGAGAACTGGAATCAAAGTTCGATGAATTCGTTCAACTTGTCCGTTTCCTCGAGGAACACCTGTTGCTATTTGTAGATGTTGAATGTTCTCTTCATCACAGTAGTCGTTGAATAATTTTGAAGTGAACGCTGAACCTCTATCAGAGATAATTCTGATGGGATTACCAAAGGTCTTCTGCTGTTGTTTTAGTTTTTCGAGGGCACTTTCAGCAGACACAGTTTTGACGGGATATAGCCAAGTAAATTTGGTAAATGCGTCTACTACGGTGAAAATGTGTTGATAACTTTTGTTTGTGGAGGGTAAAGGACCAATGAAGTCAACATGGTACGTACTTAAAGGAATGCTTTCCTTAGAAATAGGATTCAAAAACCCTTCCTTTTTGCCAGTTTTCTTATTAGCTAAGATACATGGAACACAATTAACTATTACTTTTTTAACTACGATGGTTAAATTTTGGATACAAAATTCCTGCTTCACAATTTCTTCTGTTTTTCCTACTGAGAAATGACCATTTTCGTGAATCAATTTAATTAGTTCAGCTTGCATTGCTTTAGGGGTTACAATTAATTCTCGGCCATTTAAGTACTTGTAGAGTATACAATTTCGTTCAAAAAATTCTTCTGATTCTTGCTTCTCTAGAAGTGATATAAATGTTTGGATGTTGTCATCTTCCTCTTGTGCTTTTTTAAGCTTTGAAGTTAATGTATCATTGCATTCCATCATTACGGGATATAGGCTAAGAGCATCAAAGTGCTTCATACGACTTCCAGCTCTGTGCTCTATTTCATAATCGAATTCTTCTAATTGAAACGCCCATCTGGCTATGTGAGTAATTAGATCCTTTTTTTGCATAGTCTTCTGAAATGCTGTGTGTGTGTGAGTGAACAGTCAGTTACTACTTGAAAGTGTTGTCCTAAAAAATAAACACGAAACTTCTTTAATGCGTTGATAATTGCTAGTACCTCTAATTCGTAGCTGTCATACTTTTCTTCTGCTGTATTTGTCTTTTTCGACATGTAGTAAACGGGATGTAACTTTCCATCTTCTGCTTCTTGTAACAAAATTGCGCCGTACCCTTGTTTACAGGCGTCCGTATGCGGTTCTGTTTTTCTTCCATACTTGTAAAGGTGCAAGATTGGACCTTTGGACAGGATTTTCTTCAATTTTTCAAATGCTTCTTTTTGTTGAGTCCCAAAAAAAAACAAAAAAAAACAAAGAGGTTTTCTTTTCTTGTTAAATTGCTAAGTGGTTTAGCTATCTTTGAATAATCTTTGATGTACTTGCGGAAATACCCAGTTAAACCAAGAAAACTTTTTACTTGTTTTATTGTTGTTGGTTCTGGAAATTTTTGGACAGCTAGTGTCTTCGTGGGAGATGGTTTAATAGTTCCGCTTTCTACAATGTGACCTAGAAATTCAATTTTCTTTTTTAAGAATTGGCACTTCTTGAACTTAATTTCTAATCCGTATTTCTTTGCGACTTCAAAAATAATTTTAAATTTTTCGAGACCTTCCTGTTTGTTTTTCGCTGGAATGACGAGATCATCTAAATAACTGATAATTTCTTTCCGAGTAAGATCTCTAAATATACTTGATACGTAGCGTTGGAAAACTCCTGGACTTGTGCTTAGTCCGAAAGGAACTTTGTTGAATTCAAATTGTCCATCTGGGACGATAAATGATGTATACTTTCTGCAATCTTCGTCAACATCGACGTGAAAGAAACCATTGCGTAAATCTAATGTAGAATATACCTTTGCTTCTTGCAAAGTGTCTAAAACATCTTCGACGATAGGTAACGGAAATTTATCTTTCACAAGCTTCTGATTCAATTTTCTGTAGTCAATGCACATTCTCGAAGATCCATCTTTCTTTTTTACCATTACGATTGGACTTGCATATTCTGAAGAACTCGGACGTATAATGCCTTCGTTGAGCCATTCTTCTATCTGTTTGTTTACTTCTTGTCTTTCTGTGAAAGCTAGTCGATGAGGGTGTTGACAGACTGGTTCTTCGTCTTTTAGAATAATTCTCATTGTGACGTCAGTAGATGCTGTTTTTTCTGGCTTGTAGTCTTGAATTAACTTTTCAAGTTCCTTCTTGATTTGTCGATTTTCACCATGACGTAGGTCTAGTTCTTGAAGATTTTCAGCAGATATTTGTATAAGATGTGCATGATTCTCATATTTGTTGAATTTAACTACTTCTTTAGTAAAACTTATCGATGCTTGTTCCAAAAGATCTGATCCAATAACTGCTTCGAATTTTAATTTATCAGTCGGTACAACATGCCAAGTTAACGAGTAATTTTCATCATCTATTTTGAACTTATGTTCAAAGGAACCGATAGTTGTCACTTGTGCTTCACCAATACCTGTGAGAAGCATCTTGTTCTTCGATAATTTTGTTGGATCCATTATTCTTCTGCTCGTATTTTCTCGAAGCAAACTTATGGTACTACCACTGTCTATGAGCGCCGTGATTTTTACCTTTCCAAAAAATATCTCTTTAGTACGTAAACCTTCCTTAACGATGAGTGTGCAAGTTTCTTTTGGAGGTTCTTTGAATTTCTGCAATTTTGAATAGTTCGTCTGAGCATATATGTGCTTGGAAGCATTGTGACTTGAGTGTTTCTCGTAATTTTTGTTGTAATACCCTTTCTGCGCGCTGTCTTGATATCTTTGAATAGATTCGTACTTGGTAACAGGGGCTTCGTAATGTTTGTTGTAATTCGTTGACGCTGGGAACTTCTTATCTTTCCTGTTATACTCGAATTTTCCTGGTGCTTCATACCTGCGATTCTTTTCTGTGAATCTGAATTCTTGTTTCTTCACAAATGGACTGCTAGATTTTTGTTTTAGAGTCCTTTTAAAGTCTTCTCTCGAATTCTTCTAGTTTTTCTGCTAATTGAACAGGGGGGAGTTCATATTTGCCCATTCATCAAGATAATATTCTTTAAATTCAAAAGGAGTTTTTCGTTTGTGTTGATCTGTTATGATTAGATCTGGTAACTTGTTGAAAGTATCTATCTTCAATCCATCTATCCATCCGTTGAAGTAAGTGTTTAACTCATGGTAAAAATCAATCCATGTTCTTTCAGGTGCTTTTTGGTGAGTGACAAATAGTTGTCGAAACTTTTCTGGAGTTAGTTTAAAGCGTTTCAGCAGTAAATCTTTAACGTAATCGTAAGAGTTGGCTTTATCGTCAGGCTTTCTCGCTATGATGTGAGATACTTCCGTCGGTAACAAGCCTAACAGATGAGAAACCCAGTTTTCTTGATCAATATTCAATCTCTGAGCTTGACGTTCAAATAATTTTAGACAAAGACTGATGTCTTCTTTCAAATCAAAACGATGTATAAACTTTGAAATTTCTTTGACGAGAAATTTAGTATCACTTTCTTTGGATGTATCAGCGCCTAACTTGGATTGTGTTTGGATTCTTAACTTTTCCAACTCAAATTCATCTTTGCGTTTTTGCTCATCTAACCTCAATTGTTCGAAGCGTAATTTTTCTTCTCGTTCTTCAATGCGAAATTTTTCTTTTTGCTCTTCAATACGTAATTTTTCTTTTTGCTCTTCAATGCGTAATTTTCTTTTTGCTCTTCAATGCGTAAATTTTCTTCTCTGGCTTTGCGATCCTCAACAATCGTTGAATGTATGTTTTTGGTCAGTTCTTCGTCATAATTTTCACTACCAATAATTAGATCTTTGAGTGTGGCGATGGTCATAGATTTATCGAATTTTAAATTTAATTCCGTGGCTAAGACAAATAAATCTTCGCGTCGACCTTTGCCAAGATACGCCATTTTAAAATTTAAATTTAAGTTTAGATAGTAACCAAAGGAATAAACAAAATTGTTACGCGTTCAAACAAAAACAATGATGTTGCTATTGGCAAATCTCGTTTGCATTTACAAAAATTCTCAAGTTAAAATGATATTTTATCAAAATACACTAAATATACATTGAAATATTCAAATTCTATTCATTTAGAAATATTTTAAACCAGTAACGTGTAAAGACAACAGTGCGAGCTAAAATACGTAATGCTTAATTTAAAGTAGTCAAATCATTAATTTCAACTAAAAACAAAACCCTTTTTTTAAACCATTTGATATATCAGTTCTCATTGCGTTATAATAAATGCAAAAAGAATTTGAAAGAAAAAATAAATTAGTATAAATCTTGTTTAGGAACTGTGATTAAATTTATTGTGATATGAAAATTTAATTATTTAAAGTTCTTTTCTGAAAAAAGCAAACAATTAGAAGTTAGTTACTTAAGAAAAATCTCATATATATTTTTTATTACACCAATAAAAATAAAATCTTTTTTAGGATCTCATCAGCAAATTTTAAGGATAAACACATGTTTCAATAGAAACCATAATAATTCTGTCAAAAATGAGCTCAAAATACTTATATATTGAATGATAAAATACACCATTAAAAATAAGATTATACATGATCCTTCATCAATTCTAAAAAACATAGCATATTCTTCCAAAATATATTTCTGGAATACTCGTAAAAAATAATTAATTACTAAACAGCTGCAAGAGAAATGTTACACTATATGAGTCATCGAAACTACGATTGCATCGAAACGGTAAATGTTTAGGAATGGAAAACATTAATCTCTTAGTTCAAGGTCGATGACGTAACTCAAGAAATGAAAACTTTTCATACTTGAAATGCAATTCGTTAATAAATGAGATACAAATAAAAAACTTGAATATTACGTACGACTTGCTTAATATTTTAAAAGATATACTTGTAGAAAATTTTAATTGATACGATTTCTATACACAAATAGAAAAATAGTATTTCAGAAAAACACACATATTTAAAAATATAAATTACTTCATGAAATCGACTACAACAATTTTTTTATAAGTAAATTAACACTTGCTCACGTATTCTTTTAGATTTTTCTTTTTGAAGAACAATATAAAAAGTACCTGATACACTGGACGACGTGTTTACTGATAATCTTGAAATAGACACTGGACTTATGAAACTCTTGTAGTTGTTGTACATGGCAGAAAATAACGTGGTTTCGGCGAGCGATCTTGTAAGATCTTGAGTTGTGACTTGTGAGTTGTGACTTGTGACTCCGGGAGTCGTTTTATTCACATAAATGTTAGTATGTTATGAGAGGCAATCCGCGCATTTTCGATTCAGTCCGCTTGTAAATTAGGCATGCAGCCAAAAATGGGGGGAGGGGTTAAAGAAGAAGAGAGTTAGAAGGTTATCAACTTATTATTTTTAAAAGATTTTCGAAATCAAATCCCAGGCGATCCCCCAATTATTTCTGTGGGAGTCCGAATAAATCTTCGAATAAACATCAGACTCTTCAGAAGGCGAAATTTTAGATTGGCGAGGTGGCTTGTCTAGGGGTAAGTATTTAAGGGTGAGTGATGAATTAATTGAATCAAAGTCATTTAAACACAGATACTTCATTTAAGTAAAAAAGAATTTATTTAAAGTTAAAGGAAAATATTTACAAAAGGGGATAATTACAAAGAGAAAGACATGCAGGAATTAGGTTAATTAAAAGTTGAGTTATACCTTTAGAAGACGGGGAAATAAACCTTTCTCATTATTGGACGTTAGGACTGGTGGTGCCGCGCAGGGCGCGAAAATGCGGTGAAGACGTGACGTGTTGAACAAGCAGTGGTTAGTAGGCCTCTGCCGAAAAATTATTCAAGCCGGAGCTACAAAAGCTCACTAGATGGCGCTGCTTCGAAATGCAGTAATAAATAAAATTGAGATTAACGGTCCTCTGAAAAGGATATGACTCAACCTTTTAAGAAAATGTTTTCAAAGGGAAAATCCTACATATATATATATATATATATATATATATATATATATATATATATATATATATATATATATTAAACTTCTAATATTTTTTCAAGTATTCCTTAAATTTCATATAATTTAATTAAGTGAGGGGATATTAAAGTCGCACTCTCTCTCTTCTCTACTCAACTACTTGAGGGCTTTTGGCGACGGACCTGTGGCCGGGGTACCAGGTGGTCAAGGTATCGAATCATGGTTGGCATGTCTCGAGCTCGAGTCCAGTGCCACAAAAGACCCGCCGGGTAGGGCAGCGATGCACGTTAAATCTATAGAGAGCTGAAATGTCCTCTCGTTGGTGTGGTGTGGTAGTTAGGAGAGGGGAATGCCAGCTCAGATGTCGCCCTCGTCATTTGACCATGCTTCAAAATTACGAGGTCCATCACTAAAAGCCTTCGTGTAGCTGAACAGTGCGACGTTACTATTCACTCACTTGGCGACGGACCTCGTAATTTTAAACCATGGTCAAGTGACGAGGATGACGCTTGAGCATCGCTCCCTTACACGGTGGATCTTCAGTGGTGCTGGGGTCGAACTCATGACACGCCAGCTACGAGTCCGTTACTTTGACCATTAGGCTACCGCGGCCTCACAATGTGGTTGAAAACTGCATGTTATGAGTAAAAATATGCTGAAACATTTGATGAACTTATAATAGATTTTTGCATAGAAGATAGATGTGTGATATGCTAAAATGACAATATGTAAAAGTTATGAGAATATCGATGACAATTTTTGAAAAATTCAATTTAAGTTTCAGTTTGAAACTTATTCGTTTTTTTTTCGCATTTAATATTAAATAGTCGCGATAACAAATTAATAGTTTAACGTATTCATAGATTATAAAAAATAAAGGTATAAATGACATTGTTGGGAATAATATGTTTTTATAGTTTTGAATTCAGACTTCTTTGCAGGAGTGTAGACTATTAAAAGGCTGATGTAGAAGTTAGAAAACTAATATTTAAAATATATGGAAAACAATATCTGCAATTCCATGATCTTGACGAGCAGAAGACGGCATTTTTACTTAGTAGGGCAGAGTAAGCATAAGGTAGGAGCTTGTGGAGTAAACAACCAGGCCTCTGCAGTTTTGGCAGGTAATGAACTCCCATTTGTTGCTTTCTCTCTCTCTCTCTCTCTCAGTAAGGAATATAAAAATAACAAATACAAAAATAAGTCATGTAAAATTTTATATATTTTAATAACAATGAATTGTGAACTTAATTTCGAATTCATTGTCACGAGTTGGCAGTAACTACGGTACTCTATCGACCGTACTTCTTTATATATATATATATATATATATATATATATATATATATATATATATATATATATATATATATATATAAGTACGGTTGATAGAGTACCAATAATTTTAACGCAATTTTATATTTCGTTCTCGTAAACTTTACTCCTTTTAAAACATGTATTGCCACAATACTCTTCTTTTGTATATTTATAAAATTTTAAAAACATAATGGTTATCTTACCCAACATTTTAAATCAGGGGCGGCAACTGTGTAGCTAAGACGTGCCAAACCAATCTGTCAGTATCATTCAGCGTGCCACACAGTAGGAAATTTTTGTTACAGTGTTATTTTTATATTAATTATGGATCAATAAAATACATTTATTAACATAAAAATGAACAATATAAAATGTTACTATTTCTTCAACAAAGATAAAAAAAATTAAAAATGTATGTTTCCAACATATTTATTTAAATAAGAAATAGACAAAGTGAAATATAAATGATTCCCTTCATTACAGTTAAATAGAAATTGTAATGCGAATTAACTCTTTCACCACTCTTCTTTCATATTGCAAAACCAGGGGTATAATGCGTGACAAAATTCTGAGCATTCAGTTTTTAAACAATTTCTTCTCGGAGTCGAAATATTTTTCATATTAGGAAAGATTTTTTACTTTTATATGCCGAATCATAAGTGGAAAGCAGAGTACATGCAATTTTCTTTTTTCAACAATTAAATCCCCTAGCAATAACATTCAATTATTTACAAAATAGTTGTAAATTTATCCTTAGAATTATCTTTCAGATTATTTTGTAGTTCCATAAATGTCCATAACTCAGAAGATGTTTGTCAAATAAGGTCTGTTATCAACTTCCATCCACTCAAGAATTGACAAATTTGTAGAGTAGTGCTGAGTGCCACTAAGAATTGTACCACGTGCCACAGGTCCATAGATTGCCGACACGTTTTAAATGTTCTTATTAACTAACCATCTCCTATTCGAACACAATTTATATGATAAAAAAGGGTTTTCATTCATTTTGTAGGGAATTGTATTACATTCAACCATAAGTAATTTTGTGTATCAAAAAAATTACATTGTTTCGGAGATCCCCTTAGAGCAAAATGAAAGGAATTTGACATAATTATAGTAAGTTTCTCTAAAAGGGGAAACGTTCACTTTCAAAATACACTGCATAAAGTGGTTTTAGGTGTACGAAGTTATATTCACTATTATTCCTAAAATAAATTTTGATATTTTGGTTTTTCGTTAAGTTTTGAAGTTATTTCTTCAAATATACTCTTCTCCATTACATTTCTTTCAAACTTGCTATTTAATTTTGCGGCCACGGTAGCCTGATGGTCATGGTTATGAACTCGTGTCCAGTGTTAGAGCCCTGGTACCAGAAAAGTTTAGCGTTGAAGAGGAGCTGATGCACGTTAAACACGTCGAGGTCAAATGTCCTCACGTTGGTGTGATGTGGAATTTTGGAAGGGGAGTTATCAGCTCAGGCATCGTCCTCGTCACTTAACCGCGGTTCAAAATTACGCAGTCGCTCGTCAGTAACCACCATGTTGACTTAAAATGCAATATAAACCCTTGACGTGTGCACTTGAGTTATTTCGAGTACGCTAAACAGTTCCAAATATATGCACATTAAATATAATTCAAACGAGGTTGGGATTTTAAAATGGCGGGATTTTAAATCATATTGGTTTTCGAATGAAACTGATAGAACGATTGATAGAAGAAGGAGGTAGTGATTCTATATAGTTCTCGAAACTTTGTTTCCCCTAAAATTTCTGAAAATGTAGTCCGCTTAATTGGAAGGCACTTCCCTTCATATGTAGAAAGTGACTGTTCAAAAAAAAAAAAAAAAAAAAACATCGTGAAAATGTGTGGTATGCAACCTTAAGATAAATGATAATGGAAAACGCATTCGAAAAGAAACTCGTTTTCAATGTAAAGACTGTAATGTCGGACTGTGTGCAGTGCCGTGTTTCGAAAAATATCACACTGTGACATTTCTGTAAACGACATGTATGTGTCTTTCTCATACTTCTTTGATATTTTTTGCTATTTATAACTGTTAAAATTATTTTTTATAAAAGTTTTTTGTAATTAATTGTAAATTGAATAAAACCTTTTCTTACAATTAATTATATGTATTTGAGGATGAAATCTGATTTACTTTATTCAGGAAATTTTTAGTAAATTTCATTTTCTTAGCCAACTTATTTCTTTTAAAACATGCATATTTGTGTATTATATAATTAAATTTCTAACTATCTAAAATTTTGTCTGGCTTTTTTCTTCATTAAAATCTTTCAGGATTTTACAAATTATCTTGCCATTATTCATTATGTACTTAATAAGGAAAAATATATCTAAATATAAATAAGTTCTGGCCTAATAAACATATAATTGTTTTTAGCTACAGTTTGAAAAATGCATTGAAATTTGTATCGGGACAGGATTTTAACATATTATGAATGTGTTTTTGACTGCCACTATGTTATATATTTATCTTTCATTCTTTTTACAGTATGAGTAGAAGTCGTAAACAGTTTTGTCACAGTAAAACTATTTTTTGCTTTATATTCAAATTATACTATTATATTGATTCTGAAAATAATAGGTTAGTTTGACAAGCCATTATTTCACAATTTTAAAGCATTGAACAGTTTTGAAACTTTTAAAACTTTTCTAAAATGTTAAATTATTAAAAATATTTAATTATTGTGATTAATATTTCTTAGATTATTGGAAACAAAAAGTATAAAATTTAAAATATATCTCTTTGTTGAATTTTAATAATTTTTTTTATGGCTAAACTTGGAAAAACCCAATTTTTTTTTAAATATTAACATTAAGATATTTTTAAAAAATAACTAGAGCTCTCAGACCTAAATCCATATGAACTTTTATAGAACATATGTAAGGGAGCATTTACAATATATATAAAGACTCTATCTTGAACAGGAAAAACGCCTTAGGGATTAGAAAACACTCTCATCTACAAAATTAAAAATCTGAGAAAAACATTTTTAAAATTTGTAAAGGCATAAAAAAAATTCCATTGCCTGTAAAGCTTTAATTTTCCAATCTGTTACTATCCAACTTATGCTCTACATGAAATTTCTACTTGAAATAAATATGACTGAAATATCTTTTTTAATTCAAAATATTCTAAGACATAACATTGATAACAACTGTTAATTTGATCAATTATTCACTTTTATCAGAACCTTATATATTCACAAGAGTTTTAAATGCAAAATATTTATATAGAAATTAGTAGTTATACAAACGTAATCCAGAAATCACCAAGTTTGTAAACAATATCTATTTTTTTCTCAGTTCCCCATCGCGGCAGTTAAGCAAGTTTAAGTTTTTGTTGCATGACTTTAAAATACTGCAGTGTAGTACTACAATAGATTTATTAAAATATAGTTTAGGGTACATCAGGGAAATATTTAATTCATTCTGCAACATTTGTATTCTGTAGTCTAATTGTAATATTACCTGAAAAAGCTGCATTTTAGATTTACCATTTTCAGTCATATTCCATCCCTTTCAAGTATTATTTCTCACAGTACCCTGCGTACATTTTGGTCATGGCATTTTTCAAAAGGAAAAATTAATGAAGACAAAGTATAGAGCTTTTAAATTATATAAACTATGTGTCAAAAAATATATTGGTCTTTAAATCAATCTTAATTAAGTAAATGTGAGAAAACTCAAAAACCTAAAAACATGAGCAAACAGAAATGATTTTAGAAATTAAAATTGTAGTAATAGCCATTTCACACGAAATATTGGATTGTGTTAAAAAATATTTTTAATTAATTCAATCTAGGAATGCAAAAATGCTTTAAAATGAAACCGAATTTAAAATCAAAACTCATAAAATTAAAATTTCTTAAAACCGAATTGGTTTTTAGATCAGAAATTGAGCAAGTTTTCCAAATATATGAAATATATATTTGCAATAAATCGGGTGAAGTTTCTGTTGGCCGTGAAGTGGAGAAAATGTCCATTTCACAATCCTCGCCCTAGGCCACAGCTGTGAATGAGAAACCTCCCCTTTCAACAACACAGAGACCGAAAAGCAATAAAATCATCCCCTGCAAAACCATTTGAGGACCTCCTGCAGTTTTAACAGGGGAAGGCATAAAACTGCTGTGCGTTTTCGAAGCAGTTCGCGAAACTTATCTGAAACATTTTCGCTACCGCTAGCTTTGAAAAAGTAGACCGCTTTCGAAGTGAAATTCAATTAGCGGGTCATCCACTCAGAGGGTTAACAACAATACTGTTAAAACACAAATTGATAAAGATGTAAATAATTTTATTACAAAATCTGCAGTTAAATATAGTCTGCTTTTAGAGACATTTGATGAATTTAAGTACCATATATTAAAAGACTTGATAAAATTTAACTACCATTCTAACTCTGAATTTACGTATAAAGATATAAAACAGAAAATTTATGAATTACAAAAGAATTTTATTTTAGTTTACTTAGACAATGGGACTGGAAACTATGCTGTGATTTTTAAGTATTTTTATAATATGTTTAATGAACACTTTTTAAACAACGAATCTTTTAAAAAATTGGACTTGTCACATAAAAAATTTAGTAATAGAATTTTTGCTATTTATAAAAATATTGGGTTTTTTTGCATTCCTAAGATTAAGTTTCTATATATATTTTTAACACCTAAATTCCATAAAATCTAGCTAAATTTAGAACTGTGACAAATGGTTTTAAAACATATATCATAACTGCAGGCAAAATGCTTCATAATATTATACAAAACTTCACTTATAAGCAATATAATAAAGCTATAATTAAAAATAATAAAGATGTTATAGATTTTTTAAAAAAATAAAAATATTTATATTCATTTCACACTTATGACTTTGAAGATCTTTTCAATTGCATTACTATCAATGATATTATTAAAGTAAGTTTAGAAAATCACAGTAATATAATCTTAATATTAATTTCAACAAATTTAAAAATCTCATAGATTTAGTCTTAAAAGAAAATTGCATAAACTTTATTGGTTCATTATATAAGCAAACTAAAGGTTAGCCTCAAGATGGCTCTGCTATCAATAGTTTGGCTAACTTATATTTACACCTTTATGAACATAATTATATTAATAATTATTATTACATGTTTAGATATATAGATGATTTAATAGTTTTTGCTGGTAAAAATAATAACTTCAACCCCAATATTAATTTTTATTCTGATTACTTAAAGCTAATTAAAATTAATCATAACCCAGTTAAAACTAATTACTTGGATGTATCCTTGTACATTAAGGATTATAAAATGCATAGTAATATTTATGACAAAAGAGATGCTTTTAATTTCAAAATTCTTAAAGTGCCATACTAGAATTCAAATTTATCAATCTCTATATATAGAAATATTATTTTTAACAATATTTATCATAATAATGTATTAGTTAGTGATAAATATAATATCTACTTAAATTTTAATAACTTTATTAAACAGTGTATTCAACAGGGATATCCTGCTAACTTTCTTTACAATTTTATTTCGAATAGTTTTCAGTGAAATAACAATATGTAGAAAATAGCATTTTTAATTAGTTATACAGTCATTCAATCGTTGGTGCCACATGTTTAATAAATTAATAATATATTTTATTTAAATATTCTTGTGTATGTCTCGTAGTCTTTCCTTTTCTATAAAACTTTATGTCAATATTTGTGGTTTCTTAAATGTACATATATATATAGACTTAATATTATTCCATCATAATTTTATAATTTTACTTATATGCGGTACTGCTTTTACTCTGTTGTATTTGGCGGGAAATATAACATGTTACTATACTCATGAAGTATAGGCTATAATTTTATCATTATATTTTAATAGAGTATAGTGTATATTATTTATAATATTTAAATTTCTCTTAATATTATTCCTTCTTTTCCCTTTGACTCAGTAGTGTAGGCAAATTACAGGTGAAGGTTGGCTAGCCCTAAAACTTTGTAAACTTGTAATCTTGGTTTCTAAAACCAGGAGTTTATTATTGTACTACTGAGAGGAGGAGTTTATTATTGTACTCCTACTTTCTTGGCTAGTTATATTTAGGTTTTTTTTATAGCTATTTGTATATATATATTAATTTATAACAAAGGCAAATACTAAAAACAATGAAGCAAATTTTCTTGATATACATATTAAATTTAAAGATAATGTTATTGTTACTAATATGTATGATAAAAGAGAAGAATTTCATTTCAAATTTGTGAAAGTTCCTCATTAAAGAGAAATGTGCATATTTCTATATTCTGAAATATTGTTATTAATTATGTACAACACAATAAATTTTTAGTTTCAAAAAAATCAGAAAAAATAAAAAGCTATAAACGTTTCACTAAATATTGCTTAATTCAGAAATACCCAATTAATTTTATTAATAGTTATTTGAATAAATAAGTTCTAAACAGAATAAAATTCCTTAGAATAATAATAGTT
This sequence comes from Trichonephila clavipes, assembly GCA_019973935.1. NCBI lineage: Eukaryota > Metazoa > Arthropoda > Arachnida > Araneae > Nephilidae > Trichonephila > Trichonephila clavipes. Next base: position 186,008 of record BMAU01000187.1, read on the forward strand.
TATTATTGTAAATTTATCATTTTTCCGAGATATAGTTACCTCCGCATTCTAATATTAGATGAAATTACTTGTTATTGCTTTTTAATTCATATATAATCCTAGTGTCATAAATTTATGGTAGTTTGAAAACTCTCTTTTTAACTCTTTATTTCCATTCCTTTCATACTTTTGATGTGCTACAATTCAGCCATTCCATACTTTAAATTTGCATTTGGGTCTAGAATCTGGCAATAACTTATTTGTTGTACTCAGATTTAGCGCGAGCTCTGCGTTTTTGAATGCAATTTTTAGGTAAGTTATCTTAATCTTTTAATGGATTTAGTATTCTATCCATTATTTTCAATAGTTTTTGTTTAGTGTTATTAACATAAAAGGGAAGGTTGGCTGGCCACAAAATATGTTCTCCACTTTTATATAAATTATTGTATATTTAAGCTGTCCTAAGTCAGCAATGTTTATAATACTGTATATAGCATCCATTTTTTATATTTTAAACCCTATTCTAATTTTAATTTGTCATATATCCTTCAATATATGGTTATCTTACAATCTCATTTTTTTCGGTTTTACTTGTTGAATGTTTATCTCTCATTTGTAGAAAATTTAGACTATATATATATATATATATATATATATATATATATATATATATATATGACACATTTTACTAGGAGACTTTATTACCTTGTTGCAGTCATTTAATGGATTGATGAGATTTCTCAAAATTTAAATTGCATATTTTAATTTAACACATACAAAACGAACAACACAAACAGATATTCACGTGTAAACATCTATGACATTACACAAAAACTTTCTTTGTGTTTTTGGAGATATCAGCTTTGATAGCTTCTCGACAAGGAAACTTTTAGAATGATAAGATTTCCTTTAATAATTTCCGTGATTGGTCAGAAAACGCGAATGATGATTATATTTCCTGTTAAGCAAGTGAACTAAAAAATAAGTTATCATGGGAAGTCCTGGAGAACTAAGACCACATTATTTAAATGAAATCCCTCAAGAGAAAATTTAAGTCGTTAGTTATTGCATATACTGTAAATTTTTTGTAAGAAATTTTAATATTAGTCAAGAAGCACACACACAATGACATCAAATAAAAGAGTAGATTGGAGTTTGGACACCTATAAAAAGATGCAAGATTATTGTGTTGCGAGAAAGTGGTCTTTCCTGTGCTGAAATTGCAATACAAATAGGTGGTTCAGTGAATACTTCCAAAGATTAGTTTAAGATATCAGGACACAAATTCAACAATAAAAAGCAGCAAAAGCGCACAATAATGCACTGCATTTTTTGATGACAGAAGAATAAAAAGACTGTATCTCCAAGACAGTAAAATATTATAAACGGCCATCAGAAGGAATCTGAATGATGCTGATGTTTCCGTCATTTCAGGAACGATCAGGAGAAGATTAACAGGTGTATATCTATAACGTAAAATTCCACGATAAAAGCCTTATCTCAATTTACAGCAGCGTAAAAAAGATAACAGTTAGCAAAGAAAAACATTAATTAGACAAATTATCAGTGGTCACAAATTATATGGAGTGGTGAACCTAAAACATCGTTATCCAGTAATTATGGGTGAAAATAAGTAAGACGTATAATAGAGAAAAGCTGCATCTCCTGATTGCAACCAGGTAACTGTGAAGAACCCACTTAGTTTTTTATGATTTGGCCATGCATGTCGGCAGATGATATTGGTCACCTTCATGTAATCAGTAGAACTCTGAGTTCCAGAAAATACAATGACCCTATTCTAAAACCCAAACTTCTACCTTCTATCAAAGATCTCTTTCATAACACAATGCTTCATTTATTTTTCAACAGAATTCTGCTCCCTGCAACACAGCACAATTATCAAAAGAGTAGTTTCGTACAAAAATAATTGTTGTTATGGTCAGGAATCCTATCGAAAATTTGTGGCTCCGTTTGAAAACTTTTCTCCGAACGAGGCACTCATCAAATAAAGGGTAACTAATTGAGTCTATAATTGTTTCCTAGTATTATGTAATAGCGATGAAAGAGCTTAGAGCTATTATCATCTAAATGAAACATTGATGTGAAATTATGATAAAAAATAAATTACAGGTTTAAAAAACTAAAAACACCCTTTTCAAGTAATCGAACTAAGTTGTAACTTAATCTTTTCTCGCCAAATCTGGAAATGGAATCTGAAATTAGTCGACAGATGCGGGATGAGATATGAAAATGGAAATCGTAAGTCCTGATGATCCTGATCAGGACAATGGAACACAATTATTAAATTATTGTTTTGTCATCGGTCCTGGACAAGTGAGCAAAATTTCGAATTAATCTGATCTTTTAAAGTGAGTAAAAATTGAGTTCAAAGATTCCGTTACATACAAGTGAAGCTTATAGAAGGGTGTGATGTACACCCCAGCAACAAGAAAAGCCTCTCAGAGTTCCAAAAAGAATGCGCAGAACCACAATTTTTCTGTAGCTGCACATTTTAGGTCATTGCACCTTCAGGTCTGATTCAATCACTTTCGCTCGGAATATTGGAATGTAACGACCTTCAAAAGTTTATCTGGGGTGCTGAGCGAGTCCTGAGCCCTGCTAGCAATTGAGTTATATTTTTTAACTCAAATCATCTAGAATAGAATTAGCTCTACTCTTTCCATTTGCATTTTTTTTTCAAATATATTAATATGCATGCATATTTTATTTAAAATTTTAATAATTGTAGAATAAAAATAATATAACACTATAAAAAAATTGTAATATATAATTTTTAAAAAATTTTTAAAACACTTTCCAGAAATTATGGCAAAAACTCCATAGGAAAGGGGAAAACAGCAACTGCTTGTCATCAATTAAATACTGTACGGATGGATTCTGAGGATGGATTGTGATTTCGAAGAATGTCTAAATTCAGAACCAAACTTGGAGTGATGAAACCCGAAATTGTGAATTTTTATATGACCGAAGGCAGTTTTGCTATCACTGACGAAATGTGTAGTATGTATGATGCATCGCTAATATGGAACCGTTGGTCATTGTAAATATTTTGTCATCTACTTAATATTACAGTAATTAATGCTTCCATTGTCAATCATTAGGGTTCTTCCTGAAAAGAAAATGAGACGTTCAAGATTATTAAAGGAGATTAGAATGGATCTTGTGCAGCCACATTGGGATATGAGATATGAGAGAGAACTCCCAAATCTTATCAAAACACTCAAAGGAAGCTTTACTGAGACAGAAGATATTAAAAAGAACATTAATCCACCAAAAAAAGGGGTGATGCACTATCTGTCCACGGGTAAAAGATATAAAAGCTGTTTTTGTCTTCGATGTAAGAAAAATAAGTGCTTAAAGCATATGAATACAGTCTGCTCTGAATGTTTGGAAAATGATTAAAATATTAATTTTTTACTTTCTACTATCCTCATCATTAATTACAAAGTAAGTTTAATACTGGTGTATACGTTTTATTTGTGGTTTATGAAAAAATATAAAATAATGTATTTTAAAATGAAAATTTTGTAGGTTTAGTTCAAATCAATGTTAGTCTCATTTGTATGCAAAAAATTTAATAATTTTTTGTATAATACAGAAAACATCTTGTACTTTATAAATATGTATCATAATTTACTTAATTTTTTTTCATATTTAAATACACATGTTAAAATATTAGGGTGTTCTCTACACCCCGCTAGCAACGACGGTAGCAAAAACAGGCGCGAGTGACCACGGGTTAATAAGGGCTATCCTACTAAGTAATGACAGCTCACGACAATCATCAGCATCTAATATGTATCAATAATTATTGTTGTTTAACTTCTTTTGTATTGCAGATATTTAAATTTTGTTTTATGTATTGAATTTAGTATTAAGCTATCTTTAAAATGATATACACGATTTTTTGCATTTTGTGAAACGTAGCTTTTTCTGTAAGTATTTAAATTTTAAAAAACATAAACATTTGCAAAGGTGTCCACAATTTTGGCCACCCCAGCGCATTATCACTGAAAATTTTAAAAAGCTGAAAAAATTTACATATTATTGATTTTATTTCATTTTATTTTTATTAGTCAAATATTTGAAAAAATTCTGTATTTTTTTACCACTACAAAATATTCTAAATTTTTGATAAAGCAATTTTTGTATACTTCTGAAAAGGAAACAAAAATATATTATCTTTCAATTTCAATATATATATAAATTTGACTATTTTGAAATCTGCAGCTTTTGGCTTACGCGCATGCGCATTTCTATCTCCAACCACTGCTAAAACCTTCGGATTGCACGATTCAAAATGGATATTTTTCTTCTGAAAATATGGAGAGCTGTGCAAATAAATAACTTTCTAGTATATATAATCTACAGAAAATCTCTGAATACGTATTTTTGAGATAAACGAGTCTCAGAGATTTCAAAACGAGACTCACTTTTTTCCCGCCTTCAGAATTAAATTTACATTTTCTCGGATTTATATTCAAAAATATAAATCCGGATTATTTTTTCGTTGTATTTTGGTATATTTGTCAGCTTTTGAAGGGATGAAATTTCCAGTCAGTCACTCTATAGTTACTCAACACAACGCTATAAAAAAAGATTTTTACATTTTTAGTCCAGCTGTTGCCTTACAATGAATAAAAATAAACTTCTTTTTGAGCCTACTCCGTAGACTTCTTAGATTTCGAAGAGGGATTTCTTAAACCAAAATTTCATTTATTTATCTGTAAGAATAAAAAATATAACAGAACTGTCATGTATCTCAAGGTATCCCACAACCCTAAGTTCATGAGTTTTTTTTTTTAAATTGACAAAAATTTTATTTTTCATTCTCTAGAACAAAAACTACAAGAGTTATAGTAAAAGCAGATATCATAACTTTACATAAGATGTCAAACTTTAAAATGGCTTTTACTCGAAATGTGTTTTTTTTTTCGAAAAGCTCAAACGGAGCTAAAAAAGTTTTTAAAATAATTTGCTGAAATTTTGTGTGTATGTTCTGTGCAAAATAGTAGAAGTGTTTTAATCTTCAGATTTAACAATCACTGTTTTATTACAAAATTTACAGTTCTTTATGTGAATATAATCACTGTTTTTTTTAAGTAATTTCATATAATAACTAAGATAAAGTTCTCTAGTTTTTGTAAAAAATAAAATATCTTTTATCCTGAAGGTCATTTCAGAAAGTAACAGCAAAGTGATACATCAAAACTGAAAAAGTGAAAATTGGTTCGTTAACTATTTGTGTAGAGCTAGAGCCCCATTTATGTAATTTTTACTTATTTTTCCCATTTTAGTAGTAATAATGAATTTTTCTTTTCTTAATTTCCGCCTTTTTCTCTTAAAATGTTCTAAATAAATCTAAAAACCCCCAAAAAAACTCTCCATATCCTCATTTTTTAAAAAATCACCTTAAAAAAACTTGCATTTTAAACATAATTGACTTCTAAAATTTTTCGTTCTCATAACTCAAAGAAACACTATATATTAAAAAAAATTATTATTCACACCTTTTTGTAAATTAATATCTATTTATTTTCTATATCTTACGCATAAAAAAACAGAAAGAAAAAAAAAACTGCGAGGTAAATAAGAAAACTGTATTTTCAACATGAAGAAAAATAATTTAAATTAAAATTGATGAACTTTTTAAAGCCATTTTCTAATTTAAAGCGTTCAGTTAATTTTAAACACACCTTACCACATGCGTCCTTAGATTTAATTACTCATAAAATCTGTTATAGTTTGTTTGAGTTTTTTTTTGTTTGAAAAAATGTTTTGTTTCTCTCTCATAATACGCCTCACATCTTTGTAATACACCAATAATAATAATATAATTTGTAATACTTTCAGGCGTACTTTTCCGTCTCTTTTCTTAAATTTTTCTAGCCATCCATTGCTACCTAGAAATTGGTCGTATCTCAACGCTTTCACAAATTGAAGAGCTTTCTTTATTGCGAAAGATCTAGAGATCGAAACATTTTTATCTCACTTTGTATGTATCCACCTAAAAACCGCCTCGTCGGCATCTTGATAGACACACGAACAAGATTTCGATGAATCATAATTTTGTAGCGAAGCTTGGTTTTTTTTTTGTAATAGTTGATAAGCTGTTTAGAGGAATAACAAACTTTAAAGCAATATCCTTTTCTGACGCCTTTATCCACTTCCTGAAGAATTAAATTTTTCTCTTTGATGCTCAAGCACTAACGTTTTGACATTTTCGAGCTACAAGAAACGAAGTTTCGAGTAAGACTGATCAACACTACAAATGATCGGAAACTAGTTCAAGGACACCTGGGCACGAGACAACTTCACTGAGGGTGAAAGGGGATTTTAAAGGTGTGTCTAGTAAACTAGACAATAGGGGTTGTACTTCTTGGATGAAACGCCCAGAACTCTATTGCTCTCGTTGAGTTAAGCACCTAATAAACCCAATCCAAGATTTATGACCACCATAAAATGTGTTAAGAAAGAATAACTTAAAATGTCTAGAAATACTTTAAAAATAGGGAGACAAGAAATTGAATTACAGTAAAACAAGTTCGTTAAATAGAAAATGTACTTCGCTATAGGGAAATCGTGAAATGATTCCAGAAAAAATTTCGCTATGTAGAAAAATTCGCAATATGGAAGTTCGACTGTAATTTAGTCATCAATTTTATTAAGTTCTGATCCGAGTGTCACCTACCGATGCATTATATTTAGTAACTGAGATGTTTGCTTTCTCTCTCTCTCTCTCTTTCTTTCTTTTTTTCATTTACTGTCAAAATCTAGTTAATTTCTAATTCCGCGTTTAATACATTTTTTATATTTTTCTTTTGTAGCCACTTTCGTTGAGAAAAGTTTTTCATTGAAATAAATTGTTCTGAATGGCACTAAAAAGGCTTATAACTATGTGAGAAATCCTGTGTATTTCCCATGAATTTGCAACCTAAAATTCAGGAGCTGTTCTTACTTACATAGATTTTAAGCCTGAATCTGTGCTGAAATGTCGATAAGTTGTTCCGTCTTTGACATTCACCAGCTTTCCATTTCATCATAGCGCTCAAATAGTGTTTTTATCCATTTGCATGCTCACTTTTCGCTTAGAGAAATATTCTCTTATAGGCTTTTTTTTAATTGAAAAAAAATATTGTATAATTTTTAATACTTTCGTCTAAATCTGAATTATCCTTTAGTAAATTGTTTGCATCTACATAACATTGCACGTTATTCTCTTTGACATATAACGACTACAACTGAAGTTTTGAAACCCTAATCCATTCATTCTTTCTTTAATTTTTATAAATTTGCTCATTTCGTATTTAAAAGGATATGTTTACTTCATTTATAACGGCAAATATGTCTGGTAATTGGGACAATCGTTGCAACTATATTTAAATATCACATTCTACAAACTTGGAAATGAATATGATTTTCGATATCATTTTTTAAATTTCTCTTTATTTGCAAGAATTTTTAAATTTTACATTGCGGAACCTGTATGCATAAAAAAAGTGTTTTTAAAGAATTTTTATTTTTTAAATATTCACATCATGTTATATTAATCTGATGCTCTCCATCCGTTTTTAAAATTCTGACATTTTTAAAACAATTATTTGGCGCAATTTGATTTTTTAAATTGCTTTTTTATTTAATTTTTGTTAAATTAATTTTTTAAAAACATTTTGATCATTATCTGACCTTATCATATTACTTTTGATTTCGAATCAGTTTTCAAAATTTTAGTATTTTTTGAATCATTATTTGGCACAGTTCATCCTAATTTGGCTCTTGTGTCATAAAATCATACAACCAATCAATCAAGCAACTATATTTCATCTTATAATTTTGTAGCATAGTCGTATGGCTTCTTTCGATTAAAAATACGAGTATATAATGTGATCCTCTTTTAACTCAAAAAAGTGCTCTGAGAGTTTTCTTTTCTATAAACATCTGATTTTTAATTGTAAAAGATGGGTTGTATGTTAGAAAGATTACTACTTCGTGTAATAAATAAAATACTCTCAAATTTAATTTGCACATTTTTTAAAATTAATGATTTTTACGACATTCACTTGTCCATTCTAAAAATCCAATTGATTGAATTAAAAATATCGATAAATATATTAAAAATATTTTTTAATATAACTATTGTTTTCTATGTGTTGAAGCCTGTTTCATCAAATTTCGAGGGAAAAAATACCATATACAAACTCCTTGTTTTATCATCATTTAAGAATATAAAATTATATAATTAAGAATATTTTTTTGGATTGCAGTATTTAATAAGCATGTTTTACACATACGCTATCTTCCAATAAGTATTTGGACACACAAGTAAATAAGAAAATCTGGATCCAGGCCACACCATCTGTACTTAAACATCATGCAGAAAACAGTGTTGGCATTAGTTTTTGTATATACCACAAAATTCAGAGCTCTCTGACTTCAAGAAGGGCGTGTGGCCGCGATAACCGAGTGATCAAGGTAACGGATTCGTGGCCGGCGTGTCATGAGTTCGAACCTAGTACCGCTGAAGACACGCCGTGTAAGGGAGCGATGCACGTTAAATCTGTCGAGACTCAAACGTCCTCCTGTTCGTGTGGTGGTGTGGCAGTAAGAATAGTGGGAGCCAACTCAGGTGTCGTCCTTGTCACTTGACCATGGTTCAAAATTACGAGGTCCATGGCCAAAAGCCCTTGAGTAGCTGACTCGATTGAAGAAGGGCGTAGTTGTCGAATACCAGAGAAATGGCATTCTTAAGGGACAAATATAATGAGAAACATTTCCAAATTGGCAGAAGTTTTTGTGATTTAATAGTAGAAGGTGAGTGGTGACTATTGGAATGTGCTTCTTCCCAGCCAACGCACGAAACTAAGACATAGAGACCGAAGTCCAGAGAAATTCAGAAAACCCGCACCAAACCGGTGGCCCACATACTCCAGAAGTTCCAACAAGTATCCGAGACTGTTGTTTTGATCAATACCATCCGCAAGAAAGCAATTCTGCTTGGATTCCATGGTTGTGCTGCCGTCCATAAACCTTTGATTGCAAAATAAAACCATGCTTCTCGATTAAGGTTGTGTAAAGCATTTCTGAGTCAGACCGTAGAGGAGTGGGAACAGGTTCTCTGCCGTGATTAATCAAGTTTCTATCCCTAACATTTATATGGCAGGGTCTGGGTTTGGCGTATGCTAAAAGAACGCCTTTTGCCTGCAGTAAAGTTTGGCAGAGGTTGAATCATGGTATGGGAATGCGCTCTCGTGGTATGGGCTGAAACCCTTAATCCCAATTCATGGGAAACATAGCCCAACCCCTACTTCAATATTCTAGACAGCAATCGGTTTCCTACGCTGTGACAATTTTACTGGTTGGGACATTGTTACTTCCAGGATGACAACGTCACTTACCATGTTGCGAGGTCTACCATGGATGGGTATGATGATGATGAGGTGAGCCGACTGGACTAGCGGGCCCAGTGTCCAGACTTGAATCCAATAAAAACACCCTCTGGGACGAGTTCTATCCCCGAATTAAGGAGTGTAGCAATCATCCAAAATCGGTAAAAGAACTTGCATGCCTTCTCCAAGTCGAGTGGAAGAAAATACCACTGTCCATAATCGAAATACTTGTGGAAAGCATGACCTGGCGGGTTGAGGCTGTAATTGCGCCTCAGGTAGAGGCTCTACCAACCATTGAATATGAATAAATATTGTCTATCTCTTTTATCACACGTCCAATTAATTATTTATAGATAATGCACTTAATGCAGTAGCTTTAGCTATAATAAAAAATAGTTTAGTGAAAACAGCTGAAGTGTGTGCGTGCTTATTTATTTTTCAATATCAAAAAAATTACGCAACTATTTAATAATATTTCTTGATCCTGTTGTGTATAAAATCACTTATTTACTTTATAAATTGTATTTTAGGATATTTTTATTCCTACAATAATACTTTTTTGCTTTCATATTACTGAATTAATTAGTTTTAAAAATAGGAGCAAAAAAAAAAACAATATGCGTTTTTTTCGGCATTTTATTATACTATAATTTCGAAATTTGTTTTGCAAAAATATAAAGTTTTAAATAAATGCTTTTTTCTTACGTATTCCTTATGAATTTTCTGCCAAACTTTTCACAAATGTGTATTGCTTTCCTTTGAAGATTTTTGATGTTTTTATGGATAGATACCTATTTTGTATTGCTACAAATTATGATTAAATATTCAATACATACTAATGGTTCTTAACCTTTTCACAACTACGCAAAATAATGTTTTAAGATTTTTTTGTCAAACACATAATTGTATTGTAAAACTGTTTTTGAATTTATTGCAAACCTAAGTATCAACTTCCCTTTAATTTTCAGAGAACCAGTGTTCGACAGAACACCGAATAAAAATCAATTACTAATGATCCAGACGAGTAGCTCTGTTTTTTTTTATGAATTCCGCAATATTTGAAGTGATTTCTATTAAATGATTAAAAATTACAGAAATGTATTAATTTATAAAATAATATGTTTTATAAAGGTTATAAATAAATTTCAAAAATTACCTTGTAAGTTATTGAAACACAAGACGTATATGTTTTTTCCTGCAGTGATACACTGCTTGTGGGAAAAATTAGTTTTACAGGAAAAGTTTCCTTCTCAGCATGAACGTCAAAAATATGATTTTAGTAACCACAGAATAAGGTGACCAGGGTTATCAGATACCGACTTCATTACCCTTGCAGACAAATAAGAAGAAAAGTACAACCAAGGAACCCTCAAGAAGTCCCTGAGATCAACCCTTCTGAAAATTTCCTTGAGGCAAAAAAGGACCTAAGATTCAACGGTCGAGTCAGTCGAGTTCAGAATCTTTCTTTTCGTCGTCTGCGATAAGACAGATAGACTTTATCTGCCTGAGTTCCTGCTTGTGGAACTGTTCTAGAAAAACATTTCTGGAGCAGTAAACTTGAAGCTGAGTTATAAAAGCTTGTTTAGAACAAGTGTGTTTTTCCATTATTGTAAATAAACTTTTTTTTAAAGGTTCTTCGTGTATATACATCGATTTGTCTTCTTGTAGTCATTTGTTTGTCCTGTTTGATTAATAAAGTTGTTATTATTCAATTAATTGGAGTCGTTAGCTGTTTTTCACCCATGCAAGAGTTAGCAATTATATTAAAACTTAAAATTGATTTTTTTCTTGTTTCAGCTGCTAATTCCAATTTATTTTTACATCACTTTATATTCAAATAATTATCATATAATTACTAATCGATCTTTTAATTTTTGTGAGTTCGTATCAGAAAAGTAATCCTACATATTTTAAGGGATTATTGAGTCTCAATTAAAAATATCTAGTTTTCTAAAGGAGTTGAAATAATTTTTTCTTTGAATTAAAATCTTTTTTTTCTACGGATCTTTTAGAAATAAACTTCAAAACTCTGATTATATAGTTTGTGCAATATGTATTATGATGATTTATATCAGAAAAAACTCTAGAGAAGGTATGGGTTTAATATTTTTTAAAATTCTTTTTAAGGTCTTCAGCTTTATAACATACATAGTTAATTATTAGATTACTTTTAATAGTTTTCTTCCAATTGTTTATGTCAGGGGTGGTGATTTTTAGATCAACGTGCCATTTTTTCTTTAAGAAATGTTGAAGGAGGTATAGACGTGCCGTCAAATAATTTTGACTTGTGATTATTGAGAAAATAGTAAAACTAAATACTAAAAACTCAAAACTCTTTAATTACAATGAAAAATACATTTTGCACAGTATAGCAGTATTTTTTTTATTTATGTGTAATTCAAATTCAAGTAACATTAGTGTGAATTCCATTGTGGTAGATTAGATGACAAATAACTTTTATTAGGATTGTAAAATGTCACTTTTACCAGAATGCAAGCTGAATTGTAGTCATCTACCTAAGTTAATGTTATTAACTTAGACTCGCAATTAGCTTTTAAGTGATGACTCACAGGCATAGGTAGATGAAAATATGGTTAAAATAGCATGAGCCAGTTTTTTCAAACAGCTAAATGTATCTGCAATCTAATTCCATGTTTCCAAAGTTTCATTACTAGCATTTTTACTTATATTGCTCGTTAATCTTTCTTTTTTAATCAATTCCAGCTTTCTCCTTTTTTTAACAAAACTTTTTTAATCCATATTGAACTAGACTGGAAATCAATCACAGTTGCATTTCAAATTTTTCAATTTATAACAAATAGGATTGGGATAAATTCAGTTTATTAAATGAAGTCACATCAAAGTACATAAAAAAACGAGCGTTTTCGATAATTCTTTGAACTGAGAAAATCTCAACCCATCACTCACGTTTCTCGTAATACTTCATATTGTACATTGTTGTTTTGTGTTAAAATGCAAACCGTTTTGATCGGTGGCGCGCCCAAAATAATGCGTCGCGCGCATTCAATGGCACGCGTGCCACTGGTTTGCAATTTCCTGGCCTATGCAAAAGATCATGACTAAGAAGGTGTCGTGTAAATCCATCTTAGCAAAAAAAACATGCAGCAAAAAAAATATGGGCGCAAGGTCTTCAAAAATTTACTCTTATTTAATAAAGGCATTCTTAAAACTCTTAGAAAAGATTTTAAAAAGTATGTCCTTGTTCTTTCGCATTTATTATGCTATACAATAAAAAGAGAAAAAAATATTTAATTAAGGAAAACTAACGTATTTTCTTTGGAAGTTCTATGAAGTTTGAAGCAATATCAATTAGATATTTGACAATTATGAAGTTCTTCATTTATTACTAGCCACAAAGCAAAATTATCATACCAAATACAACTACGTTTTACTTCAATTTCGAGTACAGCTATTGTTAATAGTATCCTTTTATTTTATGATAAATAATCAATTAACACACAATGAAGCTCATTAATATTATGTATTTTAAATGAACGTCTATTGGCATTTATAAACGACTGAAATATTTTTTTCTCAATATAAGAGGAAAATAAACAGCAATAATAATTTGAATAACAATGCTAATCGAAAAAGTTTTTAGAAAAGTTATGATGAGTTCAAGAAAACACACACTTAAGAATGCTAACCAACGTAAAAATATCCTTTAAAATTAATCAAAATGATGTCTGTTTATGGATATAAAACGAAAATACAAGAAAAAAAAACTGTAATAAAAAGAAAAATGTATAAACATTTATTTTTCACTTTATCTTTCACAGGGATTTTAATACTGTCCATTAAATCTCGAAGAACTACAAAAAAAATTTAAATAAAAATGTGATAACCTTCAGCTGTTTAAGCATACATAATGCAGATTTGCTGCTTTTTTTCGTCTTATCTGCATAAATACAGAGCGCTAAATAAATGTTTCCAGCTCAGGTGTCTTCCACGTCACAAGAGTAATTCCTTACTACCTTAATTATGTAAGCCAGATGTTTGGTCGCGGTAGCCGAGTGGTCAAGGTATCGAATCGTGGCTGGTCTTGTAACGAGTTCGAGTCCAGTACCACTAAAGATCCGTCATGTAGGGGAGCGATGCACGTTAAATCTGTCGAGAATGGAAACGTCCTCCAGTTAGTGTGGTGTGGTAATTAGGAGGGGGGTGCTAGCTCAGGTGTCGTCAACGTCAGTTGACCATGGTTCAAAATTACATGGTCCGTCGCCAAAAGCCCTCGTGTAGCTAAACAGTGTGACGTTAATATTTACTCTCTCACTCACTCAAGGCAGATGTTTGTGGAGTCGCAACTAAGAAATCCGTACTTGTTTAAAAGCGTTTCCAACCACCATTGACGAAATGGTTTTGCGAAATTGAAAACTGCATCTCATGTGCATATTGTATGATATTATTTAATCATTACCAAATATTGATATATGTACCTATAATTTCATCGAAATCTATCAAGTACTTCTGGGTAGGCCTTGGTAACCTAGTGGTTAATGTCTCATACTTGTGGCCGTTGTGTAATGAATTTGAGCAGTGGCGTAACGGAGAATATTAGGGATACCCTGCAAAGTCAGGTTTTTGGCCCCCATAGGGTGTACGTTACGCCACTGAATTTGAGCTCCAGTGTCACTGAGTGAAGGAGAGTGATATTTACATCGCACTATTAAGTAATAGGGATGGCGATTCTTTCCGAAAAAGATCGATTCTTATATCGATTTGATTCGTAATCTGATGAATCGATTCACACAAAAATCGAGGTCTAAAAGATCGATTTCTAAAAAATCGATTTTTTGAAGTTTGCATTTACAATGTAAATATAAATCCATTTTATGGGGGAAAAAGAAAGATAGCACAATAAAAACGATCTCTTTTCAATAAAATCAGGGAATTTTTCAGTTCAAGAAATTCGACAGTTACAATTATTTTTATTTTCCATATCAAAGTATGAGGTATATAAAAGAAGACATTTATTTTCTAAAAGTATTTGTTACATTAAAAAGTTTAGAAAATAGATAATATAGCTTATAGTTCCCAATGCTTAATATCTAAGCTTTTTAAAAACAACAGTCTGTCAAGCCTACTGGGATCCAAGCGGGACCGTTCATCACTTGCGATGTTGCCGGCAATCAAAAAAAGATGCTCACAAGGAACAGATGAACCAACGATACTCATATACATCATGGCTATTGAGTGAACGTGATGATAAATAGAGTTTTTTTTGTTCTTGCCAGTAAATTAACCCTTTAACCACCAACACCGTAATATAACGGGTTTTAAAGATAGAACCTACAGCTAATTGTAAAAAAATTTATGATTTTTACCAAAACAGAAAAAATCGAATGCCAATTTTCTAGAATGAAATATCCATTCAGTGAATAGATTCAGTGCTATATATCGATTTAAAAAATCGATTTTTTTTTACTCGAGATTAATCGATTTCAGATCGCCACCCCTATAAATTAACAAAAGGTCTAGTAGCGACACATCTCGTAATTTATAACCACGGTCAAGTGATAAGGAAGAAACCAGAGCTGTGGCATCCCCCTCTCCCAACTACCACACCATATCAACGGGAGGATACAGAGCATAGAACTGGCGCTCTCTTTTTTAGAGAATATTTCGATACCGCCCTCCACCCACTCGAGAGAAATAAGAGCGTACATAATACATGGTTAAAAGGAGATTTAATTTTAAAATAATATTCTATTTTACTAACAGAACATATTTTTCTAATTTAATTTTTTCTAAAGCTCCCATTTTTTTACTTGCGAATCTGAAAGCTATCGCCACAAATATATTTAAATGTGTAATATCATGCATTTTAGTTTTAGATAGGATATTGTTGGTATTGAAACGCTATTGAATTTCTTCTTTACTCAAAAGAGTGCAGTAAAAGTTTTCGTTAAAAGTTATAAAGACGCTTTTGAAAGAATATTTTGATGATATGAAGTAATTCACAATAAACTATTCCTTTTGAAATAAAAAAATGACAGTCTCACGGCCTTTAAAGAATCACACGCTAATTCCTGGTGAACATATTTAAGTATATTTCTTGGATAATATACGTAATGAGAAATGCAAAGGACGAAGCATTAATTACTCCTACTGCTCACAGACAAAGACAACACGTACGCTACAGAAATTAAAATTTACTATATCATTCAATTTAATGTAGGTCTAAATGTATTGTAATCTTTAAGTTTTTCATCCACTTTCCGAACTACCGAAACGTGTGAATTTTCGTACACGTGATAGGAATGATTTAAATACATGCAATCAAGATAAGGTAACCAGTATAAAAGTTTACTTTTGTTAGTACATAAGCAGCGTGTTTTTTTTAGTCTTTTTAAACTATATTTGGTTAATCTGCTGAATCCCATCCGTGTTACCTCAATGCCCCCTAATTTTCTCTGCGTCTTTTACTGCCCCCTTGAAAGCCTCAAACGCCCACAAGAAGGCGTTATGGCCCACGTTGAGAACCTATGATATAGAGCATCCACAGTTTTAACATGTAGTTGCCCCCTTTACACACCAGTATCCAGTGGCACCAAGACTCCGGTCACGAGGTCTTGACCATAACCACTAGGTTACAGCCAGGGGCGGCAAATTTTAAGGGCGGCATTTGAATCAAAGTTGGAAGATATTTTTTTCTGTTACAAAATTTTTTATATATTTTCTGTAATACTACTGGGGATTAATTCGGTATTTCATTTAACGTATCTTATTTCCTTATTTTGTACTCTCTATGTTTAATGTCAGTTATTTTATATTGAAACTTGAAGGGTTCAAGGCCGGAGTATATGTTACATAATGAAGCTTGATATGTTTCACTAATAACTTTCTCCCAATCCAGGTGTGGGAACACAACGGACATTCCTTTCACATATACGATGTCCAGTGTCAGCTACCCGTAAGGGGACAGTGGTAATAAGAGTTTTTAGTAGATAGACAGCCACTGGAGAGATGTTTTATTTTGAGTGTAGTTACTATAAGTTATATATATAAAATAAACACTTGTGATGCCCACCATCAGTAGACTCTTTTTCGAAGAAATTGGCCTGCTAAAATGGGCGTTTTCTTCTCTTAGATTTTACTCGTTTGAAGTAATAACAAGTAATTATGTCCTTAATTTCAAATTATTTTGTATTTTTTAAGACTTAAAATCTCTCTTTCTCTATCTATCTTACATATATATATTGTTACTCTGCCTTTTTGTTCACAAGAATTATCTGAAATTTTTGGTGTGTATCTATGTGAACAATTTATATTTTTTAATTATAATTTTTTGCTTTGGAGAGGGGCGGTATTTTCCATTTTTGTCCGGGCAGCAAACCTGCTAGAGACGGCCCTGCTACGGCTGCCACGTGGCGTATCATGAACTCAAGTCCCAGAATCAATGTAGACGTGCCGTGTAGAAGAGCTGATGTCCGTTTAATCTGTTGATCTCAAAGTCCTCTCGTTGATATGTTTGGGTAGTTTGAAGAGGGGGTGCCAGAGCTCAGATTACGTTATGGTCACTTGACTACGGTTCAGAATTACGAAGTCCGTCACCTTAGCCCTCATGTTACCTTATAATGCGACGTTAATAGACACTCCCTCACTCTTTGATAATACCTACCGAAAGGGAAAAACTATTTTTCTTTGAGCACCAACGTACGTAGAATTAAAATAAGTTTCAGGTACATTAACATATAAAAAAGAATTCTCTTTCAAGGCGCTTTTTTTCTTTAAAAAAGTCCACCTACATTCCCAATTCATCCCTTTTAAACACAAGTGAATTAAAGCACTAAAACCCTTGAGTAAGCAAAATTATTAACTTTGACATTTACAAAACAAGGAGACTAAAAAATGAAAAAGGAAACATTTTTCTGCTCTAAATTTAGCTCCCCTTCCTCTTATTTATCATCTCTAGAAATATCGCGCAGTGCAAAGCGAAAGTATTAAAACATGCATGTAAGTTTGGAATGTAATTCTCCAAAACAAATACGAACGACAAGCAGAAGTAATTTCAATGTATTTGACATAAATGCATTTGAAAGTCGAGTGTGCATTTAGTGGGAATGTCAAGATTTCCCTTCAAAACCACTACCAAAACTTTGAGGTACATGTTTTATTTTCGGTTACTGGGTATGAGGATGGAATGCTCATTTTAATTTTTCTGTCATTCTAAATGTCTCATAAAACTCAAAGAATAGTATTATCTTTGACTCCATGATAGAATCTAAAAGTTTTATTTTGATTAATATAATATTAACATACGTCCCCCAGATTAAAAAAAGTGTCTAATTATTAGAGAAACATACATATGCCTTAAGTGAAAATAGTATCTCACATTAAGTTTTTTATTAAATGAAATATAAGAAATTATATTCAGGTTTACAGTAATATGAGATGATTTATCAAAAAAAAATTATATTTACATTACCCCCTTGCACATTCGGTAACCACTGGTGGATACATGCTGTATGTATAGGGCAAAATCCCATTGTAACCTCATGTGGATACATGGCTTATTTAGACGTTATAACCAGTGTAACCAGTAAAGAAAAACATTATAAGACTTAAATTTTCTTCTATTGGTTTTGTATAAAATTGCAAAAGTTGAGTTACAAAATCTCTGGGTAATAAAACCTTTTAAAAAAATTGGAAAATTAGAATTAAAATTGCAATTCTCTCTTAATAGAATTGCTCGAAATGTGTTTCTTGGAATAAAAAGCTTTTCCACAAGCGTTACATAAGTGTATTAACATTTTTGTTCCATTTCGTCTTCGTATCAGAGTGACTGTTGTATTCATCGCGGTTTCCGTCAAATATATTCTCGTGCTGTATCACTTTCGTTGAAATCCAACAACTATACCATATTGGCAAGAAAAAGAAAAGATAAACAACAACAAGTATAATACAAAAAAAAAAATTTTAAGTCAATTCCTTCTTTGATCAACAAAAAAATATTTTATTTTAGCTACATTTTATTAAATAGTTACAATTAATATAAATATGTATATACATAAGACAGAATCCTAACATTAAGTGGTAATTAATTTTTATTAATTATCATTAAAGTATCGTATTGTCATCCAAAACACAATCGTGTATATAAAATTTCAGTTCAACTGAATTTTTAAAACGTGAGAAAAAAAAATCTTTTATAGTTTTGACCCAAGTCGCCAAAAATGATGCCAACGTGGCTATATTTGTAATTATTTGAATAATTAGTTTTAATCAATTAATTTTTATTAATTATAACTAAATTCCTGTGTTGCTATCCAAAATAATCATGTGTATAAAATTTCAGCCCAATTGAGCGCTTTAAAATGTATTTTATTAATGATTGAAAATTCCACCCAAGATAAATAAATAAATATGTAGAGAGTGTGAGCTAATAGTAGGACTTGAAAAATAGCTATACAAATTTTAGAAAGTGAAACGAAACCTTTAATCAACGTCAGAAGGAAAAATGAAATATGTATCATAATGTCAAGGTTATTATGCCCAGAAATCGAAGATTCCAGGGAATATTAACCTTAGCCTGAGACGCAAGGAGTAAAGATAATTTGAAATACTTACTCTCTGTATGAGATTCTTCTCAATGGTTCTTTGGCAAACTTATTTCTGTTAATGCAAGGGATTCCAGTTCAGGTTTTACTCTTGCCACTTGTTCATGGTTCAGAATTACGAGATATATTACTAATAGCCCTCGTGTTGCTTCAAAATGAAGCGCAAATTAAAATCAAGGTAAATCGAATTACGAATGTTTGAATTGTTAAATATGGCTTTTATACCAATAAAATCAAACAGCTAACAAAAAGTTCGTAAGATTTGGAATGCTTATGGTACGTTAAACTGAATCGAGCTCTATTTTATACAAGGAGGTAATCTCTCTCTCTCTCTGCATGTGTGCTTGTGTGTGTGTGTTAAGTTATCCACAGTAGTACAACTCATACGGTGGTATTCTCAATCGCGGGTTATTGAAAAGAAAGCTCACGGATTGGGTAACCCCGACTCGAAGGTAACTCTCGGGTAATTCCCGTTTGTTATTCTCGAACTGACGATTACCGGGTCCGCCGAGTTAAGCGTTCGCGAGATGTTAAACTCGTTGTGGTTTGACATTGATAATCACGTGGTATATTGTTTACATATAGCCTGTTGTATCTTGGAGCAAAACGTTCGATTCACAGCTATTTTTTTTCTTCGCATGGCTACTACGTCAAATAAAAGTAACTTTTCTCTAGTGGAATCTTATTGAAAAATACAAGGAGATGTTATTCATTGCAAGATTACCAGCGTAGTTCACAATAAAAAAAAGAAAAAGCACGGGATTGCTAGACTACTGATTTCAATGCTGCCAGCCATTCTAAACGAAGTCAACAACAACAGAAAAATAAATATATAAATATGAAGAAGGAATCGCAAAAACGGAGAAGCTTTAAAATGTTTAAACTTTCAAAACTGGTGGAGGAGCCAAAAAGTTACTGACCATATCGTTAGATGAATTGCTGGCCACTATCGGTGCTCTCATTGAACCATTGCCGTGTAGATACGATTGAAACGACGATTATGAGACTATTGTTTCATCAAAAACTCAGGGTAAATGTAAATGGATTTTTTTTTGTTTTTATTTAGCTTTAAAATAGATTTTCCGTATTATTCTGAATGGATTTTTCTGATCGTGATTTGTGTTTAATTACATAAAAGAACTCTAATATGAATCACATTATGAAATGTTGAATAAAAGAATCAATAATTGAAAAGATTTCTTTTCAAAATACACTTTTAAAATTTATAAGTTAATTTTTCTATGATCCAGGGATGCAAATAACATGGTCTTAAAAAGAGTTAAAAATTCAGTTGGTTTGATTTTATTTATAATTAATGTTGCATCTTAAAGCAATGTGAGGTCTATTTGCAGTGGACCTCATCATTTGAACCTCTGTCAAATATCAAGGACAACACACCTGAATTAGTAACTCATTCTAACTTGCCACAGCACATCAACCTAAAGATTTTTAACGATGACAGATTTCAGGTTTCCAGGGGCACCAAACTCGCTGGCTATGAATTTGTGACCACGACCACTTGTCTATTGTGCTCACAAATATTTGATTAGAATTATGTAAAAAAATAACTCAGGTTGTGTCTAAAGTGTATGTATATTTTTGATAAAAAGAATAAAGATGACATGCACATCTTTTGCACTATATAAGAGAAGAAGATATAAATTATTTTATCTTATTAAAAATTATAAGAAAATAAACTTCCTAAATTATGGATTTATGTATTAAAGTAATCATCATTGTTTAATGTGTACAATGTATCAAACTTGAAAAAGTACTGTGATTTCTGATTAAATTATAACGTGTGCATAATCCCCTTTATAGTATGAAAATTTATGTATAATGAAGGACTTACAGAAAAGTAAAGTTATTTAGTAAAAGTAGGCAATAGCTTAGAAAATTTCTTAATAATATAAAATTTCTTTAACGAATAAGATTCTTTTTCGTGAAATGATTGCAGTGTGGTAAAAAATTAATGTATTAAAAACTGTAGTGGCATATTAATTTAATATTAAATTAACAATACTAATGTATGCATTTTAAATTATACTAAATAATAGAATTTATGTAATTTTTCTAAATTCTATCATTTATTGTAGCAGAAACTAATTGAAGAAGCATCTGACTTCTCTATTTCTCGCGTTTTTGTGGAAAAGTCTAGTTTTTGAAGAAAATGAACTTTATTGTCATTTAAATAGTCATATTTCATTTTATCACTATTTATTTATTATAACTGAAATTTATTCTATTGTTTGCTTGATTTTTAAAAGTATGAAGATCTTATATTTTATAATGAATTTTAACTTCATTAAAATTTATTATACCTATTTTCAAAATGTATAAAATAACCTGATCTGGCAACCTGAATCAATCAAGGCTGTTATGGGCTGATTTTCCACAAAAATGTTTACATATTGGAGCTGTGCGAACTCATCGCTTTTTTGTTTTTCGCTCTTGACTTTCAAACTATTCGCGTTTTTTCTATTATGGATGTGAGATTCTTTAGTCTTATAACGCTTCTCACAATCTCTTGCGTAATGAGATGAATCACCGCATATATAGCAATTTTTATTTTGTCTTTCGAGATTTTGTGGGGATAGTTATCTTTACGTGATCCGCTTCGAGATGAAATATAAATATCGCACTCTTTAGCTAAATCAATAGGTCTAAACCAATCTTCTGCTTCTCGAATGCCAATATGAGTTGCGGTTTCCTTATTTAAAGTTTCAAATAATTTATCAGAAATTAAAAGATCACATAGAGATTCAAAGGAATTAACTTTTCTTAACGAACAATAATATTGGAAGTTTGCCGTCAATCTTGCAGCAAATTGAATGTATGTCTCGCCTGATGATTTTACAGCATTTTTAAATGAGTTTAAACACTCGCGAGGGGTTACTTGGAATTCTCTGAGTACTATAGATTTTAGTTTTTCATAGTCATTTAATTCCTCCTTTTTAATATACAATAAGACATTATGAGCTCTTTCGCCCAGAAGATTTATTAAAATTTCAGATTTATATTCTTCATTTATTTTCTTGGTTAAAAATGCGCGTTCTAATGATTGGAAGAACAGATTAAAATTTTCAGATCTGGTGGGAACAGGAAGAGATAAAGTTTTAATGCTTTTGATCATATTTTCTATGTTTGTTTCGAACTGTTTCTCTTCGACTTTAGCTGCAGGATTTAAACTTAATGCTTCATTTTTATCCGTTTGAAGTTCGACTTCTTTTTCTAATTGTGCTAACTGAAGTTTAGCGAGCTCAATTTTCTGTTTTTCTAAAGTTGCCTCTCTTTCGTTTCGCGATACCCTCTCATCTATACAGTTTTTAATTAAAGTTTTAACGAAATCTGGATCACTTTCAAATGTACTACTCTTCTCAATTTTAGTCTTTAGTTTAGCTATGGTGTCCGTACTCTCCACAGTACCGTCTAGATCCTCAACAACTCTTATGAGATCCTCTTTAAGAGCGTTTTTATACATTTTAGAAAAAATATGGAAAGATCCTACCTTTTTTTTTTTTTTTTTTTAGCTCCCTTGTTGCTCGCACGTACGATGTATCCAATAATTGAAGAAAAAAGTTGATTCCACAGATCTCACCTATTCGTAGGTTATATCTTTAGATGAAATATAGTTCTTGAAATTGTTCGAATTGATAGTTCCGGCCTCTACACAGGCGGAATATTCACACTGGGTTCAAACGAAAAATTCAACCTCTACACAGGTTGAACGAAGTTTCCAAAAAATGGCAGCGCGTCTCCTCCACGGACGCTTTTTTTTTAGTTCACGTTCCAAACTTTGATCAAAATCGAAATTTTATCGATCCCGGCCTCTACACAGGCGGAGTATCCACGCTGGGTTCAAACGGAAAAAATCAACATCTACACAGGTTGAACGAAGTTTCCAAAAAATGGCGGCGCGTCTCCTTCACGGACGCTGCTTTAGTTCACTGTCCAAACTTTGATCAAAATCGAAATTTTATCGATCCTGGCCGAGCCCCCATAATTTGTGGGAGACAACAAGGGGTCCAAGACATTTGTCTTTCTTCAGATTTATTTTAAACTTAACAAAAATTAATTAAAAAGGTAGCTTTTCTACAATTGGATTTCCATGATGTGACGACGGTAACACCTGCTCGCGAACCTCAGTCTTTTTCTGCGCTTTTCTCAAAAGTTTTCGTTTCAGTTTTGATTTGCTGCGCCTGCACGCGAAGACTGCGTGCTTTGCTGGATATATATATATATATATATATATATATATATATATATATATATATATATATATATATTATATAGTGTTTTGTGACAAATAAAATCAGATTAATACCAATAGTATAATTATTTTTGTTAGATGGAATTGAAAAAGATTCAGTAACATGTTCTGTTTTAGATAAATGTGACTTAATGGGGCCTAAAATTCAAGTAACAAATTTATTCTTCACAAAAAAACTGGATTTTTCATTCTAAGATTTTACAGAAATCATGAATTAAGAATAATTATTAGACATTAGAAATTATTTAAATTAATGGTTATATACATAATAAACATTCTATTTTAACCTACCAAAGGTTTGCTGGAAAATTTTAAATAAAACTAAAATAGATTAGGATATATATATTTGTATTCAATCAAAAAAATATAAATTGAAACTTTAAAATAATGCGAGTTTTTAATTCTCATTGTATAACATTAAATCTTAACATCAAACGTATTTTTTAGTTGAATCATGAAAAAAAAAGTATCTTGAATTGCTACTATGTTAAGGAAGGAAAACTGGCCTTCTTTCAATACTTTCCAATGTTTCTAAATCCTCAAGCGGAAAAAAATCGAAGCGGTCGCCCATCGTTGTTTACAAACAGTTTCGCGAGTTCGAAATCCGCGAGTTACCCTACGAAATCGGCGGGTTACCTTTGGATGAATAATCCGTGGATTTGGCGCGATCCGCATTTGAGAATAATGATGTTACGCCAATCTGCGAGTTAACTCCGGTTCGGGAAAACTCGCGATTGAGAATACGGCCGTTAGCCATGGGAAGTATGATTACAAGTTTAAACATTGTTTTCACGCTACCCAACCCTTCACCTGAAGTTCATCTATACTACTGGGTTGTACAAAAAAGGAAATAAAAGTAAGAATAAGCTATCATTAATAGTAAGGATAGATAATATAATCATAACAATAGAAGATTAGTATTAAATACACTAAAGGCCGTATCACACGTGCACGTTTCAAGCAATTTTTACTCAGTTTCCATAGCAACCACTTTAGAACAATTTTTTGCAATTGAGCTTAAAAAGTTGTTCCAAATAAAAATTGCTTGAAATTCTAGCCAATGGGGCTCTTCGGCGCCCTACGTCATTAACAAGATTACGGCTTCGGTTTCATCTAACACTTCAGATATGCCGTATAATATTTTAATGGTGTATAATATTTAAATGGCGTATAATATTTTAAATAGAATTATGCTCTATTTTTGTTTACAACCGTCAAAAAAAGCGCAAGCGAAATGAAAGCAATAATTTTGAATGTTCATTTTCCGAAGCAGAAAAATCGACGAGTAACTTTTCAATGTGGAGATAGAGCGCGGCTGACGTCAGATCATGTCGTTTTGCTTACGGCAACCCTTTCCCCTTAGATTCGGCCAAAAATTAGACGAAAAAATTGCATGAAAAATATGTGTGATACGGCCTTAAAACTATGCGTACTGATGCTAATATCAAGTCAAATGACCGAGAAAAATACAACTAAATGTACGAACTTAATACAGAAAAATATTAAATATATATAAATATGTAGTACATTTAAATATTATCATCATTTTATATTGTTCCCTAACTTCCCGCCAACCGTATCTATCTTAGAGCAACGACTCATTAAAGTAAAAATTAGTGAATGTGAATAAAATCAAATATAATTAATTATAATTTCGAGTACACGAAAACCCAAAACATTTCTTGAGAAAATTTTGGAAGGAAAAGACTGAGCAAACATTCAGAAGTCACAGAAATATTAAAATATATTTTTTAAAAAGAATAACCTGTGGCGCCATCTTCCGACTGTAAGCAGTAAAATAAAAACAATAGAAATGAAAGAAAACATACAAACAAAAATAAAAAAACATAATATAAAAATATAAATACATAACATACATATATATTGGTTTATTATGATGCTTTTCATGAAATTTGTTCAATGAATCAACTTTTCTGTGTCAGAAAACAACGAATTGTTTACTTCCCAGTCATGAAAGTATGCATCTATCTGTACTCATATGTAAATCGTCTATAATATCAAAAAGTCTACATTGCTTCATTTATTATGCTACTAACTATTATAACTAACCAGTCTCTGAAATAATTTATACACGAAGAACTGTTACATTACAGAATCACGTTACTGTAGTATGAAAAATTGATCAATATAACATCTCAATATCCGTTATATAGAAGGTTAAAATTTCAGGAGTAATACCGGAAACTGGAGCTGATTGGTGCTAATCTTTAATTAAACATCTAATAAATTATCACATACAACCATTAATTACTAAACTTTCTTTAACTATTAGATAAGGGAGTTCATTTTCGTTAAAAAAAATTTCTGCAGACTTGTGAAGTCTTAGCAGTAAATTTTGACTCCGTAAAATTAACTATGGGAATGAATTACGTGAAACTCATTGCCTGTCGTCGCTTTATTAGCAAATAAACCTCATGTAATTAGAGTCGTAATCTTTTCGTTTTCAGACATCCAGACTATTAATTACAAAGACTTACAAATTATATAAATGTTTTTGTGGTACAACTTTTAAAATAATTACCGACTTGAGTTTAAGTATTACTCAGAAAGCATGGAGGGATATATTGAAGAGTCTGCAAATATGTTGTTACTTAGTAACTAAAAATATTGCTTCAATAAGCAATAGTTCAAGTTTTGTGTGTCTAAGAGTACATCTATGTTAATGCGAATATTTAATTAGTTATTGAGTGTAAAAGTGAACATATATCCATCGTCCACTATTATATCCATCGTCTTTGTATAAAAAATAGATGGATATAATAGTGAATAATACACTTTCTTGATACGTAGTAAATGTACAATAATGATACGAGTTTTGTGTAATTAATGCTTATAAAATAGTGTAAATAATACATATTTAATGTTTAATATGATACTATTACCATCTCTGTGTGTGTTGTATTTATTATATGATTAAATTGTAATATTCTCGCATTCCTTACATTATAATGACGATTCAATGGAAACTTGGCATCATTTTTGGCGACTGTTTTTGTCAAGTTGGTGACTAGAGAAATTATTGGAGAGAAATTTATTAGCATCACGACTTATGACAGGGGTGGCCAACCCACGGCCCGCGAGATTCATTACAAATTTACAAAATATGTTTATTGTATGCACTACTTTTGCTTTTAATCTAGAGAAGTGTGTTTTTCAAAAATGAAATTTATGAAACGTAAATTGCGCTCAAACATAACGAACGAAAACGTGCAACATCAATTACACGCATTGCGATCAATTTGTAAAAACTAAGAGAAAGAGTTAAGAAACAAATATCTCACTAATTAAATAAATTAAACGTTATTTTATCATTGCATTATTATTAATATATTATACATGATACATGAAAAATAATGAAAACAATAATAATAATTCATTATGGTTTAAATTTTCACTTCAGTAAATGCTTCTAATGGGTCCAAATCTAATACAAAGATAAATATTTTTACATGCGGCCCGCGGGATTATTATGTTTTCCCGAAGTGTCCCGCAAGGTCATTTGGGCTGACCACCCCTGATCTATGACGTAAGTGGATCTTTCCAGAAAGACCTGGTCTGCCTATAAATAGGAGTCGCTCGTCGAAACTGAGTTAGTATTACTTCGGCTGTTGAAGAGGACGAGAGGTTGCTTGTGAATAATCTTTGTCACACTTTATTTTAGACACTGATAGTTGTGTCTGATAACTGTGGAAGAGATGTGAAAACCTGCTGGGATTTGTTACTGAATTTTATAGCTGTATCTTTATTTCAAGGGTACAACAAATTTTCATGGCTCCAAAAGAATTGTCTTGTTCTTAGAAACTGATAGCATAAAATCCTCGAACCCCGATCTGACTAATTTAACAATATGATAAAGTTACTGATTCCGTTCGGAAACATAATTTCCCAAAAGCGTATAGATGAATAATTTTTTTTATATTTAGCATCACACACTTGAATTAGAATATACTTATAAAATTGTTCTAAAATATCATTACAATAAAAATTATTTATCACATAACTCAATACTTACCGGGCCTCAGTAATAAAACAACAACTTTTAGGCAAAATTGAACCTTATTTATCTAGATACTCCCCTTCAAGAGTGATACATTCAGCCCAACGCTCTTACAATTTATTAATACCTTTTTCGTAGGTATCTCAAAACAGGCTTCAACTTTGGCAACGACTTCTTCATTTGAGCCATACATTTTCCCCTGTAGCATTCTTTTAAGGTCTAAAAACAGCAAGTTGTCACTGGAGGTTAGATCTTGACTGTATGGTGGGTGGGAAAATAATTCCCAGCGCAATTCTTTCAATTTGAACATCGTTTTCATGGACTCGTGGTAAAGAGCATTGGCATGGTAAAACAGTACTTTTTCTATCGCATTTGAGGACGATTTTTCTTTATTTTTTCATTCAGTTAATCCAATAAAGCCATGTAATATTCACTATTCATTGTTTTGCCTTTCGCAAGGTAGTCAACAAACAAAATTCCATGTGCATCCACTATAACGTTTCCAACTGACGGTTGAGTTTTTTGCCGCTAACTATCTTTTTGATTAGGGCGTGTAGTAATAGATCCATGTTTCATACATTGTTTTAAATCTACGTAAAAAATCCTGTTTATTATGCTTACTCAGCTCCAAACAACGCTATCCCTGAATCGTCAGTGCATTGTTGTTTTTGATCGACAGTGCGCAAACGCGGCACCCACTTTGAACACAGCTTTCTCATTGACAAATGATCATGCAAAATAGTGAATATACTCCCTTCTGATATCTTCATCTTCTCTGCTACTTCCCGCCTCTTCAGTTTTAGATAGTGTAAAACGATTTTATGGTTTTGGTGTTTTCTGGAACTACTGCCAAATTTGGGCAGCCTGAACGCTCAGCGTCGTTTGTACCTGTGGGACTACCTTTTAAGTGTGCATAACGCCCCTTAACCATTGTTGGCGACGGAGCAAAGTCCGAATAACTCCTATCAAGCCACTTTTTGCTTAAACAGTGTTTTTCTCCCTCATAAAGCAATGTTTATTTAACACACGAAATTCGTTTTCACCCACGGTTTTTAACAATTAAAGTTGCTTCACTAAAACCACTGTAACTTTTCAACTAAACAAGATTTTATCTCATATTTTTGACACGTGCCGTTTGAAAGTTAGTACTACTAGGTTAGACTTAGGAAAGTTACAAGGTAGAGCCATCTATATGTTAGGCTCTGGACTTATTGAGCAATGTGTTAAAGGCATTTTCTTTACAGAAAACGAAAGAAGAAATGGTATATTTTTTAAACATTCACCTTTTATGTCAAATACTTTTATAATATTTTGCCTATATATAGCTAAGACTACTCTACAAAACCTTAATTAGGATTATTGAAAAATGTACCTTATTTACAGTTACTGTCAATCCAAATAAAAACTGGTGTTTTTATAAAAATTTCTCTATTCTGATGTATTAGAATATGAATAAATCCACTTCAGAATTATATATTTCAAAAATTCTAATTCAAGCTTTGTACAGAAATCTTATTGTAATAATATCCTCAAAAAGAATTTATAAGTATATTCTAATTCATGTGACACTGAATATCATAAAAAAATTTATTAATTTATGCGTTTTGTATGTGTGTGAGGTGAGGGTCCACACCTCACCTCGGGTTGAAAATGAAGGCACTGTTCCTATTTACACACTTTTAATTAGTTGAAAAGGAGATAGCACAACACAAACATCATGATAATAAAATTAATAAAGAAGAGGGTGGTAGCTGCCCTTAAAGTCAGTTAGAGAATCAACACCAAAAACGTCCACTCCACTGCTATATCATTTCGCGCTCAGTCCAACATGTCTGTGGAATCACGGTTGCAGTTAATGTGGTGGGAGTCATTGCTGAGCTAACTGGCGTAAAGGGATACAGCATATATATATACTAGCTGCATAGCCCGGAGCTGCACGGCCTTCTTCAAGTATACAGCTATTTGCCTTGGGTGAGTGAGTTAATATTAACGTCGCACTGTTCAGCTACACGAGGGCTTTTGGCGACGGACCACGTAATTTTGAACCATGGTCAAGTGACGTGGACGACACCTGAGCTGGCACCCCCCTCTCCTAACTACCACACCACACCAACGGGAGGACGTTTCAGCTCTCGACAGATTTAACGTGCATCGCTGCCCTACACGGCGGGTCTTTAGTGGTACTGGGATCGAACTCATGACATGCCTGCCATGGTTGGATACCTTAACCACTGGGCTACCGCAGCCCCTACTATTTGCCTTGGAAATATTTCTCCTTCCAGTCTTAGTGTCAGCATTTCCTGGTGTGCACGGTTTTTTTCGATGGGTATCACTTTATTCCTATGTAAATTTTCCCTCATTCTCTTTCTTTCTTGGACGCCAGCACTTCTGGGTGGGTGTGTATGCGTGATGTGAAAAATATCTGTATTAATGTCATTTAAATTACGATATTTCTTCCACTTTTTTTCTTTGTCTGACATGTTTCTTTTTCCTCCATTCAGCCCGGCGTTGCACGGGCTTTTTCAAGTACAAAAACTCTTTTTTTCGCCGGGATAAAATCCTTTTTTTTCTTCCTAATTTCTATTTTTGATTAATAATTTACAAAGCTAATCCAGTTTTATTCACAAGAATGTACGACTTTATTATTAAATTATTAATTTAGTAATAAATAATAAAAAAGCAATGCAGCTTTAATTTTTGTAAAAAAAAATATTAGTTTATATCCATTTTTGTTAAATAATGAATCAGAAAATTCTTACAGTTAGCTATTGAAACGACTGCTTATTTTGGGATGCGTGTCTTTAAAATCGTAGATAAACAAACGTACCTATTTATGTGAGGCTATTTTCTTACGAATTGCTAAATAAAAAATCACGCCGATGGTATCAAAAGATCAATATGAATGATCTGAGGAATCCATCTTTTGACTATTTAAGTTTCGAAATTACAATTATTTAAAAAAATTATTAATTAACAAGTAATATAAAAAATGTTTTTAAGTCAATTCCTATCTAGATCAACTAAGAAAAATTTTATATTAGCTACTTTTTATTAAATAGTTACAATTAATATAAATATGTATACACACATATAGGACAGAATCACAACATTAAGTGGTAATTAATTTTTATTAATTATCATTAAAGTATCATATTGTTATCCAAAACGATCGCGTGTATATAAAATTTCAGTTCAACTGAATGCTTTAAAACGTGAGAAAAAACTTTTTCAAGTTTTCACCACAAGTCGCCAAAAAGGGTCGCTAAGTCGTCAACGTGGCTATATTTGTAATTTTTCAAATAATTAGTTTTAATCAATGAATTTTTATTAATTATAATTAAATTATTGTATTGTGATCCAAAATAATCATGTATATTAAATTTCAGCTCAATTGAGCGCTTTAAAATGTATTTTATTAATGATTAAAAATTCCACCAAGATAAATAAATAAATAGAGAGAGAGTGTGAGTTAATAGTAGAAATTGAAAAACAATGAAAAGCACAATTTGTCTACATTGTTGTAAAAATGCTGGCTGAAATTCAGTTTTCGATGGCAACTTACGTCAATAACTTGGTATAACAATAACGTTGTTACAACAATGCAGGGGAATATTTAGCTGAATGTTTTTTTCATGTTTTTAATTAATATTTTTGAATTAATTGAAATATCGGAATATAAATGGTCAAAACGGCTTTCTCGGATCATTCCCAATCTTTTGGTACCTTTGGTGAGTTTCTGTGCGATGCGGTTCGTGAGAAGATAGACACATATAGAAAGATATATAGATAGCTAGATACGTTTGTTTACCTACGAATTTTAATAGTGTAGATGTAGATGTGTGTGTTACCCTATTTCGAAACGCATCTCAATGCATTCTTTTCCAAAGCATTAAAAACATAATGGTATATTTGTTACTGATTCTTTAGACCTTGAATTTTTGATGGATTTACTGGCGATTCTAAAAAATACAAGATCATTTATTGTTTTCACGTACCGTACTAATCGGGTTTCAATATTCCCTAAACAATGATGCCTTATCTATAAATAACTAATTTTTCCTTTCACCTAAACACGTGACTGTACTTTTTATATTGCGTTTTTTCCTTGTTCCTCCTTGTTTATAAAAACTTGATGCTTGGATAATTTCCTCTCTTGTATTTTGGCACTTGTGCGAGGAGCATGCTGAAATATCTAGCTTATTGTTCGACATAAATAAATGATGTGATCACGATCAAGTCGTCTTATTTTTTTTTATCGCCACGACTATTTCGTCATGGTTAACCAACATGTTAAATCTTTTGAGGCAATATACTCCATATATATATTTATGTATATACACAGAAAAGATTTAAAAATAATTTAATTCCTTTATTTTCTACTTGGACTAAGCAACCAATCCATTCATAAATTCCATATGTTACATAAAATACAAAAATTAAAACGCTCTACCAAAAAAACATGTAAATCATTTTTAAGTAAAAAAAGATGAGATTCATTTTCCGCCAGTGTCTTATATTTTATCCTAGTTTTTCGGTAAATACTAGCTTTATTGCCAGAAACAGACAAATCCTTTCATAACCAAATAATAGAAGCATGGCAGTTCTGTTATTATGCTATTTCAACAATGTATCCGCACGTCAAATAATCTCCTCGTAAAACAACCACTTCAAGTTTATCCAGACGAAGCATTTGGCCGTAGTTGGGCGTTAGATTTTCAACACTAAAAGGATTAAATTTTCCTTTCATGACATAATCCTGTTATTATTTTCTAGTGTTTGTTACGTCACGAAAAAAGAACTGTTATCTCTTTAGATGTTTTTCAATATACTTGATTTCTAAAATACACCTATATTTTTTTGTAAATTTCATAAATCTTTATGTAGCAATTGACTTTCAAACTGTCTGATGCACAATGAAGATGTGATTATGCATAGTCCAATTAATTCTTAATTCAGAATTTTATTAATAAGTATCAACATCAAATTGCTTACTTTTGATATGCAGGCTATTCAGAGACTTTATAAAAGTACATGTTAATTGCGAATAAAAAATTTTGTTTTTGAAAAATATTTAATTTTGACTTGGTAATTTTCTTGTAATTAATATTTAAGTCTTTCTACACACGCGATTTAAATTTTACACAAGTACATGCGTGTCTACTCCTTACGACAGTCTATTTTTAGTTGTATATTTAAAGATTAATGATATTTCATTGTCTTAAAAGACAAGTTAGAAAAAAAAATTATACATATCTGCTTTGTAAATTAAGTTTTAATGTTATTAACAAGCAAAAATTATCTTCGTTATCTCAGACATATTGAATGAAAGGAAGGTATTAGAACAGATCTTAAAAAGATCAATGTTGTAAAATTATGACCACGACTAGAAGACATTCATGATCTACAAAGTTTCCTTGGATTAATCATTTGTTATTAACACTCCGTTAAAAACTCATAGGCACTGGTAAGACCTTTGCACAAATTAACAAAGCCAAACATAGACTTTATTTGATACGATGAAATTGAAAAGGAGGTTTCTTCAACTTCTTTAAAACAAGTTCCAACAGAAAATATCCGATCTACAGTGAAAAAACCTGCTTGCTCATTTCACGGATATTTTCAGCAATTGGAAACTGTCCAACAACACAACCAATATAAGGGAAACTTTCTAAACTTTTGTTAAGATTTTATAAATATTTGTCAAATAATTTGCTGATCCACCGTATGGTTCTAATTTCAGACACCAGGAGGCAGATAAGTCTTGTTTTTACTTAGGATTAATTAGTTTCACGATTTACTTTTAATTTTTTAAGTTGTAAACAAGCCTTTAAACTTGTAAACCTGTTGAATTCTTTGCCTTTTTTTAAAAATATTTATATTACTGTTTACAAATAAGGTAGGTGTAAACTTTTATTATTTTCATGGAGTTCATGTATGCAATTATAATTTCAATAAATATATTCCAAAAAATTCATTTTATTAATTTTCTTGAAAATTGTACGTTTTAATTAGTAGCCTACAATCGGTGGCACTGGTCATTAGAAGATTTTTTGGGTAATTTAGCTTTATTTTATGTCATTGAAGTTTCATATATTGTGAGTCAAAAAATCGCTTAACTCTTTAGAAGCCCTCGAGTATGCATTTTTAGAAGAATTTTGTCCTAAAGGACTGTGTGTGTGTGTATATATTGGCAACTAAGACTTTGCAGACACGACGGATCCTATATGTGAGAGCTTCTTAATGATGGTACCATCTAGAAGCAGCTCTCACTATTAAATTTTGACGCTTGAATTAATTTTAATTCAAGCTTTTAGAAGAAATAAGGGTAGATGTTTTCGCTCTATTACTTGAAGTAAAGGAATTAATATACAAGAAGTATATATACAGTACACAGAGCTAACTATCCTGATTGTTTATTAACGATGCATATAGGGGAAAAGGGGGAAGCCTTAAAGAAAGGTACAAGTGTTTATTAATCAAAATTTTAGAATTGTGTATTGTTAAAAACTACATACATAACAAATTCTATCCCAAAGATAAAGTTTACATAAAGAAATTTAGAATAATTATAACAAGACACATTATCTATAAATGAAACATGTAAAACTTATATTAAAAGAAAGAACAGTAAGCTTTTTCAAAATATTTAAGAAACTAATCTTTTAGATGCTATGTTTAGAAGAAAAAGATTATTATGTGGAGAAATGTGAAAATCAACATAGATGCCAGTACGTAAGTTGCAGAAGAAAATCGTGTATTTTTTTGCATAAAGTGCAGTGTATCTTATGTACATCATGTTCTTTTATAGATGAAATAAGATACTTAAATATACACTAAGTGGCCAAATTATCATGAACATCCCTTCATTTGCCCTTAATACTGCATGGATTCATCTTTTAATGGACTCTATGAGATGCTGGCAGTTGGTATGAGGAATCTGAGACTGTGTGTGGGATAGATTGCACTTTCCAATACCTTCAGTTTGGATGGTTCTGAATCTAGCTGCCTGTGCTCCGTTCGACCTCATTCCACAGATTCTCAATTGGGTTGAGATCTGGTGATTTTTGAGGTCAACTAAGTACGAAAAAATATCTGCCATGCTTTTTGAACCATTTGCGAGCATTGCCAGTTGTGTGACAAGGAGCATTAACCTTCTGAAAGTTATCCAATCCTTGCAGGGTACATCATTAATATAACATGATGTACTCGATTTGTATGACACTTAAATAACCTTGGACATTCGTATGAACTTCAAAATGAATCAAAGAACATATGAAATGCCAAGAAAACATCCCCAATCCATAAAATTACCTCCACCAGCTTAAAAATTTGCGGCAATTCAGGTGGGGTTCATGTTTATATTCTGTCTTCTCCATATTCGCACCTTGTCATGTGCATAGTTTAATTGAAAACATGATTCATCGGACCATATGGCCCTTTTCCAGTCATCTGTTGTCCAATCCTTGTGCTCCATTGAGAACTTGAGACATCTGCTCTTGTTTAGGAACGACAGTAGAAGCTTTTGAACAGGTCATCGGCTGCCATAGCTCATACGGTGTAATCCTTGTTGCTCTTTGATTAAGATTCCACGCAATTTGAAGTACGGTTTCTCTTCAGTTAGATTAAACAACTTTCACAATTCTTTCCAAACAAGTTTTTAGTTAGGCAAGTCTGACGTTGAGACCTGGTTTTCAGTTAGGTATTTCCCTCTCTGTAAACATTAATAACTGCCATCGGACACTTCATAGGTGCAGCCGTTTTGCTAATACCGGTTCCGACACTTCGAGCACCTACAATAATCTCGCGTTCAAACTCGATTAAATTATGTTTTTGTCGTTTCTTCACAAACAACACAGCGCAAATGATGATTCAGTATTCTTCCAATTCCTTTTAACTAGTTAACTGTGGCCCCTTCGTTTGAGAGCGTGCAACTGTGTGTGTCACCGAAATCAAGCAATGACAAGTATAGTCGTCAATCACAGAGTAAGTGCCTTTGTTAAAATATTTGATAAAAAAGATGGGTTTAATTTATAAAACTGCCAGTTTTTTTATTACTAGCACTTTTTGGACAAAGGTATATGTACGGGGCTATAAAATAATTTAGCTTGGTTTCATGAGGCTGACGGTCCTTCCTCCAGTAAGTTTTATGGATATATATGAACTTTAGCGGCCGTCGAAATTCCCGGACAGAGAGCTCTAAACACACACTGATTTACTTTCTTCTTTACTTATAAAATATTTTCTACTTGTCTTGACACTAAGGAAGTTCTACAGTAGGTGCAGTAGGGTTGATCACAGTCCTCCAACCAGAAATCATCCTTGGCTTTTCCACCCCAATAAAATAACTGTTCTTTAGGTAACTGTTTGAACGGCATTGGGTCATTACTCTAATGTCAGCACATGGTTCTAACATCAAACAATTGGTATTTACACTAATTGATAGCTAGGTAACTTCGAGCCAGCACCTAACAATGGGTTCAGCGCCTGGTCAGCGACACGCATTTATCCCATGACTGACCATACCTAAAGGAACCCTATTTTAAATCAACTTTTCGACTTTTTCCTTTGCCCCCTTTAGGCTAACATCTCAAAAACAGTATCATCACATTTAATAAATTCATTATACGAACTTGTACGCTGTGTCAGCCGGTGCATACGGAGACGAATTTTTTTTTAATTTTTCTTCGGTTTGGCCTCGAGTTATTCTAAGCATCATGAAATTCTAGTATATGTTTTGTTTTTCTAAAAAATTACAATTTAAATTGCCAATGGTCCCTACTTTTTTATGCGTGATGAGTATACTCAATACAGAAAATCCTGCAACTTCTCCATGATGAGTATACTCGTCAATCACAGTTAACTGGTTAATAGCCATATCGCTTTTTAGCGGCGACAACGTGGCCAATCTCCGGAGAAGTCTCGATTGGTCATAATAATTGGCCTTTCAGTCTATATTTATTACATGAATAAAACTTAAGGTATCCGACTACGTTCGGAACCCGGATTTTAAAAAGCGCGTAAATGTATAATTTTCATGATATTTAGTGTCACTCAGATTAGAATATATGCAAATTTGTTTTAATGACATTTTGACAAAAAAAAATGTATTTAAATATAATATTTTGGCAAAAAATTAGCTTAGAATAATCTCTTTTCCAAATGTTCTCCTTTTGTGAAAAATGCTTCTATTATAAAATATTGTTACGAATTTAGTCTTATTCTAATTGTTTCTACTCATTTGTGTTCATTTTTACAGTTTAATTTGTCGTATCTAATGTGATTTCAACCCTGTTTACCTGTAATATCATTTCCACTGCATTGCACGGCCCCCATGCTTTAACATTGGTTTAAATGGTAAACTCGCCAAATATTGCAGCTAGCGCCAAGTTGGCGACGGATTTGGCGACTTAAAATTTGGCGATATGTCGCCAAATGTGGGCGATAAGCTTGGCGGCCATGGCAACCCTGCTCCTAATAACCCTGTCTGGCAACCCTATCGCGGTATTGTAACACTATGTATTGAGCTTTTCTCATACCTTCCGGATTTTTCTAGACCTTTCTATTTCTAGATTATTCTGGCAAGTGCCAGAGGTTTCTGACCGAAAGGTATAAAAGGGCCCGAGCCGGCTAGTTAGTTAGTCAGATCTCAGCTTTCAAGCAAGTGATACCTCTCCGTGTTTTAAAAGAGAGAGACGATTGCATAGTGAGTGTGTTATTGTTTTTATTGAGTTATTATTTTTGTGCTGAGTGTTTACTATTGTACTATTGTTTTTGTTAGTGTATTGCATCTGTGTTATCAGTATTTTCATCGATTGTACATGAATTTCTCGAACTGTTCTACAATTTGTGGAGGACTGTTTTGGCCAAGAATAAAATTGTTTTGGATCCCGCTCTTCGGCTTCAATCATTTCGAACCCCCGAAAACGCAACAATATTTTGTCTGTATATAGCTCAGACCTCTCTACAGAGGCTCAACTAGAAATTTTGAAAAATTCACATTATTTTCAGAGTTACCACCAATTGAAATAATTATTCGCGTTTTTTTCTTAAAATTCCTCACCTGTGTCGTAAAATATGAATAAACCCACTTCTAAGTTATATATCTATTTCAAAAATTCTAGTTGAGCCTCTAAACAGAGGTCTGAGCTATATACAGGCAAAATATTTTTCTTATAGAAGCATTTTTTCACAAAAGGAGAACATTTGGAAAAAAGATAATTCTAAGTTAGTTTTTTTCCAAAATATTGTATTTAAATAAATTTTTTTTGTCAAAATGTCCTTAAAACAATTTTTTGCATATATTTTAATCTAAGTGACACTAAATATCGTGATAACTATCCATTTATGTGCTTTTGAAAATCACGGTTCCGAACGTAGTCGGATACCGTAAAGGGAAAATAAAACTAAAATTATTTTTCAATATATTTGTATGTATGAGCCCAGTGTTTTCAAATGAGGAGACAGCATATTCTCCCATAACTGAATTTAAGAACAATATTTTAAGTGCATTTTTATTAAGTTGGAAAATTTATGGGAACTTTGTAAAATTTTTACAAAAACTTTCCAAAATAAGTAAATTTGGCGCTAAAGAGTTTAAATAAAAAATTTATTCGTAAAGTAAATCTAATCTAGATCTAATTTAATATTTCTGCACAACAATTTTTTCGAAAAAAGCAAAAAAGTTCCAGAAAAGAAGTTGTTATGCGTAGCATCATGCGTTAAAGTTTTTATCCTTATTTCAGCTATCTTATTGTCTGAAAGTAAAATTAAACTTTCATTTGATATTTGGAAATATTTTAATGCCTTCTTTCTCTCTTATATCCGATAAACATGGTTGACTGCCTTTTAATATGGGAGAAAGTTTTTTTTTATTTTAAAAGAACGAAAAATGTTTCCCTGTTTTCAAATGTTGTTCATAATTTTCAGAGAGAGTAATTTCATTCTGTTGAATGATGAGAAATTACTACATTGCATAAATTCCTTTCTCTTATATTTCCTGCAGTTCTTAAAAGCAATATTTTCAAGACAAATGAAAGAAAAAAGGCTCTTGAAAAAAAACTTCTCTTTTTGTCTGCATTATTCAAAAAATATTTTTCATCTCATCTGACTTTGCGTTTGAAACTGACTTTTTTCTTAACAACTTCCAGAATTTTTTTTAATTTGAAAATCAGTTGGTGGCTTTTATCGTTTATCAAAGCCATTTTTTCTCCTGAAAGGTTTAAAAGACCCACTAAATGAGTAGGGAAAAGGTTTGAAATAGGGCAAAGAATATTTTTTGAGAAATCTCATCTTCTAATTTATAAAATTCCGCATCGTAATTCTATACAAAATAAAAAATTTTGAGAAAATAAATAAATGAAATTTTTTAACTAATAATTTTTAGCGCCGCTTGAGAAATATAAATCTAGATAGCATATATATATATATATATATATATATATTTCACTTTTTAAATATATTTCAATTTTATTTTATTTTACTTCTTCAATGCAGCTAACTTATGTTGTAATAAAATTAGTTATGGCGAATACCATTTTCACTGAGGATTTATCATGACAAATATATTTTATATTACCATTCTTAATACATATTATTGAATAATCACTTTTAAAAACTCATTTACGATGTAAGTGATATTTTGATATAGTTTTTATGCTACAATTGTTGTTCTGTTACTGTTATAACATTTCATATTATTTTTTATATTTACATGAGGTCATTTATTATATTTCTAACGTTATCACTAATTAATGTATGTTAAGTTTCATGCTGCGGAGTTCGAGTAATAGAGTTAAAATCTGATCGAAAATTGCTATAAGCATCATGATGAAGTTTAAAGACCATATGAATTAAATTTTTAGCATCGTTTTATTCTATTGAGAAAGAACAAATCGTTTAACTATTAACTACTAATAATGTTAATTGTTTATACCAACTAGGGATTGCAATACTGGTAAACCGGGATACCGAATACCGGTATTTTGAGCGATTTGTGCAATTTTGAAATACCGATATTCACTAGTTTAAATACCGGTTTATCGGTATTTACTAGAAATTTCTTAAATTTTTCTCCAAAATATGTTCAGGGATCACCAACATTGCAAAATAATATGCGTTTTTATTTTTGTGTCTCCCTAACGGGTTAAATTAATTAAACTGTGAATACAAAGTTGTATCGTACAGTTAAGAGAAGGGATAAAATATGTGAATCATCCAAAGAGCCGGGCCAAAAATATCCTGTTACAGCTCAGAGCGATACTGCACACGCTCAGGATTCATAGACTGATGTTCATATCTGTATAAACAAGATCGCACTTGTGAAGAAAGTGCGTAATATTTTAATATTTTTTAAATTGATGAGTTTGTTATTCGCACTGTATTTGCATATCATACTTTAGGGTTCAAAATATTATGTATATATATATATATATATATATATATATATATATATATATATATATATATATATATATATATATATATATATATATATATATATATATATATATACTCATAAATAATAACCTATAATAATAAATGTGAATAACTATAAAGAACATAAAAAATCAGTTGATAATACTTTGGTTTGGTTTCATTATTTATATGATGAAAAGAATATAGAGTGACACAATGTAAAATATGCTCTAGTGTTATTAAAATGAATGGAAGAAGTACAAACGGGGACTCCATACACTTTTAAAAACGAAACATGATACAAAATTGTAAAAAAAAAAATCTAATTGCGATGAAGATACAAATTTTAGCACACTTTCTAAGCCCAAGTCATCAGGGATTTTAGATTATTTTGAAAAAAAGTTAATTCGGATGAAAAATTATTGCATAAAAATACGTTCCAGGCTTAATGACAGTGCAATTGATGCATTGTTTTTTTTTAAGATCACAATTCAAAAATGTGTACTAGTATTACAGACTAAATAGCGATATTTACACTCTTTGGTGATTTAAACACATAAAATGTTCCTTTACTTTTTTTGTGTGTGTTCTTTATATACTGTTATAATTCATAAGTTACGAATTATTTTTGTGATATTTACACTCTCTAATAAAACTGGCAAATATAAAACAAAGAAACACTTGTGTTTTCGTGCTTTTTCTAAAATTTCTAATACCGGTATTAAAACCGGTTTTTCTGTTTTAAGATCTAAACAATACCGAGAACCGATATTGAACTTTTGGTCCGATATTGCAATCCCTAATACCAACATGATTGACGTGTTTTAGCTGTGAATAATGAACAAAATAACAAACAAAATAATTATCAAAAAGTTCAAATTCGATAAAACACAGAATTTTAATTTAGATGCAAATGAAAATTTCTCTAAATATTTTATATATGCATTAGAACCCCGTATTGTGTGATTTGTACACTACGCTAAAGAATTACAGCTAACACAACATAAAAGGCAGTGGCGTAACGTACACCCCCACATCGCGGGGGGGGCAGGGTTCTAAGGGGACCAAAGCCTGACTGACGCAAGTGACCCTTTGTAAAATTGAACGTGGGGGCCTAAAACCTGACTTTGCAGGGGGCCCAAATGTTCTCAGTTACGCCACTAATAAAAGGCGATATATTTCTGTATTACACGTAAAAGAGAAATTTAACATTTTCATATTGTAATTTATTCGTTGTATGCCGAAAAGCAACTATATGTACTTAGCTGTTACTCATATATATATAATGCAAAAGACCGTTTTGAAAAATAACATTTATTTATAAAAAAAAAGGAGGGAAAAGGAGTTTTATACTAGAAAAGTCCCGTGCAACGCTGGGTGAAACGGAGGGAAAAGAAACCTGTCTAATAAGGAAAAGAAGTGGGAAAACTTTCGAAAAAGCTAATTTTAATGACATAAATATAGAATTCCCTCACATCGGCGCATACACACACTTTCAGAAGGGCTGGCGTCGAGAGGAAAAGAGAAAATTTCTATTGGGATAAAGTTATGCTCTAGAAAGAAGCCCGTGCAACGATGGGCTAAGCGGAGGGAAACATATCCGTCAATTGGGCAAAGAGAGAAGATATTTTGAGAAAGGGAATTTTCATGACATTAATATAGAAAACTCACAAACACACCAGACAACTAGAGGGGAAAGGGGAAATTTCCAAGGCAAAGGGCAATGCACTTGAGCCCGTGCAAAGCAGGGATACAAAGGTCCGTGCAAAGCCGGGTCATATATGTACTAGTTGATATTGAAAATGCAATGTAAGAAGAGACAAAATTACTCCAATTTCAAGGCAAGTGAGCAATGCTGAATACTGCAAATGGAAATGAATGGAAATACTGCCCAGAAAATGAGAAATTTTCTGGGACAAATTGAATAGAATATAAGGGATACAATCTGCAGAATGGGAGAAATTTTATGTTTTCCATTCCGTGACGTTATTTCTACCATGGAAGTCATTGTGGAATTTTATTTTTATTGTCTCAAATAACACAGATAATAATAGAGAATGCCAGGTCGCCACCAATGGTGGCAGTTCCAGCAGATAAACAATTTTACGACGGACATGATACTTTTAACGAAAATGTTGGTTCACACGTCATATCTTAGCTGAATCCAGCTATACACATCCACGATGAAGTGACTGTGACAAAGATGGTTTAAACAATGAAATGGGACAAGTTAAAGAGGGGTGGTAAGACCAGAAGGACGTCAGTATGAAAAGATCAATCCGTCCAATGTAGAGGTGGTGATGGTAAGCCATTTGTGATGCTATTTTGCATCATGTGCATGAGAGCCTTGATGTTTCCACATCTTCCAAAACCAATACTCGTCAAATTATTGCAAATGGCATGCACTCGTGTGGCGATCATTAAGGTATCCGACTACGTTCGGAACCATGATTTTGCAAAAGCGTATAAATGGCTAATATTTATGATATTTAGTGTCACTTAGATTAGAAAATGTATATAAAATTGTTTTAAGAATAGTACTACAATAAAAAACTATTTAAGTACACTATTTTAACAAAAAATGAACATAGAATGTGTGGACCCATTTTCAAAATATTCTCCTTTTGCGAGAAATGCTTCTATTATAGAAATATTTTGCTTGTATATAGCTCAGACCTCTGTACAGAGGCTCAGCCAGAATTTTTGAAATATATAACTTAGAAGTGGGTTTATCCATGTTTTACGACAACAGAGGAGAGATATTTTAAGAAAAAAGCGCCGATAATTATTTCAATTGGTGATAACTCTAAAAATAATGTGAATTTTTCAAAAATTCTAGTTGAACCTCTGTACAAAGATTTGAGCTATATACAGGCAAAATATTATTATAATAGAAGCATTTTTTACAAAAGGAGACTATTTTGAAAAAAAGGTTATTCTAAGTTAATTTTTTGCCGAAATATTTTAGTTAAATAATTTTTTTGTCAAAATGTCCTTCAAATAACTTTTTACGTGTGTTTTGATCTGAGTGACACTAAATATCTTGAAAATTATCCATTTATACGCTTTTTTAAAATCACGGTTCCAAACGTAGTCGGATACCTTAAGAAGACTACAATTGATCTCACAGTACAGACGATTCCATTTGCAGGGATGCCAGGCTACAGAGA
Organism: Trichonephila clavipes; assembly: GCA_019973935.1. Classification (NCBI taxonomy): domain Eukaryota; kingdom Metazoa; phylum Arthropoda; class Arachnida; order Araneae; family Nephilidae; genus Trichonephila; species Trichonephila clavipes. The sequence goes on from BMAU01000187.1 coordinate 228,847, forward strand.
AGTGCACAATGAAATGGAACATGTCCATGCTCTCACACAAGTTGCACTCCTCATTCTTCAATGTTAATTGCTATGAATGTGTATGATGCCAACGTGGTGACAGGTTCAATCCGATTGCATCATTGGAATGCCTCACGCGGGACAATGTTCCCCCTGGATCTTATTCAATGCACTATAGCAGCCAATGGTTTGAGGACGATGCATTGCCCGGTGACACTACCCTTCCTTGAGGAGTGCCTTCTCTCCTTAACCAGCAAGATAAGGCTGGGTGAACATACCACGCATCAGCCAATATACTCCGCAACATGTACAAATGCTCCTCCACAGCTGCCGTTCCTCCCTAATATTCCACCAATCGAAAACGTCTGGAACACGATTGGACAGCTCTTGCTTACAATGCAAACGTTGCTTTCAGAAGACGAATTGTGCAAATGGTTGTTAGAAAATAGAGAACCTAACATCATTTATAATTCTTTGCTATCGCTTTCTGTTTGCCAAGTTTCTAGGTTTTTAGCTATTTCTTGGCATTGCATTTTCAGTAGCGTATAATTTACATTTGAATTTTAATACTAAATATTATAAAACATTATTTAATTTTGAAGAATTAGAAAAAAATCACAATGAAAAAGTTGTTGTACCACAAAATATTTTCGGATAAGTTAATTAAAAACATTGGCGTCTGCTTTTTTGTCTCTATTTCTACATTATCATGATGTTGTATCATAACCTCTTTTTCTTTACTTTACAACAATATTCTATTTAACATTTATAAAATGACTTGTAATCACTAGGAGCGTAGCTACCGCCGTATCAACCATATCAATGATATGGGGTCCCCCAAGCTCCAAGGGCCTCAAAAGGCGTAAGTAAAATTCATAAAATGTTAAGGGGCCCTGAAAAGATTCCACAAGGTTTTTTGATACTGGGCCCACTTGGGGCTAGCTACGTCAGTGGTAATCAAACAGAAACACCACAAACTGCGTTCAAAACTTATTATAACTCACCATAAAAATAAAAATCCTTCCAAAAATTGCTAAATTAATAAATTTATCCCATTCGACTATTTTATGCGTGATAAAGAGCTTTAAGAAGAAATTGAATAAAGAACAAGATAAGTAGCAATCCGACAATGCTAACTCGACATAATAAAGAATTAATTTTTAGAAAAATTGTGAAGGAAAAATCACATTTGAACAATATAAAAGTTTCTAAAAAAACAATTGGCAATTTCTTTCGAAACTGTTCAACGAGCACTAAAATAAAAAAAGAAATGAATCAGAAGGTTCACATGGTCGTTCTGTGAGGAGAATATTGTTAGCAAGTTTAAGTAACAGAAAAAAAACTCAAAATTTTCTTCGCAAAATTTATTGATTTTTTAAAAAGTTCGAATTCTGTAGTAAAACGAAAGCAATATTGGCATAAAGTCCAAGAGAATCGAGCTCACTCAAAGAGTTAAGAGCAACAAATTGACTACCTTGGAAATTCCCACACTCAGCCTTTATTGAAAAAAAAATATTTTATAGAATTTTGCAGATAAGTTTAAAGAAAACTTGTTTAACAGGGATTAAAAAATTTCTTCGCATTTTCATTATTTATAGTATATAAATTTTAAGCACACAAAGAATTTCTTGAAAGAACGAGAAACAAAAGTATACACAAGTCATTTGCAGAAAAATAAAAACGATACACATAACACATAAGACAACATATGATAACCACACAGAAAATAGAAGAATTCTGTGCACCTCGCATGAATTTATAAATTGTTAACTAGAATGCTACGCCATAATTTATGGGATCTATCAGTGGGCTCCGTTTGAGGATAATTTTTTTGTGAAGTATAATAGAACACATAGTTATCCAATCTCCTAATACATCTAAAAAGACAGTTGTGCGGTTAGTTCTTAAGTTAAATCTACGTAAATACTCTGGATATCACAAGTTATCCAAAAATCATAAAACTGACGATAACTCAAGAATTTATGCGTAGAATATTTAATGAAACTTATACACATTATACATTAGCCTATGTATACAATGAACAAATCGGATGTGTCAGTTTGGTTTAAGAAAAGTACCTTTAATATGGAATATGATCCCCTCGAGAAGCAATACAAAAACAACACATGCAGCGATGTCTGATTCTCTCAATTATTGTCAAACTCAAACTCAGTGGCGGACCAGCTCATGAGAGTCAGGGTCTACTGTGCCCATCCCAGTATGCACGACCATTGGGCGCGAGGTGCATGACTAGATGTCCCGATCAGGTGGTCAGTCTGAAGCGATACCCCCAGTGTTTAAGTCCCCAAGCAAGCTTGGAACTCATTTGTCGACCCACTGCAGTAGGGATGCAAGGTTGATTCGACCTTGCCTACCCCGGAAATAGAACAGGGACCTGTGGCGTGGAAGCGCGATACTCTACCATTCGCCCGCTGGACCTTCTATTCTCTCAATAATGCGGTTTATTAATTCTGTAGGAAGTACGAGGCATTGCTCTTCCAAGACAGTTGAAAATGTGGCTAGGGTTCTAGGAGGGAGAATGAGAGCAGCTGCATGTCTTCCTAAAACGTCTCAAATATGTTCGATAGAGTTAAGAAGACTTGGTACCCTAAAAATCACAAACCTATCGCTTTTCTTATTTTCATTTAATCTTATTCTTTGCATTATTATCTTTCGATTGATATATCACTTGTGCATGTCAGAAAGTTAGAAGTTGAATAAAACTTCATTTGAAAACAAATTAGGCAATTCAGCCACACCCCCTTTTTAGAAAAAAAAAAAAAAGCTAAAAAATGCGTTATGATAAAAAAAAAAATCTATTTTATAAATAGAAATAATAACTATAAAAAAAAGAATGTGTAGTATTAAAAGCAGAATATTTCCGAGGCAATACAATAATGTAATTTTTCTTCCTTGTGAAATGTGCATGTAAAATTTTTAAATTAAGGCATTTTATATTAACAATTTTATATAATTTCAGTTCTTATTCCTGATATATTTTTCATACAAATGTAATACTTTAATATTATAAGAAGAAAAACAGCTAAAATTTCTGTCGTGACAGAAAAAATTTTTTTTTTTAAGTTTTTCTTGAGTTTTCTTGTGCAATTAGTACTCTCTAAAAGTTGATCATTTATAAAAATGTGTGGGTTGAAAACATATGAAAATGCAATTATTTTAGAAAAACGTATAAGTAATATCTTAAAGTGGTATTTTAAGTTTAATTAAGCTTATAATAACTATTTTTTCAGAATTATAAACTTTAAAGTGGTTTTTCTCACTTTGTGTTTTTCGAAACCTTAGTGCATTCAAAATGCTACTCCTTCGACAATTATTTACCAATCACTTCAATTTTTTCCTGCGTGTTAAAAATAAAGCATGTAATAAAATTAGGGATCCGTTTTGCTATAAACTGAATACTTTTTTTAAAAAAAATAAAATGTAAGACATGTTGGCTTTTTCGTTGATTTTTAGCCTGTATATCAACTTTTTTTTCTCGAAAACGAATGAAGTTATTCTAAAATCGATCCCTAAAGTTGTTAAGAACATCCATAAGAATATTATAAAAAAATTTCAGGTTAAAAAATTAATTTTTACAAAAGGAGTAGGATTTTAAAATTTTCCCAATTTTTTTCAAATAATTTAAATTTTTAATATTCTGTGAATAATATATGAAAATTTTCATCTGGTAACATTTTCTTGAATAGAAACATGGTATAAAATGTCAAAATATAATTTTTAAATACGTAAATAAAGGAGTTTGCTCAAAGGGTCCCAAGTCTCCTTAAGGTCTGGTGATCGAGCTGACCACTGCATGATAAACTCTTTCATGGTCAAGATAAGCATCCACGATGCCCTGTGTGGTCTCGCATTATTATCTTGTAGCCCGGAAGCATCCCCTATTTCTCCGGCATAAGGGCGCACATAAGCATCGAGGATGTCGTCTGTATAGAAGTGAGCATTAATATTAACATTTCCTGACATTAACATAATTTTAATGTGAGCATTAACATTCAGAGATACCACCTCAAACACAGACACTTCCCGATTCGTATAGTCCTCAAACAGTGTTATATGTTTTAAGTTTTAAAAGATGAGACTTACTCCTATATGAAGGATTTTTCTGAAAAAGAAGCACTCAACGAGACAACAGGTGATGTGATAGATCTCGTAATTTTGAATCGCAGTCTAGTGTATTTTCTGAGTGTGTAAGTTTTCTGTGTTGTGATGTATGTGAATAAATGCAAATATATAGTTAACTGTGCCATCATTATTATAAGTATGCTTTTTTAATGAGCGTTAAGTTCACATTTTTTAAATAAATTAAAATAAATGTCTCAAAAGAGTTTTATTAAGACATACACTTTGAATTATAATTTATACTACCAAAATATCAACTGCATGAAAGAGAACAAAATTCAAGTATTTGAATAATATTAAATTTAAAAAAACTCCTTATATTAAGAATATGAATATAAATAGTGTCAAACTCAGAAATATGTGTAACACTGCTTCCAACTAACAGTATACGTTGTTTTAAAATATATAAAACTGTAAAAACTGTGTCTCAAAGGCTGATAAAAAAGAATTAGTAGAGAGCATTCTTAAACTGACATAAATATTGCGTCCATATTTTAGAATTCCTTTCGAACAGATTTATTTTCTGAAGAAGGTTGTGTTTGTGACGTTAACTTCTGTAATATATTCTTTAAAAAATTTCCCTTGTCAAGCTTTTGCTTACGCTATCCTAAATTTCTTAACATTTGAAAACTGACTTTTGGAAACATTCAATCTATTATAAAATCAAGGTAAGAAATTTTTTTTTAATTAACTAGATTCATTAGGGGTCTTAAGAATGGGTAGGTGAGAGATTTAAAGGTATTAGCCGAAAACTCTCGGGTAAAGTAGACAATACATCACTATAATCCTACGGAAAATACTGCATTAATTTTAAGAGCTATGTTGCCATTTTTAATTAATTATTAAATAATATATAATTAGTCACATTTTTTCCACACAGACTTCTAGATATCATTTATAAAATTTTTCTAAAAAAGGAAATTGATAGTTCCATTAGGGGTAAGAATGTTTCACCAGATAATTGGTTCCTTTTTTTAAAAAAAATTTCTGGCAGTTAGAAATAAAAATGAAGTCATTACATTTGGATTTCTTGTTTCATTGATTTATTGAAAAGTACTTTTTATCATTTTTTAATGATTCTTTCAAATGAAATTCTCCAAAATGTTGAAAGAGAGGATGAGATTAAAAATAGTACAAAAAAGCTAGAAAAATAATGCTAACTTGGAATAAAAATGACTGACTTTTTTTTATAAAAGATATTCCATTTATATATATATATATATATATATATATATATATATATATATATATATATATATATTATTCGAAAGTGATTAGGCACAACATTTTTTATTTATTTATTTATTTTTACTTTTTTTTATCGACTTTAACTCTTTTTATTCCCAATGCGTTCTTTTTATAATTCTGAACTAACACTTGGGCTTCTTCAAAATTATGCGATAAAGATAAAAATTATATGAAATTAGAGAGATATTTAGTCATTTTATCTAAAAACTACAGTTTTGTTTACTATAATGAGGGGTTTAAGCATTACAGAAAAAAATAATAGTGTAATAGTTTCTAAGTAAATCTTTTGTTCAAACGAATAACATGAATATTTCTACGAAAATTTGGACTTGTTTTGCAACTTTGCCGTAAAAGTATTGTGGCCGAAAAGATTCTTCGTAGGCAATGAGAAAATTTGAATAATGTTAAGTGAATAAATGGTATTGAATTAAGTAACAAATTTGGTCGCCAAATTTAGCGATAAAATAGATGCATTTAGAAAATACAGAAGAATCTAATACGATTATTTACCGAGAAAGTTTCAGAAGCTCCCAGAAGTTCTTCCCAAATTATGTAACAACACAGGGCAGCAGCATTGGGAGCTAAGATTTAAACAGTGACTGCATTTCATTAGCTCTTATGCGAAATTGTGATTACAGTGAGTAAAATTTAGGTGTGATTTTCAAATTTGTCATATTGCGGGCTCATACGTATGTTATAATTTCTATCTATTAAAAGTATATCCACTGTAATTATTAAAGTTTTCCAGATTAAAATATAATTTACTCCAAAAGAAGATGCCTATATTAATGGCGTGGATCTTTCATACATTTGAAGAATGATTAATCAGTTAAAAATATTACCTTTACCCAAATGGAAATAGTAATACTTAAAATTATAAGGCAATTTATGAAAGGTGTTTATAAATAATAAATCATAATAATGGTAGTAAGAATGTTTATTAGAGTAATGAATGATATTCGACTATGCATAAGTTACATAAATACTAAAATAAAAATAAGTATTCTTGGGAAAATACGTTATTTATCTCAAGTGGAAAATATACGAAATTATGCAAAAAGTTACGCTTTTAATTCAAGTCAAGCACCCATCTGCTGTGTAAAAAAACGTTAAAAACGCTCTACAATTAAACTACTAATTTGAATTTTATTCAATTTTTAAAAAAATTAGTGCAAATGATTAAACAACCAGTGAAGCAGTCTTTATCCATATATCAAATTAATTAAATTCTTTAACCATGAAATCAAATGAAAACTGAATTGAAATGGATCGAAAAAACAACTCCAAATGCCTTAGAAGAAAAATCTTATTATTTATCAGTTTAAAATAATTAGTTACAGTAATTTTCCCTTGAATGAGTTTATCATTGGAGTAAAAAAGTAATTTAATTAATTATTTAAGATACGTTGACTTTCTTTAGAAACTGAAAATCTAACTTCCATTCAAGAAGATATACGCACGTATATAATGTTAAGAAAAAGAAATTGTAATTAATATTATTCGAGTATATTAAGTTTGCGGTACCGCTTCTAAAAAATTTTAATGCTGTAAAATATGAGACAAAATGGTTGATTTTCTAATTTACAATTTTTGCTATTATATTTTTCATTGAAATATCTTATGCAAAAATTAAAATAAAGTCTTCTGTAAATTTACTTTTTGATATAGTTGTAAATTTTTTTAAAAAATTATTTTATAAATCTGCGTCATTTGTTTTAGAATTTCATTAATAGGTGACTTCAGACTGTGAAATTATTATCCTTTTTTTAAATCATTTTTAATTTCATAAAAATCATTATCCTTTTGAATTGTTTTCTAGTGTTAAAATTCTAGAGCGCAATGCTTATGCTATGCATACCTCTTTTATTTTATATTGATGCCTGTAATTTTATATTATTTTAGAATGTGCTTTCGTTTCTTTAATATTTCCAGCTATACATATAATACTAATAGAGTTTGAAAGCATATTTATCACACTCTTCTAAAAAACATTTATTAAATCACAAATATTAGGAAAAAAATATTAAAATTTTAAGCACAGAAAGGTAACCGATTTGAACAGCGGGACGCTGAAAACAGTTAATGATTATTTGTTAGTGGAGAACGTTTAGTGAGACCTAAGTATGCCTCCAGACGAAATAAGGAGAAATTCCAACAAATTACGGAATTTGAACGGGTGAAGATTGTCGGCCTTCAAGAAGGAGGATTTTCCTATCACGTTATAGGAGCTCGTGTGCAGTGGAGCAGTTCCACAGTGATGCGAGTTTGGAAGCAGTGGACCGACGAGCACCGAGCAACTCGAAAAACTGGCAGTGCACGACGGAAGGTGACGTCAGCACGCGACGATCGACACCTGCTCCACGTGGCGGTGAATGACCGTACAGCTTGTTCCAGGCAGTTGGCAGAATGTTGATCGACTGCTACAGGTGTACTAATGTCGGCTTCGGTAACTCGTCGACGTCTGCGACACCAAGGATTGCGTGCAAGGTGCCTTTATACAGGATCCCCCTCACCGCAAATCATCGATGGCTGCGTCTGCAATGGGCTCATGAGCACAGAGTCTGACAAGCTGATTTGCACCAAGTTGTCTTTTTAGATGAATCACGTTTCACTTTGTATGACCCTGATGGCCGCATTCGTGTTAGACGCTATGCCGGTGAATACTGCCTTCCACAATGCGTTATAGAACGACATAGTGGCCTAACATCTGGAGTTATGGCTTGGGTGCAATTTCGTATTATGTACGATCCAATTTGCTACGAATTGAGGCTAATCTCAATAGCAACAGGTACGTCCATGAAGTGCTACAGTCGGAAATCGTTCTATCCCTTCAAAGAATCCTATCTTTCAGCAGGATAATACACGTCCACAAGTTGAAAAGAATGTTCGAGACTTCTGATCAGCCCAACACAAGCAACTTCTTCCTTGGCTTGCTTATTCGCCGGATATGGTACCTATTGAGCACGTGTGCGATTTGGTTGGTTAGCGTCTCGGTCATAAACTTCATCCTGCAGCTTCAAAAGACGAACTTTTGCTGCGCATACAAGCAGTATGAAATTCTCTTCCACAAGCAGGCATTAAAAATCTGTTTGACTCCATGCCACTTCGTATAGCACACTTATTGCAGCGCGTGGTGGCTACACCAAATATTGATCTCGGACATTTAATATTTTTTTTGCTTTGAAAATTTCCTCATTTATTTGTACTAATACAAATCATTTGTGCATTAAATTTCATTTAATTCTGATGATTCCTTCATGGTGTTGCATTTTGTTACAAATAGCAGTTCATGTATGTATTTATCGAAAATATTTTTTCAAAAACTCATGTATATGTGCTGGACTTTTGTATGTCACCAATAAATTTAAAATTTTTAAAATTGAGTGATGTACTCTGTTTTTAATTTGTTTTTTAAAACTGTGTTTCAATATTATTTGTATTTTTGTAACCATTCTCAATAAAAATAAGAAAATAACAACTAAGAACAAAGTCTAATTTTGTATAAATTATCAACAAAATGTAGCATATATAAAGAAATTTTTTTTTAAATTAAGAACAATAATAATGAAAAAAGCACTTGATAATTTAACAAAATCTAGTAACTACTTATGTTAATTGCAGATCGTTCGAGGCAGTGAAGGAAATGGATATAATAATGCATTGATGGTCAGATACTTGTAATTAATATCTAAAAAGTAAACTAATATTAAGTGCAGCCATTAGGGTAATAGCCTTTTGAAAATCAATTTTGAGTTTTTGATATTTCTAAAATCTACAAATCGGGACCTTTCAAATGACATAACATACAGGCCATTATATGAATTAGAAGTACTTTAAAATGATTTTTAAAAATTAATCAGCTTATGAATTACGCCAATTTGACAGATAGAAACGTAAACATTGTCTTTTTAAATCTAGGGCAAAGTTGCAAAGCCTCGATTTATTTTTATTCATATGCATTAGGTACCTGTATAGTAGCTGCAAATTTATCTGTGTTAGGTATGTAAAAAATTTTGGAGCCAAATTTGGAAGCGTGGTTTTGTTTTGAGTGCTATATTTAATATTTAGCGATTTTACCTAAATTTAAGTCTGTTCTTCACTTTAAATTTAGTTTTAATTAGTTATTATTACAGATTATTTAAACTCACTAAGGCTTAGTAAAGAGTTAAAAATATTTTTAAAATATTTGAAGTTACAATTATGTGCTAATTTAAGAATTCTGCATAAAGAATTTGGATTTAAAAATAGTACAAAGGTAAGATTTTTTTTTTACATAAATTTCTGTTCTCTAAAATTAATATTTTTAAAATTGTGTAAATTTACTGTATGTATGTTTCTTAAATACAATTGTGTATACTAAAGTGACATTTTTGAAATATTCTTAAAACATTTAAATATAAAGCAGTTATCACACATAACCAAAAAAGACAATTTTTACGAAAATTCATAATAATAATTTTTCAGTGAATTAAAAGTTTGTCTTTGAAAAAACTAATTCATGTATTTAAAAAACATTTCTCACTTCAGTATAAATATAATATTTAATTAATATAAATAAAAACTTGAGTCTTTATGTTTAATAGTTTCTGAGGAAAAGGTGTATGAGTTGATACATTAAATGTGATGTTTGTTGTCTTTGCAAGAAGCTTGTTACATACATAAAAATACATAAATTTCATGTTTAAAAAGATAAAAACAGTTTTATTTTGTCTGTTTTAGAAATAATTTGTCCAGTTTAGAGTATTTATTGAAGTTTAAAACTTAGAAACTGTCTGCAACAACAAGACCTAATGATAATGTTACGAAAACGTAACAAATACTTACGAAACGTCGTATAATCAGGTATTTTTAAATACCATCTCAAATTTATCCGAAACCATATATTGATACATTTTCACATTATATTTATGATGCTTTCTGTTCAAATTTTATATCTGTAATGCCATGAAAGCTACAAATTCTTCAAAAATTGATACAGACTTTGAGAAAATTTTGACGTTTTTTCGTTAAAAAAATTGAAAAATGCTGTTCTGGGCAATTCTTCTTAAGACTTTTTTGTTTACTATTTTATGCAAAATAAATTAAAAAGATGTTAATGTTTAATAATATGAGACAAATACATGTGTTGTAATTTATTATTTTTGTGATAAAGTGGCACTTTATTGCGAAAATTCAATTTTCTCAAAAATGATGTTTTTAAAACTGTATGCAACTTCTTTTTCTCAGAATATAATTTATGAATGTACATGAAATTTTTTCCTCATGTTACTGATATATAACTATATATATTTATTTGAGTTTTTTGAAGATTTTTCCAAAATATATGACTGGAGTCCATGTATCGTGACAAAAAACATGAATTTTTTAAAAAATTCATAGTGATATTTTTATGTTGCACGTTTTTGAGAAAATTAAACAATATATTTTAAATATTTCACTTCATTGCAAATATTAATGTTTATTTATTGTTCAGACAAGTTTTTAAGCTTTAATATTAAAGGGTTTTTCAATAATAGGTAACTAATTATAACTCAGATGTGTAATGCTTTTTGTCGTTGCGAGAAGCTTGTTACACACATAAAAATACACACATTTTGTGTTTAAAAACATAAAAACAGTTTTATTTTTTACTTTTTTAGAAATATTTTGTACAGTTTAGAGAAAATTTTGAATTTTGAAACTTTTAGAAATTGTGTTGACATGGGAACATACAAATCCATATTGAAACTTTTTGCAATGTCGTAAAATCACGTATTCCCAAATCATGACTTTTACATATTGATACATTCTTACATTATATTAATGATGTTTCATGATCAGATTTGATATTTATAATGCATCAAAGCTAAAAATTCTTCATAGATTGATACAGATTTGAGAAAATTGATAGAAAATGCTAAAAGAAAATCTCGTTGAACAAAAACTGAAAAATACTATACATGTATTTTCTGAACATTTTAAGACTTTTTTGTTTCCTATTTTATGCTAAAAAAATTAAGAAGATACTAATGCTTAAAATAAAATAGGGCAAATACATGTTGTAATTTATTATTTTTGTGATGAAGTGCCTTTTTACATTAAAAATGCAATTTTCTCAAAATGATTGTTTTCAAACCCTGTGTGCCTTTTTCACAGAATCTAAAGAATGAATGTATATGCAATTTTTACTGCATATAAATAATTTGTAACTATGGATAATGAAGTTACTTTTTTGGAGATTTTCCAAAATATTTTACTGAAAAGCAGTTATCGTACAAAAAAATGACAATTTTCAAAAATTTCCAAGTGATACTTTTACGATGAATTTTTTTGAAAAAAGTAAACAGTATATTTCAAACATTTTAACCAGAGTATAAATAAAAAAGCCTAATTATACATAATATACAGACAAAATTTGAAGTTTTTATATTTGACAGTTTCTGAGAAACAGGGATCTAAAATAGCTCAATTTAACATTGTCGGTATAGGGGGTACCGACTTTTCTTAACTCTCAAAAGTGGAATTTAAATTAAAACAACTGAAAAACTAGTTTACTAATTTTTATTTTATTTAATGTATGCATGCTTCTTTTAATAGCTTGGAATGTTGGAAAATGTATCGAAATACATTAGATATCTCGTAGCAACACGTACAATAGTAGATGATGTTTCCCAACTTTCTCTGACATCCCAAATCAACGCAGATAACTTCTAGTCTCTATTAGGTGCTGGGAAAACGACGATAGCCTGCTTGCGTTTGATATCTTTATACAAGCTCATAGATCTTAAATCTGGTTGAAATGTTCTATCTTCGAGCCCTCTTAGACGTCATCTTTCAACAAAACTTTCGGCGACAAGATGTTGACCTTGGTAGGGGTGTTTATTTGATCCACCGATCTACCTTTCCGCAGCTTCGCCGTGCATGCCTTAGACAACTGAGGTTAAAGAAATCCCTATTCGGACCATTCGTTAAGGGCTTTTGTTCCTGTCCTTTGTTGTTTGAGAGTTGTAGGAGGTGCCACTGCCTACCCCCTTCTTAGAAAAGAAAGTTGTTTTTTCTGTTTGACTTTCTGAACAATACTGAGAGAAGGTTGTTTTCCAGCCAACTACATTAACTATTATACATCTCCAGCAAATTTGAGTGTCACATAAACGTATTTCCGTGGACGTCGCGGACAGTATCTTATTGAGTTGGCGTGTCTAGTTGCCCCGTGCGCCGTTGCTGTTTTGAATCCTAGTCGTGATTTATTGATAATGTCAGACTATCTATGGAATGAATGCATAATCAAACAGTAACATTAGGCTGTGCTGACATCTAGTGTTCAATTCCCGGGTCACCACTTCGGCGACAAGCTGTTCGCGACAGTGCGGAGGACAGACACATGGTGACCTTGAGTGCATCTTGGATACAGTATTATTTGAACTGGTCATTTTCTGGTCTTCAGGTTACCCGTTGTGTTCTGACCTACCTTGATACAGAAGGTATTAGACTGTTGTCCTGATCAGCATGTTTTCTAGATCACTCAATCATTCAAAACATCTGACCATGGTCTACTGAGAAACTGAACAACTGCGATTCATGAAATGGACAAAAGCCTTGAAGCAGCATTAAATGACTTTCAGGTATGTTTTTCAATCTCTGCTCGATTGAATAGATAACCAGATTAGAGCCATTTTAGCTGGAGGAATTGGCAACTGTGAATACTAATCATGGAGCCTGAATACATCCTAATTGGCTATAAATCCACTCATTTTTTATTAGTATTGACCACTTGCTATATTTTATATAATACACTTCAGAGATAATCTTAATCAGTACTTACCAACAATGTAAGATAAGAGCATACAAGGTAAAGATTATTGGTAGTATGCATATTATTGTTTGCTAGCTGCTGTTGTTTTTTATAAATTCTAATTAATAATGTTTAAAATGCATGTTGTTGCACTAAATAAATGTATTTATTGTTAAATAACTTACGAGTATTTTTCAAGTGCTCGGCAGATAGAATTTTAATATTTTTAGAGTACAAAATAAATATTAAATATTTAGGGAGAATTATTTCAAAAATGCTGTAAAATTAAATAGTATCATACTAGTACTAATTATTTAGAATCTCATATTAGCAATATATTTTAAAATTTGTACAAAATTAAAATTTACGTATAAAATTTGTACAATATGTTAATTTAGTCTAATAGAAGAATTTAAAGTTTTCCATTTTTTTAAAAGTTTTTTTGCAAATTAAAGGAAGAGCACATATGCATATATCTCATTCCTTTTTTGCGTTTTAATTACACTAATGAGTTTTCCAACTAATTTAGTTTTATCCTTTGCCTTTCGTTTCTATTTCTTCTATATTATAAACTTTCTTATTTAATTAAGGAACTGTTCCTAGACATATTGAGATTCATTCGCCAAAAGGGTAAAATTTTATTTTATAATGCACTGCATAGCGTCGAATTTTTACGTCGCGCTAAGATGGAACAAAGAGCATGATTTCCAAACTCTAAGTCGAATAAACAGGAAACAAAAGGGTGTGGCGTAAGGACAACGATTGAATGTTTTATCACCCATTGAGCAAAATTATTGAAAAAATCGAAATTTTAAAAAGGAAGTACAGGAAAAAACACATCAAAAAAGTAAAATTTGAAAGAAACACGTCCTTATGAAAAGAAAATCTGAAAGAAAGCATTTATTCTCTCCCTTTTCAAACTCTCAAAATATCCAGTTGCCATTAATAGACTTGTCTCTTCCAAACTTCACTTTACCAAATTTTCTCTAATTGTAATCAACAAAATTTCACACATACTCAAATCCCTCGCCCTAAACCCTGTATTTTTTTCTATGCTTCTGATCAGATCATACTTAATATCACCTCCAAGAGAATGATACATTCCTATCAAATCTTATCTCTCAATTAAATTTCTACTTTTTCTCAATCTCGTACAATATCCTCAGTTCGAGCATTTCTGACTTGCCAGTGATTCCCTCTCCTTTCATACACCATTCAATCAGTTCCTTCTGCCCTCTTGCTATCAAGCGGCCAAAAAAAATCGTTAATCTTTGATTCGATTCGTTTTAATCGGCCTTCTGGTACTCAAACAAAATAATAAAAGGGATTAATTACCGATGTTAAATAATAAGTAGATTTCCAGAGATAACGGTACTATCGCTTTCCAGTTTTGTGGATAAAAGAGGTAGCAAGTTTGGCAAGCATATCCCCCTAGTTCGAAGACAGAAATCAACTGGTGCGTCAATTAGTGTGTATCAACCCACACTATGACCCTGTTTATAAGAAAATCCACAAATTGCCGGTGAATTGAAGTTGGGGAGAAAAGCAATCTTTATACCGGTATTTTTTACGGGCCTTGAACATGATAATCTGGTGATTGGTCGATATATTCACGTGACTATGCAATGGTTACTGCGAAAAAAAAGAAACTAATAAAAGTTAACTATAATAAACGTCATTCCCAAACGATAGATATATCAAGATAACCAAATTGTAATGTCATCTACCATCTTGGCAAATGTAAATGAGAACTTGGCACGTAGCACTCCTATATCAAATTAGCTCCCGAAAAGGTCTCGTTTCAAAGCTTTTATTTTTCTACGAATTTGTGTAACTGTCCGAGCATATCCATTTTTTTAATACGCCACGAATTTTTTTATATATTTCTGAATCCCGGACAGTTCCATCAGATTTTTATTGTATTTCTTGATTTCCCCAGATGTTAATTAAAGCTCTTATTTCTTCAGTGTGGACCAACGTGCACAATCAGTATAACAGTGGCCATCTTTGAATAATTTAATCTCGGTCGCAAAGCATCATGGCAAAATTTGAAACTGATCTCGCTTTTCTCCGCATTTACCCTGCTTCAAAGCGGGTACAAAAATCAAACCCGCTTTTCCAACCGGTATAATACCAGCTCGTAATGTAAACGGGTCTAGAGAGGATCTATGCCGGTATTTTGCTGGCAATTTTCGCCCATGTAAATGGGGCTAAAGTGAACACTTTTTTTCATAAACTATTCGATCAGTACCTTCTGCTCCCTTGCTTTCAAGTAAACAAAAAAAAGAAAGAAAGAGGTCGTTAATCTTTGATTCGATTCGTTTTAATAAGTCTTCTGGTACTCAGACTTGTTAAGTAGCCTAAAAAAGTAATAAAATGGATTAATTACCAGTATTAAATAAATAATAAATTTTCAGAGATAACTGCACTAGCTCTCTCAAGTTTTGTGCATAAAAAGAGATTGCAAGCTTGTGGCTAACACATCTCCCATTTCGGGGACAGTAATCAACCAGTGCGTCAAGTGAGTGTTTATTAACGTCACATTATAAAGCAACACAAATGCTATTGAAGACAGACCTCGAAATTTTGAACCATGTTCAAAGAGAAGATGACACCTGAACTGACACCCTACCCTCTTAACCGGGAGCGGTCTCGTGGGGTACAGAGTCTCCCCTTCTTCTCCTCTGGCCTTCTCCAGAAGTCTTCTTCAAACAATCCCTACTTTTGGCAACTGCTTTTCGACTGTTTATAGATTCATCCTAGGCACACGAAATCTTTAGTTCTGGTAAAACTGTTTGCTTGTTACCAATCACTTTGTCAGTATCTATTTATATGTGACAGTCTTCATTGGAGCTAAAATATATTTGTCTATCTCCTTTTTTGAGAGAGAGAGTTCCAAACGTTTTTTACAATCTTTAAGGTACTACAGGTGACTGAGTTCCCCACGCGACGACTTTTGATTCAAAATATTTTCTTTGAGCAGACTACATTTTCCCCCTTTAAACGCGTTCTTATTTTTGATTGCTGTGTTATTCGACTTATTATGGTTTATAAATGTAAATACACAGGATATAAAAAAAGAAATAGGAAAGGACAAAATAACTACAATAACTTGAACACAATATGATAGTTTCGCTTGCAAATATCATTCCTGTACTGTTAGTGAAAAGTATCTGTGATTTGTGTTTTTAATAAAGTCACGCACATTTGAAACATTTTAGTTCAGTTTGTGTGTGTGTGTGTGATTGGATTTTTTCTGAAATTATCAAAGAAAAATTGAAAAGCCCTAAAAGATAGATAAGTTAAATTATTCACTGGAATTTCGATTACTATCTTGCACAATAAAAATAATTATGAAAAAAAGGATTGGGGGTGACTCTATCAACCCGCATGACCACTAACGTTAGCATCGAGGGCGCGACTTTTCCCTTGTTAAATACAATACGTCAATGGGGGGACATTAAACCTCGACAGATTTAACGTGCATCAGCCCCTCAAGCAAGGCGAGTCTTCAGTAGCAAATGGTTCGAACCCATGACGTCTCCCATGACTTCGGGACCATGATAACCGATTGATTGATTGAATATTAACGTCGCACTGTTCAGCTACACGAGGGCTTTGGGCGACGGACCACGTAATTTTGAACCATGGTCAGTGACGTGGACGACACCTGAGCTGGCACCCCCTCCTAACTACCACGCCACACCAACGGGAATGACGTTTCAGTCGACAGATATTTTACACGGCGGGTCTTTAGTGGTACTGGTCGAACCTGTGCGCCACAGTCCGATACCTATATTCGGCTACCGCGGCCTCACCATGATAACCGAGCTACAGTGACTGGAACCAATCAGGATACTTAAACACTATCCGACGAATGTGTAGATATTTTAAAGTTGCGCAAGTAAATTATTCACGTTTTCTTACAAGTCAGAAATGTAACTGTAATATAGCCGAGTGGTCAAAGTCAAGAAATCGTGCGTGGCCGGTGTTTTTTCTGTCGACTCATGTATTGGTGTTATTGTCAAGTAGAGCAGCTAAATGCACGTTAGTCTGTCGTGGATCAAACCCTCACGTTCGAATGGTGTGGAAATAGGGAGAGTGAGGTGCCAGTTTAGAAGTTATTTCGTCTCTTGGCCGTCGTTTAAAAGTACATTACCTAGGCTAGGCTAGTTAACTATGAGTACAAAATATATTATTACGCCATAAAGCATGTCACAAGTATAATAGGTGCATATTTTTTTTCCATATGTTTCAATTTTTATGTAGAAAGATAATTTATGATTAAGGGACAATTGGTAGAACTACTTTGAATCTAAATACGGTTGACTTTACAAAGCAACTACCATGGTATTTATTCAAAAAGTTTTTGACAATTCTGGGCTATTTTCACGTTTTCTATGAACTATAAGTTTAATAAATCAATTTACACCAGACATAAATTGGATTGGGTTCAATCCATAACGTGTATTGACAAAATCCTGTCACTGTGATCAATGTCGTAATTCAATTTTCATTTGGGAAAATGAAGCAAAATAACGAACCCGCATTTCAGTGTCAAAATTTCATCACATATCCAGACAGACTATTGATCTCTTTTTACAGTTAAAAATAAAAAACATTAGTCTGTAATTACTTTGAAAACATCAAAAAAACTCATGCAACGATTTTCACATCAGATTTTAAAGATATTCTTTCTTCTAAAGATGATTTGATTGATTGATTGAATATGAACGTCGCACTGCTCAGCTACACGAGGGCTTTTGGCGACGGACCACGTAATTTTGAACCATGGTCAAGTGACGTGGACGACACCTGAGCTGGCACCCTCTCTCCAAAATACCACACCAACGGGAGGACGTTTCAGCTCTCGACATATTTAACGTGCATCGCTGTCCTACACAGCGGGTCTTTAGTGGTACTGGGCTAGAACTCGTGACAAAGCAAGCCACGGTCCGATACCTATACCACTCGGCTACCGCGGCCACTTCTAAAGATGGTTTTTGGTCTATGACTAATATATGACGCATATAATATCCCTCTCTCTTTATATATATATTCATTCCTAGCGAGTGGTAATGATTTATGATCACTGTAATGAAATGATAGGGTGTGGCTATTGGTAATGTTTTCTTTTAGGTTAATCATATTTTAGATGGTTCATGTTATATATTTATGGTATTGATGAGGAAGCCTTGTGGTTAGCCAATCCAGTTTATTGTACGCTGAACATGTAAAGACACACAAACATCAATAGACAGCACCGCGAATAAAGCACACGGCACAGAAATACTCACATGCCAGCTGCAGCCAATTACATTACGAAGAACAAAAAAAAGGTGGCTGAATATCCAGCAATCTCGGTTTATAAACTAAGCGACAAGCAGAAGTACTAATCACGTGATCTGCGTGAATGGAGCTTGTTTATTGGTAGATAGATATACTAGTTCAAAAGATTCCCACTAGGCGGGTAGCTAGTTATTATTTAGCTTGGGTCCTGAAGAAATGGATCATCAATAACTGGAAAGTTATTAAGGATTAAATTAATGGGAATTATCTTTATATATATAATTCTTCTGTGCGTTTGTATATGACTGAACTCCTCCTAAGCGGCTGAACTGATTTTGATGACATTTTTATGTGGGTTCAAGAGCATTCGAGAATGGCTTAGATTCACAATTCGGTCCTATATAGCAATTAGTAAAAAAGATATTAATTAAAAACCTTAAAACGCATAATTGTTTTACTCCCTGTGTGTTGTTCATTCCGCTGATGCGCGGCAAGAAAAGAAGAGGGGAAATTTTTGTTTTTCGCACGGCCAATTATATGTTGCATGTCCGAGGGTTGTCAAATCATCGCATTTGTTTATTTATACCCCTCAAGGATTAACCAAAAATACTGTGCATTCAATGGCATTACGATAAATTTATTTATTGTGCATTAAAAAAATATACCTGTTATAAAGTTATATATATATATAGCTCGAGTTTTTTATCTTATTTATCATTTAATTAAAACAAGTTTAAGTTTCTATTCAGAATAGCTTTTACTATATTCTACTTAGTTCATAGTTGAATATAGTAGTGTGAATTCCCTTACTCACACACAATCGATAGGTCGAATTGGGGTAACTGTGCATGTGATAACATCAGGTATTGTAATAACTATTTTTTATAAAAATTTTCATCAAAACAGTCCAGATTGTTACAACTTATTCAAAAAAGTTTGAAATTTTCGGATTTAAGACGTGTGAACAGGATAACATCTGTCGGGCCGCTAGTTACACGCGCGCACACACACATATGTGTGTGTGTCATGTATTGGAGAAATTCTTGGATTGACAGGAGAAATGCAACGGGCAGCCGTTTATCCTATTATATTTTATTTCAATATTCAATAAAGCAGTCTACACTCCAAGCCATGACAAAAACGAGAGCTCTTTCAGCGTTGATCAGCAACAAGTGAGTCCTTAGAACACGTGTCTTCTTTAAGTCCGGCGAAAGTAGAAGTCAAAGTTCTTATGCGGGAGGTGGGTTGAGTAGTTGTCCTGGTAGGAAGTTTACCCCAACTGACACTTGAGGGGCTGGGGATTCATCATATATACACTCTGTCGCAAAAAAATATATGCACCCAGAAGAAATCAAGCTACAATCACGAAACTCGGCAAGAATGTAGTCTGGTAAGAGATATGCAAATGATTAAAATTTCGAAGCCAATGAGACAAGGCTATGTGCTATGCGCATATTAGTTGCGCAACTGGGAGAGTTTAAAAGCATGAGTACGAACGATCTCAAAATCGATTATCAAACGAATCTGATGACTTTGATAGACGATATTGAGACTTAGGATGCCTCTAAGACGTAACCGGCGGCAGTACGAGCAGCTGACGGACTTTGATAGGGGCCGCATAATAGGCCTCAGAGAAGCAGGTTGGTCGAATAGACGTATCGGCCGCCACCTCGGTCGGAGCGATATGGTAGTTGCTCGGTGTTGGCAACAGTGGATCACAGAAGGTAGAGTGTACCGTCGCGGAGGGTCAGGACGTCCCAGGAACACAAATGATCGCGAGGATCGTGCAATCAGAAGAGTGGCCACTTCGGCACCAACAACGTCGCTAGCATCGATTCAACGCCACTTACCTCCTTCCAGACATCCAGTGCCATCAAGAGAAACCATAAGGAGACGACTGACCGAAGTTGGCTTGAGGAGCCGACGTCCGCTAAGACGCTTACCACTGACCCCACATCATAGGCAGTGTCGACTGGATTTTTGCCGACCTCGGGCAACTTGGAGTGTGACAGACTGGAGACGTGTCATCTTCAGTGATGAATCCCGATTCAGTCTCAGTGCTGATGACCACCGCACACGTGTCTGGAGGCGCACCGGCCGGCGGTCCGATCCGGCATTTATTGTTGAGCGGCATACAGCAATTTCACAAGGTGTGACAGTGTGGGGAGCAATTTCTTGGGACACACGATCATCTTTAGTGGTCCTTCAAGGCACTTTGACAGCTCGCAGATACGTGGACGATATTTTAACGCCGATTGTGCTACCCATGCTATCAAGTCGCGCAGGTGCCATTTATCAACAGGATAATGCTCGTCCACATACTGCGCGACTCTCCCAACAATGTCTTCAAGGATATGACGTCCTACCATGGCCTGCCAGGTCACCAGATCTTTTTCGCCAATAGAGCATGTCTGGACGCGCTGGGAAGGCAACTACAGCCGTCCCGGAGATACAGGAGAATTAACTGCGCAGATGCAAAGACTATGGCAGGATCTTCCACAGGGGGTCATAAGTGATCTAATTGAATCGATGCCACGCCGAATTTCGGCTTGTATAGCTGCCAGAGGTGGCTTTACTACTTACTGATTTTTAACCTTTTGCAAGCTGTAACCGCTTAATAAAATGATATTTTGTTCTGAATTTTTAATCATTTGTTTATTTTCATATACACTACATGCATACCAAATTTCGTGAATGTAGCTCAATTTCTTCTGGGTGCATATATTTTTTTGCGACAGAGTGTATATATATATATATATATATATATATATATATATATATATATATATATATATATATATATTATATGGGGGAAAGTGACTTACTCAACGCGAAATCTGCATAATTATTAGACCTACAGATGTTTCTTCCGTTGAGTAGAAATCCGCTAAGTACCAATATTTTACTGAACTGGACTCCCAATGAGGGTGTTATTGGGCGCTATGTACAGAAATTTCCATTTTTAAACGAGTAAGCTTACGGAAAGGGAAAATTACATTTAGAAAGCTTGTTTCTTTTGTTGAGTCAAGTTCAGCTTACCGTGTTTAAAAAAAACGACTGCTCTTGGAATTTTTCGGGGATTTTATTTATAAAATTCAATTTTTTTGTACTATTTCATCAACAGACTTGAAATTTAGAAAACAACTTTTTTATTGTTGTTAGTACATATCCATTAAAAATTGGTTTCGTGTATTCAGAACTACAGTTTTCTAAAAGATGCATAATTGATGCATTCAATAAGTAAGGGCTGGAAGACACAGCAACAAATTCGACAATGTCTGTGCACTAATTTTTTTTTCATTGCACGGGGAAAAATCTGAGATAAACCCTATCTTTCGATGCAACACATAGCATGACAAAAGCCTTTTCAATATCGGCTACAATTCCAATTGGATAAATTCTAAAACGATCTAAAATGTTAGGTATTAGTTCAATAAGTTTTACGCCTTTAAACAAACAGTCGTTGAAAGATGGTTTCCCTTTTTGACGGACGGAAGCTTCGAATACGGGTCGTATTTTCTGTAGTCTGACGATCTAATTTAATCACAGGCCTATGCGGCAAATAATGACATTCATTGTTCAATTCTACTTCTAGCACACGTACAATGATATTTAAATCTTCCCACTCTCTAAACACACTTTTATAATCAAAAATTTTACTGTTTCTTAATTTATTCATCAACCGTAGATGCCTTTTCCATGTTAGTTCTTTGTTCTGGGCAAATTCTCAGAGTTACATTTCCCTGGGAGTTTAACTTCATATCTCCCATCGGGAAGAATTTTCATTTTATTCTTAAAAAAAATCGGTTAAATCAAAATGTTCTCTCGTATTCTCATTAAGTAAGGGATCAGTTATTCCTAAAACATCAAGTTTCCATAATTCTTTAACACTAACATTCCTTACATGCAATGAAGATGTCGTTAACATAGTGTTTTTAACGTTCGAACTTAATTTTCCAATATTAACGTCCTTCCTAGTTTAGTTTCAATAGTTGTTAAGAAAAACCCTTATTCAATTAAATTCCCAGTCCATAATTTTCCTATATTATCAGCCTCAATCAAAAGCCCAATTTCCGCTTCTTAACAATTTAAATCTGGTAAAA
Source organism: Trichonephila clavipes (assembly GCA_019973935.1). Classification (NCBI taxonomy): domain Eukaryota; kingdom Metazoa; phylum Arthropoda; class Arachnida; order Araneae; family Nephilidae; genus Trichonephila; species Trichonephila clavipes. The sequence goes on from BMAU01000187.1 coordinate 251,398, forward strand.
TAATTTCTTCATTTTTCACAACTTATTTATAATACGCTTATCTTCAAAATCTTAGAAATAAATCCACATATTTTTTTTTCCGATAGCGCTTCAAAACTACACACATAAGAGCGTTTCAAATCACTGTGATGTTTTGGTTTCGTTTCGTCCCCCCCCTCCCGAAGAGAGAATGAATTCTAGATTCCTATCAAAGCGGAGTGGCCTTCAAAATACTAGTAACACTTTCACTGATATAGCTATTTTCACAGGCGGAATCAATCAGAAATCGAACTTTCTTTTCCTGACCTTTGACGCGAATGAAAACGCAGAGAGTTTGAAAGTAAATACTTTTTCGTTTCTGTTGCGGTTACTTGATAGAGAATTCTCAGTTTTTGTGGAACATTTTTGAACATAATTTTTATCTAATTTTGGACATATAATTTTAAAATGGGAATAATTACATTTAGAACAATTAATGTTATTTTTAATATCACAATTTTTACTTACGGCCTCATAGGACTCTTAAATTTCATTTTTTTCGATTTTTTGAAAAAAATATATGTTAAAGCCTCAACGTTTCTGAGCATTTTGCTACCAAAACTTTGTTGATACTGTGAAAACTTCCGAAGTTATTGAGAAATAACTTGTAACACGTAAACAAAAACTTGCATCTGCCACGCCCACTTTTCACATCTGTCAGAACACATTCCAAACATTTTAATATTTCGCCGATTAGTTTTATTAAAAGAGCCCCACCTAATATCAGATTGATTTCGGGAGTAGCATAACTACAACTCAACTTTTGACTTCGTTTTATCTAAGTGGGATTGTTTGTTTACATTTCGATTTTGGATTAGCATACTTTTTCATTTGTTATTGAAAGCTTTTGTACATGGATGTTCCATTGAAAAAAACTTCATCCGGAAAGAGACCAAAGAAGGAAAGATTTCAAGGAAATATGTATCGGAAGAAATCTCTGTCTGAAAAAGGTATTATTTCTTTTGAAAATGTTTCGCCAAACAAAAATTTATCTGTGAAAAAATTGCCAAGTGCACACAAGATTTCAAAAGCTTACGAAAATGATGTTTGCGTTGAGTTTCAAGGTTATAGACTAATCGACATTGGTTTATTATTTTCCCAAATTGAAAAGTTACTTTGTTGCTCTGTGTGTTATGGCAAAATAAAAATGAGTGAAAAATCCACTGTAGGATTATTTTCCACATTTCAGTTCACATGCAGAAAATGTAGCATTGAAAAAAACTTAATTCCTGTGAATTGATTGGTATAAAAAAATATACCTGAAATCAACAGATGGTCTGTTTTGGCCATGCGCTATATAGGCCAAGGATTGTCTTCGCTCGAGACGTTTTGTTCTCTTATGTGTTTGCCAAATCCAGTGTCTCAGAAAGCTTACGACAGAATAAATGCAAAGATAGCTGATATAAGTGAAGCGCTTGCAAATGCATCGATGAAGAAAGCTGCTGCTGAGGAAAAAATTATTGATGGCACCGTAAATTCTGTTGTAGTTAGCGGTGATGGGACCTGGAAGACCCGTGGGCATACTTCTCTTATTGGAGTCTGTGCATTGATTGGAGCTGACTGCGGAAAAGTTCTCGACATGGAAGTCATGTCCTCTTATTGCAAAGGATGTGACTCCTATAAAGGGCCAAAGTTTGGACCAAAATATAGTGCTTTTTTGGCTAAACATCAAGTTTTCTGCAGAAAAAACCATAGCGGATCTGCTGGAGGAATGGAAGTTTACGGAATGCAGAAAATTTTTTTCCGATCAGAACAAAAACATGGATTAAAGTATCAGCGATACATAGGTGATGGTGACTCAAAGACACTTTCGTCTATTGCTGAAAAAAAACCATATGGGGATAGTGTTCCCATTGAAAAAATAGAGTGTGTGGGCCATGTCCAAAAGCGAATGGGTAGGTAGCCGCTTGCGGAAGTTGAAAGCTTTATGGGGGGGAAAGAAGCTTTCCGATGGGAAAACAATTGGTGGGAAAGGTCGCCTAACCGATGCTATTATAAGATGACTTTTTATGACTTTTTATGGCAATGCTATTCGTGCCAACTCCCATAATGTGAATGAGATGAGGCAAGCTTTCTGGGCTGTGTGGGCTCATACATCCAGCACAGATGATGAGCCGAAACATTGGTTTTGCCCAAAAGGCAAAAATAGCTGGTGTAAGTACAATGTTTCGGTTCACAACAATACAGTGAATGAATTTTCTCACAAGAACACCTTACCAAAAGCAGTTTCTGAAGTGATTAAACCTGTTTTTAAAGATTTATCACACTTGAAATTGTTAAGAAGGTGTTTAGGGGGGAAAACTCAAAATGCTAATGAGTCATTGAATTCACTGATTTGGAAGTATAGCTTGAAATTGATTGGATCAGGAATTAATGTCACAAAAATAGCTGCATTTATAGCTGCATGTGAATACAATGATGGAAGTAAGAACAAAATTGATCTGATGCGCGCTTTGAATTTAAAAATAAATAAAACAAATGTTTTGAATTGTGTAAATATTGACAAAGTGCGCAAGTCAACGGCTAGGAGACAAGTTTCTAAAACCTCCTTTGAAGCTCGTAAAGCTAAAAAACTTAAAATAACTTAAATTCAACTTAATTAAATTAAAACTTAAATTCAGCAATGCAGCTTGCAGAGGGCAATATTTATGCTGCTGGGACTTTTTAAAGCATACTGGTATGTTTAATTTTTTTTGTTATTTTTTATCTTTAACTTCATTTTTCTCAAAATGAAAAATTTTACCTTCCGCGCAGAATTTTTCAAAAACTATTTATCATATCAATATGAAACTTCATACACATGTTCAAAATAAGGCTTTTTATAACTTATACAAAATATTTTAAACAAATTTATATATATATTTTTTTTATTTGTGTTTTAATTGAATTTTTTCATAAAATTTTAAAATTTTCTTCATAATTGTATTTTAAAAATATTTTTGTTCTCTAAATGCTTTAAAAGTGTGTATAAGTTCAAAAAGGAACATTTTTATATCAAATAAAATTAATTTTGTGAATTTTGATCAATTCTGTTCAGATTTCTGCGCGGTGTAAAATGCTAATTTTCATATTTATGAAAAATTGACCAAATTTTATTTCTTAATAACTTTTTTAATTTTTTACAAATTTTCTGCAAATTTGAGAAATAATGTAAATATATATGATTATCATGTGGTAAAAATTTCAAAATATTGTTTTGTTTTATTGCTAAGTTACATTGGTTTGAAGAAGGATGTTTTCTTCGAGTGCATGGTCCTATGACCCCTTAAATGACAAGATCTATTGAAACATATAAAACAAGCACCTTTTCTTAATGATAATTATCTCTTTGCATTTAAAGACATTTTTCTAGCATTAAAGCATTTTTCACTCGGATGATATTACAGTTATTGACTTTCTCACCTGAAGCACTTTCGGAACTCACCAGGGCTGATGCAGTAATTAATTCATTCGGTTTAACCCTTTCAGTTGGGGAATCTCTCTTTCGGATAGGAGTGGCGAAGCCGCATTTAGCCAGCTGCACCATTTCTTCCCCTTGGACTTCCAGGCGAAAGAAAGTCATTAAATATTCTAAAGTACGCGATCCTTTGTCGTCTGTTTCAGTATTCTGTTTTCTTTCTCAGGCCACCAGGATTTCCTCGGGTAAACAGGACTCTACCAACGGTGTTAAGAAGTCACCATATTTTTCTTGTGTTCGTCCAAGACTCTCCAACAACCGTAATTTCCCTTCAAGTTCATCGTACAAGGTGGGCAAATCCGTTTTCGTTCTTCATAACTAAACTTAAAAGTTCACGCACGTAAATTTGCACTAGCAAGTCTTCAGGGCCGTATCTCTCTTTTAATTTATCAATGGCCTTAGGATAATTTTTCACCATTGCAGGGAAACTCAACACTAATCGATCTGCTTTTGATTTCGGTTCCACGGATTGCAATAAATATTGCCTCTTGTCTTCTTCTGCAATGCTTTTGTCATTGTGAATTTTCTGTAACTGACTCCCGAAAGCCAAACAATCTTTAGCTTCGCCACTGAATATCTTCAATTCGATTTTCGGCAATTTAAAGCTTCTCTTTTCAGTTTCGGTAGGAACAACAGTTTCTCGTATTTTCAAATCTACTCGGGAACACATTTCGATGTAGCGGTCACGATAGTTTTCTGCGTCTTCCATATCATCCGAATATTCTAGCACGGCATCTTCCAATTCCAAGAATTGCTCAGAAACTAGATTCTGACAAGTGTCGAGTCTCTGAAATTTGTCCATTATTTGAGTTTTCAGAATCGAAAGTAGATTCATATCGATGTTTTATTTCATCAGTTCAGCTTCATTCTTTTTCAGATTGAGAGAAAATGCTGTTCTCAGCCCTTTTCTCTTTGCGCTTTCAACTCACTCACTTCCATTTTATAGTTCAAAAATTTCAAAGTTCAATAGTTCTCGAAATTCAATGATTCAAATTCGGTTTCAATTTCACTTCCAACCATCAACCCGGTCCCGCCGAGGGTATTACAATTTATGTAAAGAACAATCTCAATTCTAAAATTCTGCGAGCTGCATCTACCAGGTACTGAGCGTTGGTGGAAGTAATTTAGTCTTGAGCCAGTCAATTAAAGTAACTAAGTTTATTCAGAACTGCCGAGCGAGAGCAAGCACTCGTGATTGCTTCAGCCTTTTTATATACCAAGCATAATGACGTCACATAACCTCTTCACAGTTACAAAAATGTGGCGCCATGCGGCCACTCATTCACACAAATCATTTTTATTCACAACAATTATAATCACCAGGTACTATAAAAGAGATACCATTATATTTACATGTAGTAGCGCTGATTCATCCTGAATTTCCTCTATTTTGCATTCATTCCTATTTAAAAACTTATTCCACATTTAAAGATAATGGAATATTTTGCTATACATAAAAAGCTTAAAATACACAATTTTATAACAAAATTACCTCAATAATTTTCTTTACTGAAAATAATTATTGGATCATATTGAAATAATGTTGTGTGTTGTAGATGCTCAATGAACAATTTTGAACCAACCTCGTCTCGATATAAACTCACCCTACCACTATTAAAAGCATCTCTTTCATTTACGAAATTAACAATGTTTTCCCTCTTGATAAATTTCTCATTATTTATTATTGCTGTTCAAAACTTTTTTAAAAAGCTTGAGACAGAATGGTAAAAAACAATTATTCTTAGTTAATTAAATGTTGTTTTCAGACAGGTAAATATAACATTTAATATTTGGATGAAACGTAATTGAGTTTTCAACCCCCTCAGATAGGAAACAATTACCTTTATTAAAACTGTCATCAAACGAATATCGTTCTATATGTGGGCGGAACTCATATATTTATTGTTATTGCAAATTATTTGTTCTATGCCTTCGGGGTTTTTTATTTTATTTTGATGATAAATTACTTTATTATTATTCAATCACTCTGTTATTACCAATGATACAGCTTTGACTTTATCTTTCCACTTAGCTTTTATTATAAATAATGAAACAACATTTTCTAGAGAATAATTATATTAATAATAATACGGTGTTGTTGACACAATCAGTTGGTAATTAATGTGGCTTAATGAAATCATCTCATACGAAACATATACAAAATAAGGAATATCTCACAGACTTCAAATAACTATTAATATGCTTAAGCTTCAAATTCAATTAACACAGAAATTTATTTTCTTTTTTTTTTCTTTTTCACTCTTTGTTATTGATAAATATTAATTGAAACTTTCGGCTCCATTTAAGGTGAATTGGTGAAAAAAACGCCAACGTTTTCATAACGATGCAAACAAAATTTATTTCCATTTTTAGAAGCTACTAATGAAGTACAGCGGGTCCGAAAACTATTGTACCATTTTTTAAAAAATTTTCTGTAGTTTCTATTAGGTACTATTGGAAGGTTTTATTATACCAGAAGAGTTAGGTAATATATCAAAGATTTTTTTGTTCCAAAGTTGTACCTTACAAAGATTCAATAAGGGCGTCCTACGTGAGACGGTAGGTATCTAGGCGATACTCCATTTTTGTCCATACTCACACCAACGCATCTCTTGCAAATTCATTTCTGATCCGCTCTCACTGCTCCACCAGATCTCGAGGTATAGTGGAACAAAGGCTTTGTCTTTGATAAAGCCCCACAAAAAGTAGTCACAGAGCGTCATGTTCGAAGACCTCGAAGTCCATTTCAACAACGCTTTATCATCAGTTCGACCTATCCAACGTTGTGGGAGATATTCATTCAGATACCTTCTCACACACGTCATTATAGAAATGAGGAGGCCCCAAACCACAGAAGGCACATAATGCCTTCTGTTGTTTTTTAGGCGCCATGTTGACAATTTTGTGCATAAAGGAAAGGCGGATATTTCAAAACTTGGAGTGTCTAGTAGCTTTCAGGCCAATTTTCACCACTCTCAACACTGGTAACCTAGAAAAAAATAAAAGGGTACATTCTTTTTTAGACAAGGTATTTATCCTACCATTACCTCGAGATCTGTTGGAGCTGCAAGGGTGGATCAGAAATGAATTTGCTGCCGTTACAAGAGATATGTTGGTGCGAGTATGGACAAAAATGAAGTATCGCCTAGATACCTGCTGTCTCACGTAGGACGCCCATATTGAATCTTTGTAAGGTACAACCTTGTTATAAAAAACCCTTTGATATATGTTATCTTATTTCTGGTACAATAAAACCTTCCAAAAGTACGTCAGAGAAACTAGAGCAAATTTTTAAAAAAAGGTACAATCTTTTCCGGACATGCTGTACATCTCATATTGACAAATAGGTTAATGGAAAACGTCCAAGGTGTGGTTTATGGCATAATTCATTTTATATAATTCATTTTCCTTGAAGAAATAAACACATATCATTGTAAAAGTGTCAAAATGGATCAAGATTGCATAAGTCACAGTAAAATTTAATCTTTACGTCGTCTTTTTAACGTAACATCAGTTGTTTTTATTAACAGAATTGCTGTTATGTTAATCTGAATATTATTTTTGTAATTGATGACTATTTTTACAATTATGTGTTCATAATTATTCGATTAAAGGAGTGATACATATGAAATGTCTGTTTGTAATATTTCTGAGTGTTTTACTAAATTTTAATTTAAATTTCAAGGCAAAAAAATTGAAACAGATAGCTAAAAATAAAAGCCTAAACATTTAGATTTGTAAAAATAAATACTGGAACTATACGAATTTCCACTATTATGTTGAAAAAATCCAGTGGTCCCTAAATTTTGTCGGCTCATGGAGTCCATAGAACTACAAGGTATTTTTGAGGAACTTCATTAAAACCTCAGAATTAAGAACTGCTCTTGCTTAAATTTATATTTTAATGTCGAATATATTGTTAATGTAGATAAGTTGTTCTCTCTTCTACATTGGTAAACTTTCTGATTCATCAGAGTACTCGAATGGATTTTTATCCTTTTACACACACACACAAACATGCCTAGTTTTCTCTGCTGAAAAATATTCTCTTATAAGTCGTTTTTTTTTTTTTTCTAAGTTGAAAACGGTTTTCCCCAGTATAAGATTTAATACTATCGTTTAAATTCAATTCACTTTTTATCAGTATACTGTTTAGTTTTGAAGAGCATTGCAGGTTATCTTTCACATACGATATCTTAAGATAGGTTTTAAATAAAAAAAATGCATTATTTTTTTCTTTACTTTTCTAAGTATACACATTTAGTTCTTAAAGGGTTTTTTTTTTCATTTAGAATGACAAACATGTCTGCTAAATAGAACAAACATTTTAACCATATTTAATCGCTTAATTGTAAAGCATCGTCATGGCTTCGTTCGCTTAAAAATAATCTGATTTCATCTTTTAACTAAAAAATCCGGTTCCATAACTTTTTCTTTCGATAACCATCTGATTTCCAATTACAAAAAGGGTGTCTGCAATCGCTTGATAATTCTTCACACAATAAAGCAGATAATCTCCGATTTCATTTTCTTGATTTTATAAAATTTATCATTTTTACAGTATAACTAGAGGACCCGACAGACGTTGTCCTGTACACAAATCTTAAATTCAAAAGTTCCAAATTTTTATGACTAAACTTTAACAATCTGTACCGTTTTTAGTAATATTGAGTAAAATTTCAAACACTAATTACATCTGAATGTATAATTTAATTAACACACGATTTATTTCAGCAAAATAATAACACGAAGTGACAAAATATTTTCCTGAAATGATCACAGCACCAACTGTCGGAACCAACTTGAATTCTAATAAAAGATTTTGAATATTCGATACTGCGATCGTAGCGTAGTCTGCCGGATCCAATAGAAAACATTCCAAGTTAACAATTTATAAATAAAATATTAATTAAATAAACATTTCTAAACCGAATTATAAATCTAAACCATTCTCGAGTCCACTGGAACAGACAAAAACTTTCATTAAAATCGGTCCAGCCGTTTAGGAGGAGTTCAGTTACATATACACGCACAGAAGAATTATAGATATAAAGATTATTTGAAAAGATATTAATTAAAAACGCTAAAAAGCGTGAATCGCGCACGCGTCTGTATTTCCGTAAGAATAAAGACCGGGTTTGGCCAGTTTGGCTGAAAATCAATTTTCGACGCCAACTTACGTCTTTTTCAATTCCTACTATTAGCTCACGATCTCTATACATATTTTATTTGTTTGTTTATTTATTTATTTATCTTGGTGGAATTTTCAATCGTTAATAAAATACATTTTAAAGCGCTCAATTGAGCTGAAATGTATTGTACATGATTATTTTGGATGACAACACAATAATTTTTAATTATAATTAATAAAAATTAATTGATTAAAACTAATTATTTAAAAAATTGCAAGTACAGGCACGTTGGTGACTTAGAGACCCTTTTGGCGACTTATGTCAAAATTTGAAAAGGTTTTTTTTCTCACGTGTTAAAGCATTCAGTTGAAAGGAAATTTTACATACACGATTGTTTTGGATGACAATACGATACTTTAATGATAATTAATAAAAATTAATTACCACTTAATGCTGTGATTCTGTCATATACATATTTATATTAATTGCAACTATTTAATAAAAAGTAGCTAAAATAAATTTTTTCTTTGTTGATCTAAGTAAGAATTGATTTAAATTTTTTTATAGTACTTGTTTATAACAATAGCGTTGTTACAACAATGCAGGTGAATGTTGAGTTGTATTTTTTGAATGTTTTTAATTAATATCTTTTTAACTAATTGCGATACCGGACCGAATTGTGAATCTAAACCATTCTCGAATTTACTTGAACCCACACAAAAAATTTCATCGAAATCGGTCCAGCCGTTTAGGAGGAGTTTAGTGACAAACGCACGCACAGAAGATTTTTATATATAAAGATTTAAAACGTCTTTTAATGAATTCATAATTCGTTTCACTACATCGCGTAGCTATGAATACAGCAATGAGTTAATTTAGTATGTGGTACATTTGGGGGGAGATTATTTCGAAAATTACTATTTTGGTGGAGTTCAGTAACGATTTTGCTCCATGTGTTTATATATGTTAATAGTTTCATTTACCGTCGTTACCGTTGACCCTTGTTTTTTTTCAATTCAGCGGTTTTTCAACATTCGTCCATAAACAGTACAACTAATATACACACACTTGCCAATTAATTTGAAACCTTTGATATTTGAATTTCAATGCATGCTACAGATGAAGTATTTATTACTGCATGCAGCAATAAATTTATAGAAAAAACTTCATAGAATCAGCTGAATGAATAAACAAATAGGTAATAAATTAATCATGAAACTTTTTATTGTGACTTACAATTTTATTACCTTTAATCCCATCATTTTGCGAGTATTTCGCAACTACTTTCTCGCCCTCTTTTCCATTTTCCTCTGTGCATTGACCTATCCCACTTATTCAGAAAAGTATACATGTCTTTTTAAAGTACGCTCATATTTTTGTTAAAAATATACTTTCCTTGAACATTGTTTTTCCTTATTTTAAAAACAACAATTCAAATTCCTTCAACAAAGAAATACGAAATAATGCACTCGACGAGCCAACACAATATACTTCGACTAAAATACGACATCCATTTTTCATCAGTTTCTCATTTCTCATCTCTAGCTTTCTGAAAATACTGCCGTAATTGCCTGGAGCAGGTCCTTTTACGAGTTCGTCACGGAACTATCGCACTTACTCTTATGTTTCTCGGATGCTCCGATGTATCTCTTCGTGCAAAAGTGATCGTATCCTAGTATTTCGTTCTTGTGAACAAGCACCTGGACTACTCTAGGTCGAGGACTTAGCCGTGATTGGATGATAGGCTGACAACACTAAGAGGATTAGGGCTGCTTTCAGAAACGTCATTCGATTTTGGATGTTCGCTTTTTCCGAGAAAAAGCATGGGCTTCTTAAGTCTACTTTTTTTGTTGTTACTTAGGTTTATTTACAGATCTTATTCTAAAAATACGAAGATGTAGTCTTTGGATTTAAACAACTATTTTATTCGCTTTGGAAATCTTTTGAATAAAATAGGGATATGAAAGAGATCTTTAAAAAAAAATGAATGTTGTACTGGCTGTTAATACTCAGCTATCGTTTATCAAGTTTAAAATTGTTCGTTTTACTCTATCGTTATTTAATGCTTCTAGCAAATTAAAACTAATTGAAATTGTCAACATTTAAAACAGATTAATGAAATAGCAAAATGCAAAAAAAAATACCTTAAGGTATCCGACTACGTTCGGAACCGCGATTTTGCAAAAGCGCATAAATGGATAATTTTCATGATATTTAGTGTCACTTAGATTAGAATACATGCATAAAATTGTTTTAAGGACATTTTGACCAAAACAAATTTATTTAAATATATTATTTTGGCAAAAAATTAACTTAGAATAATCTTTTTTCCAAATATTCTCCTTTTGTGAAAAATGATTCTATTATAATAATATTTTGCCTGTATATAGCTCAGACCTCTGTTTAGAGGCTCAACTAGAACTTTTGAAATGTATAACTTAGAAGTGGGTTTATTCATATTTTACGACAACAGAGGGGAGCAATTTTAAGAAAAAAACGCCAATAATTATTTCCATTGGTGGTAAATCTGAAAATAATGTGAATTTTTCAGAAACAAGAGGAAGTTGTTGAGGGAAAATCAGAAACAAAATTACACATTATCGGAAGCATAAAATGTTCACTAGCAAGCGATTCCATTCAAAATATGTGAAGGTGGCACATGAACTTTTAAAAAATTATCGATTTTGATTTTTTTACATTTTTTTAAAATTCAAAAATTTCTGCTTAAATGATATATGATATATAGAAATGCGATAATTAGAAGTTTTTTTATTTATTTTTTTAAAGTAAGCCACTCTCATTGACAAATTACAAATTTTTACTTTAAAGTCTGTTTTCTCAAATTGCAATATTTTTCTCTTCATGGACCTTTTTCTCAAAAACTAATTACTGTAGGATCCTCAAAATTTCAGTGAGCATACTTTTAACATGATTACACATTTTAATGGAGGGAATAAGATATATCTAGTGAACTGTTTTAGATAATGTATTTTTAAACCAAATTATTTAAAGGAAAAAAAATTGGCATTTTTAAAAAAATTCAAAATTATTTTAATTTTTAACAAAAAGGCAAAACCCTCCATTAAAGTCTTATTGAGAGTACATATAACCTACTGTGAACATATCATCTATTAGTAGCTAGAAGTTTCTGAGAAAAAGGTACATAAACTAACGTAATTTAACATGGGCTATGGAAGTGCTGGACCCCCTTAAAACAGTTTTAGAACTTGCATTCATCAAAGTCTAATAGTAAAACTCTATAATCAGTTGGTTGACTGACATGTAGACGACATGCTACTGTGTTTCGTCCACATGGTCCAAGAGGATTTCTTCCAGGTATATTCGTCGTACAGTTCTCGATCTACCCCTTTCATCAATACTGGCGATAAATGAACCCTTTTCGTACAACTGTCGATAAAATTTCGGAAATATTTTGTAGTTCGGCAAGCGTCTACTTGGAAAGCGTTCCTGATACAGCTGTAACACTGCTCTTCCGTTTCCCTTAACCGCACCGTACAGGAGATACATGTCTGTCTTTTTGCTATTAGTAAAATCACCTCTAATGACCGAAATCTCAAGCGCACATTCCGATTTTAGAGGTGTAGCAGATCACTAGAATACTAACTACTAATTTGATACCATGGGGCTGCACGCCAAGCTTTGGTTGGCGTGATAAAGGAATCACGCCAAACAACGCTTGTTATCATTGGAATGGGATCCAAGATGGCGGGCTAGAGTTATAAAATCGTCAGGAAGATAACTTAAAAGAATTGTTTTGAAATACATTGAAATATATTTCAAATAAAGAATATAGAGAGAATAACTAAGATCAAAATCAAAAAGGAATTTCAATATAATGTAGTTAAAATTATATTTATTAACAAGCTGCATATATTATATGGCCCGGCGTTGCACGGGCTATCTGTACTTTTGTAAATTTTCCCTTTCTTTCAAAAAAATCAGAACTTCTAATACTCATTTTCAAAATGACTTCCATCCCCCTCCACCGCTTAGCCCGGCGTTGCTCGGGCTTTCTCTTTTCCTCATGAGACCAGCATTTCTGTGTGTGTGTGTGTGTGTGTGTGTGTGTGTGTGTGTGTGTGTGTGTGTGTGTGTGTGTGTGTGTGTGTGTGTGTGTGTGTGTGTGTGTGTGTGTGTGTGTGTGTGTGTGTGTGTGTGTGTGTGTGTGTGTGTGTGTGTGTGTGTGTGTGTGTGTGTGTGTGTGTGTACGCGCACAATGTGAGTGATTTCTAAAATTAGGTCAAAAAATTTCCCTTTTTCGAAATTTGTTCCATTCCACTTATTTTCTTAAATAGACTATTTACTTTTTAATTAACAAAGAATTAATTTCGCAATGAAATAATAGAAATATTCCTTTTAAAAAAACATATATATATTTATTAATATCAAAATTCCATAAGTAATAAATGAAAGAAAAATTAACAGATAGCTATTGAAATGATTGCTTTTTTCTGAACGTTTGATTAAACATATAAATATATGAGTTAGAAAAAAAAAACAGTATGGGGGAAAGGCCTATATATATATATATATATATATATATATATATATATTTATACATGTACTGCAAAAAAACAAAAAAAAGCGATGTGATAAAAACATTTTGGTATTTTATTTTAATTTTAACCTTCAAAAAATGTAACAAAAATAATGCTTAAATATTTCTCGCAAAAAGGGAAGAAAACCCAAAACACAATTTTTTTAAAATAAAATTGGCGTGATGCGAAATGGAAAGTCTCTTCCTCTTCAGATTCGAACCTGGGAAGTACCGTTCTATAAAGCAGCACTTTAAACAGCTGAGCTACGCTTACTCCGGGGAAGAGTATTGAATTGATCTTTAAAATAAAGGTAGATTTTTTTAATACGCCATTTCGTTATTCGTTAAAGTAAAATATTTTTTTTCGGGCTTCATTTTTAAGTTAATGCTTTCAAACACCATATATCGATTGCAAACAACGGTAATTTTTAAACAAAAAACTTTAAAAAAATGTATTGTTTACATAATTATCGCAAAAGGGAAAGAAATTGAAAAACACATTGTTTTTAACCGTAATTTATAAGATATTTTATCAATCTTTGTACAGATTACGTATAATATTTAGTTAATGAAAACCATTTACAGTGTAATTAGTTTGAATTGTTAAGAATGTGTTATTCACACAAAGAGAGAGAAATTCCGCCTGAATGTTTTTTATTTAAAAAAAATAGCGAACCATTCCATAAATTAAAAAAAAGAAGGTAATTTCTAAATTTATTTTGAAATAGTTTTAAACATTTCTTTACGTAAGTATTTTTTTAAAAAAGTATTTCGTTTGTTTTATCTGCAATATTTTTATAAGCAACTTATAAATAAAACTTCAAATTTTAGAACGTGATTAACACCTTTAAAATAAAAAATAATTTCGGACTTCATTTGATAAAGACTGATAAAAGAAAGATATATATATAATTTTATTATATTAATTTTTAAATATTTTTAAAAACCTCTGAAAAAAAAAGAAGCTCTGAATTTTCCTCTGGAAATAAATGATCTTTCCGATTCTTCGCAGATGGCGCAACGTGCATAATAATTGCGTTTTAAGGTTTTTAATTAATATATTTTTAACTAATTGGAATATAGGAATATAAATGGTCAAAACGGATTCCTCGGATCATTCCCGAAATTTTGATACCTTCTGCTAGTTTCTGCGTCTTGTGGTTCTTGAGATCATTGGGCGTCATTCGTACCTACATAGATACGTTTGTTTACCTCCTGATTTTAATAGTGTAGATAATTATATTATGCAGTATATAATAATAATATTATAATATAACTCAACAGTAATTATTATTTGTAATAATTATCATATGATATGATAAAGTAATTATTATTATATATAAGAATAATCATGTATAATATAATTTAATAGTAGTTATAAAAAGGAATAATAATCATATTGTAATGCAACAAAAATTATATATAAGAATACTCATATAACATAATTATAAATAAATTATTTAATAATAGTTATAAATATATATAAAACAAATAATTATTGTAAATAAAAAATATTATATAATCATTACATGTAATAATAATTGTACTTTTTATATTATGCATAATATTATTTATAAATAAAAAATATCTTATGATTATTACATATAATAATAATTGTATTTTTTTATTATGCATAATAATAACTCTTAATAAAATATATTATATGAGTATTACATATAATAATGATTATTTTATATTATAAAATTATTACATAATATATATATTAAAACTAATAATGAATATCAACTAAAAAGTTCTGAAAACTTGCAATATTCCAAAAACTGCAAGATCCTTCAATGAATTTCATCAAACAAGGAAGGCATTTCAGAAAAGCATTTTTAAAAGTAAAATTAAGTAAAATTGTGCGATTTATATTAATAATTAAAAACACAATTTTATTTTTCATAAAATAATTCAAATGCAATGAAAATGGTTAAATTTTTAAAGAAATCGAATTAAAACCGTCTGAAATGAATAGGGTTACCGTGGAAAGAAAACAATAAAAATTAACTCTTTTATACGTTATCCCCATGGCAACCACATCGCCAGACGATAAAAATATCAAGGTAACCATATTACAATATTATCGCCCATCTTGGTGAACATAAACAACAACTTGGCACGTAAGTATATGACATCAAACTAGCACCTAGCCAATATTGCCAGATAATCACATCATAAAAGTCGCCATGACGGTGGATGCAATTTCTAAAACTGTTTTAACATTTTTTTTACAGAATCACTCACAATGAACATTTTATGTTTTCGTTAATGTGTTGTTTTTTTCTGTTTGTTTCTTAACGTGGCACTTCCACCCATATATTCTTATACAAAAATGGTTTGTTTTAGAGAGCTTTACCAACCCTCAAAGTTTGTGCCCTGAATCACCCTGTATAAAGGAAAATGTACGGAATGTTAGCTTAAGAATCAATCTGACAGCCTCATTTTATAATTCAGGTACCACACTAACAATGTTGAAAAAGCTTTAGTGTGTTTTCTGAATAAAACTGTCAAACTCCAAAAACATTGCACGAAATAATCTGTAGTCACAATTCAAAAAACAAATTTAATTTCGGTGCAGAAAGATGGAAGATGCCTTCATTTTTTTTTCTTACTAAAAACTATATTCATCTTTGCGAAGAATAATTCACTTTGTACAAACATGAATTTGGTACGTAAAAGTTGATTGAAAACTCTTTTATTCTACTGATTTTTTAAAACTTTTAAAACTTTCTAAAGTAAATGCTTTCAGAAATTTTGCAATACAAAAGGAAACGTTGAATAGTAAGTAATAATCTTTTTCTTCTTCCTGTACTTCGCATGATGAATGTCTTTTTCATTCTATTTATCTCTAGGAATGAAAACAACATTTTTACGAAATTCATTTTTACCTCTTTCAGGCTTTCTAGATCACTTTCGAATTCGTCAACACATGTATTACTGTAGTGCTCAGAAAATGTCTTTCTAACGGTAAAAAACATGAAATATATCAACAAATGTTTTCTGTCAAATAGTGCTCAAATTCTCATTTTTTGTTTGATTACCTTTTCTAGACAGTTATATATATAAATAAAAAAAAAATTCAGATTCTGCAAGGAAACAGTTTTTAATTTAAGCTGCTGTTGTAAAGAAGGAATACTTTATCCTTTTTCACTTTTTATTTTCCCACACACACACAAACGGGACATTTTCAATCCAAATAATTACAAAGAAGGGCAAATTGTTCTAAAAAAGATTTTATTTTAAATATTTTGAGCTGCTGGCAATACAAAAAAAACACCTTTTGTTTAAATAAATTATATTCGCAACTAGAATATTACGTTTTGCATTTTCCCTAATTTTTTTAACATTTCCTTCCATATGTGTTAAATATTGCAGCGGTCGTCAAACTTTTTTACCTCTCGGACCAGAAAATTTAAGATTTAAATCCCCCAGACCACTAATAATACCACCGTGGACCACTAATAGGACCATTGGGGACCACTGATGTACATATGCAACATACAGGACAGTGAAACATTGAAAGAGTGAGAAACGAGACGAGACAAAACACGTAGCTAAAACAATGCAACAACACCAGAGCGACTTATTTACAGTGGTGTTATTCTATGAAATGGCATTACTCTATGACGTTTTTATAACTTTTCACGTGATTGTATGACTAGAATGATGTTTCAATGCATCTTGAAACATAACTTAACGTGGTAAGCAAGTGTATTTTCCACAGAAATTTTTCTGGGGACCAGCAAAATTTTCTCGTGGACCACCACTTTGGCGAACGCTGAAATATTGCGTAGTTTGATATGAGTATTAGATTGTGTGAATGCCAACAGATGGCGCTGTGAAAATTGTCAAACTGTTTTACTCAGTGTACTTGTATAATCATTCTCGTCCTGTTTCCCGTCAATAAGTATTGTGTTTCTAAACGTCTCTCTTGAATGGAGTGAGTCTCTATTCACGCTAAGTTAATATTTTTCAATTCCTACTATTAGCTCACACTCTCTATATATTTATTTACTTATCTTGATGGAGTTTTCAATCGTTAATAAATTACAATTTTAAGCGCTCGATTAAGCTGAAATTTTATATACATGATTATTTTGGATGACAATACAGTAATTTTTTTAATTATATTTAATATAAATTAATTGATTAAAACTAATTATTTAAAGAATTACAAGTACAGCCACGCTGGCATCCTTTTTGGTGACTTAACGACTTGTTTGGCGACTTGTGTCAAAACTTGAAACGGTTTTTTTTCGGACGTTTTAAAGTATTCAGTTGCACTGAAATTTTATATACACGATTGTTTTAGATGACAATACGATACTTTAATGATAATGAATAAAAATTAATTACCATTTAATGTTGTGATTCTGCCATATGTATATACATATTTATATTAATTGTAACTTTAATAAAAATTTTCTTTGTTGATCTAAGTAGGAATTGGCTTAAAAAATTTTTTATATTACTTGTGTGTTTAATATGAGAATGTGTGAGAATTTTATGAATCTCGCGCTATAAAGCTACATGAGGATTACTGGTGACGGACCTCATAGTTTTTGAACCATGGTCAAGTGTCCATGATGACACCTGAGCTAGAATCCCCTGTTAAAATTCCTACACCACGCTAATGACATGATTTCGAGCCCACAGCAAATTTAATATGCATCAACTCTACACGATGGGTTTCAGTAGCACTAGGACTCAAACGCACAATTTTGAACCTCTGCCAAATGACGAGGAAGACATTTGAGGTGACACCTATCTCTAAACTATTACACCACCGAGAGGATTTTGAGCTTCATCGTACAACAGCCCCTCAACATGGAGTGTCTTTAATAGCACCAGGACTCGCGAACTCGCGACATGCCGGTCATGAATGTGTGAGCATAACCACTTGGCTAACGTGACCCTATTACCTTCAATATTCAATGCATACTTTTAGTTATACAAACACTTCGTTATTTAAATAATTCAAAGAAATGTTTTACGTGTGTGTGTGTGCCATATATATATATACTAGCTGGTATACCCGTTCTTTCACGGGTGAACTGAAAAATTAAACAACACAGATTGAAGGATAAAGAAGTTTTTAATGAGTTAATTTTACGTGAATTTCAAATTAAACAAAAAAAGCTTTTGGCGTAACTCAGGTAACAAAAAAGAGAGAGAGAGAAATAAAACACCTTTGTTAAATTTTAAGTATGTAGGTCTAATAGCAGATAAAAAGGATTTTTTTATTTATAACTCCCCGTAACACTCTTGAGGGTTGATTTTTGAAAATACCTTCCTAAGCTGATCTCTGCTCAGCAAAAGTAACACATTGTTAAAAGTTTTGTGTAATGAACGCTTAAAATAGTGTAAATAATTTTTATTTGAAAGTATAATACATTAATATTACTTTCTGCAGTATTTATTTTATGTTAAAATTGTAATATTCACAAGCAATGCCGTTTCTTAAATTATAATGACGATCCAATGAAAAACATAGCGAAATGTTAACGATAGAGTCAAGTTGGCAAATGCCTAGCTACTTTCATAACTCGAGCTTTATTAGAGCTTTGTAAGATCCGCCGTGTAGGGGAGCGATGCACGTTAATACTTTATCCAACCGCATTATGATTTACTGCAGTTTTTTTCATGCAATATTTTTTTTGGATCGCTACATTTAAAATTAAGGGATATACATAAACAAAATACTCCACTTTGGAAAATTTAATCCGTTAGAGCTAATAAATTAAATAAAGATATTCCACTGTAAAATTAATTATATATACCGTTCACTTAAAATAATTAGTCAAATCATTTTCTAAGGTCTTCATTAACATACAAAAACATAAGACCCTTAAATTTTGACAAACTATTTCTTCCGCTAAAATACTCATCACGGAACCCGTGCTGCCATATATCTTGGAAGAGTGGATTTCAAAGAATATTCCTGCTAATTATTGGTAGAATATTCCTTCTAAGTTGGTGTGGTGTGGTAGTTAGGAGAAAGGGGTGCCAGCTCAGATGTCGTCCACGTTACTTGACTATGGTTCAAAATTACGTGATCCGTTGCCAAAAGCCCTCGTGTAGCTAAACAGTGCAACATTAATATTCACTCACTCTCACACTCCAAGAAATACAGAACAATAGTTATTGCGTTTTTAAGTGTAAAAATAATTATATCTACCTATTCAATTAAAATTGTAGCATTATAATTAACTACAAACCACAAATAAATTTTGGAAATTTGTCCAAATGATGCAGTGTGAAAGAGAAAGCTTATTTATTTTAAGTATCAGAACGGATAAAAGCATTTATTTGGAAAAAAGATCAATTTCTTACTACCAAATGTGCATAATAAGATGTTATAAAAAAACATTAAAATAAAGAGAGATTTATAACAACCTCTCCCTTCAAAAGTTAGTTTGATTCTGAAATAAAAAAAAATAGGCATTATATCAGAGGAATTAATTAGAAGCGAGCACCTTGCGTAGCCAAAACAAAAAAGGTTTTTCACAAACAAAAAATAGATATATGCAGACGTGGTTTTTTTTTTTTTTTTTTTTTTTGCAGAGCATGCCAGAATTCATAGCAGAAGACAGAATTTTTCCTACTTACTTGACAAATATCGTTATATTTTTGACACTTTTCCCAAATCTTTATAAATTATAGTCTATGCTTTAAATTATAGCCTATGTGCTATTTTGATGTTAAGCTATATTACTGTAAAGTTTCATTAAAATCCATTCAGTAGTTTTTGCGTGAAAGACCAACAAAGATTTTCACAAACTTTCACATTTATAATATATATTAGATATATCAACTTCGAGTAATTAATACACTCTTTATCATAAATTAAGAAAAAATCACAAAAATAGAGATAACTCTTCCAAAAATAAGCCAATCTCAATGAAATTTGAAAATATTGGTTAGTAAAAGGAGCTCTCTCTGAATGACATTACATTATGAAAAATAGTGGTGATACAGTCGGAATGCGTCATTTGCAAGGAACAAAAATGGATGTCTCAGAACAAAACGGAAATTGTCGCTGCGTGTCTGAGATGAAAATATGGTTTAGCAAAATTGTAACAATAACATTCTGGCATCATTTGACCGAATAACTGCGATGGCGAGCTACTAGGAGATTGGAGGCAGGACACAGTGTGATAGAATTAGCAAGGTGGCTGAATGGGAGATTATATGTGATTCACATAGACATTGGCAACAATTTCTAACCGCGGATTTGGCATCCAGGAGGTTCAGCTAAGGACGACCCCGTGTTACCACGAATGCCGATGATCGAAATTTGTCATTATGTGCAAGCAGGAATAGAACAGCAACTCTAGCTAAACTCAAATCTTCCTCCGGGAGATTGGTACCAAGTTCAGATGTGCATCGAAGGCTTCACAAACGTGGTAGTTATGTGAGGTGACCAGCCATTTGCGTCCCACTCATGTCACGCCATTGGTGGGAACGTTTTCACTGGGCATGTCAACGTGTCCACTAGACTCATGATCATTGATGGGCTTTATCTTTACAAATAAGTCCAGGTTAAACCTCGAAAGTAATAGTAGACGCTTTTCATTTAGAGAGTACCTGGAACTCGTTTTCCTCCATGACACATCCGTGAAAAAGATGCGTACGAATCAGGCAGGGTCTGTGTTTGGGATGGTATCTCTTTGAGTGGACGCACAGACTTATAATGCTAACACTTATAGAGATGGCATGCATATACTTATGTGCGCCCTTATGCCGGGGCAATAGGTGACAGGATGATAATACAAGACCACACGGGGCTCACTTCTTGGTTGCTTACCTATAGAAGGAAACAATTTAGCGAACTCAGTGGCCAGCTCGATCACTAGACCTCAAACCTATAAAGAATGTTTGGGACACTCTACGTTGACAGATAGCTGTTCTCGTCCCCCCCCTTATGACCCTAGCTACCTTTTTAACTGCCTTGGAAAAGCAATGTGGTTCGCCCTTCCTACAGAATTAACAGACTGCACAATTTACAGCATCCCACATAGCTGCATGGGCTGTATTGCTTCTTGGGGGAATCATATCCTATATTTAAAGGTACTTTTTCTATACCAAACTAGTACATCCGGAGTGCTCATTGTATACATATGCTTATTTCTATAATACCATAATTGCCTGGCGATTTCTTTTTGAACTGTTTTTATACCTTCTTATGTGTTGTATAACGTGTGTAAGTTTCGTTAAATTCTACGCGTAACTTTTTGAGTTATCGTTCTTTTTTTGCCCTTAGTTTGTGGTAACCAGCGAATTATCTTAACATTGGAAAACTAATTTTATTTCTGAAATTAATCATTACTGAGAACAAACTTCCCTCTAACTTTCTGAAATAAGTAATATTGACGTTTCTCGACATTTTTTGTACTTTCGAAACTTTTAGACAGATTTATGAACCTTACAAAGAAAATAATAGTTTTATTGGAAGTAATTATTGATCTTTTTAGGTTCTCATATCAATGCTAGCATTATTTTGCTTGTACAAGAGTCAATATTTAACTAATCAGTCTCGTTAATTTTG
Source organism: Trichonephila clavipes (assembly GCA_019973935.1). NCBI lineage: Eukaryota > Metazoa > Arthropoda > Arachnida > Araneae > Nephilidae > Trichonephila > Trichonephila clavipes. The sequence goes on from BMAU01000187.1 coordinate 273,114, forward strand.
AAAAAATGTCAAAACAACTAAATACAGTAGAACGTTGTTTATCCGAACGTTTATTATTTTTCGGAGCGTCAAATATCCAGACCATTTTTCTTGTCAACTACATGTATTATATATGAATAATTTTTCGAACAGTGCAATGTTCAACGGTTGTTTCGCGTGAGGCCAAAAGTGACGGTAAAACCGAAGGTCGGGGATATTTGGTGAATTTCAGTTGTGTGATTTGGTAAATATCTGCGCGGAGAGAATATTAGGTGAGAGTTTGTTTCCAAGTGAGGGGGTGTATAGATGCTCTTTTGTTGAGTTGTGAACTGCTATGGCTTCGAATTGAAAATGGAAGCGTAACGTCTTGAATATAGAGACAAAACTCGAAATATTGAACTGTCTCACGAAGGAAGAAAGTGGTGCGTCTCTAACACAGGTTAATATTGTAGGAAAGTCAACAATCTCTGACATAAAAAAACGTAAACAACGAAAGTAGCAGGAGTCCATCAAATGCTGACGCGTTTTATAAGTTCGAGACAGTTGTGGAGTGGTACGAACAACTATCAGAGTGCTGTCCCACTCAACTACTGCTGCTCAAGAGAATCAGACACCTTACAACGAAAACACGAAGGTGTACAATGGTACAGTGAAAAAGTATAAGTGATTATTTTCCACAATTAAGATAAAATTGCGACATTTCGCACCTATTTTGCTTTTTCTTCAAGCACGTTTCCCTCATGTGATGATTTCCAATATTCGTATAGTGTCCGGTTTCATATACTGCAGGGATACCATTTGGTTTTGGGTTATCCGAACAATCGGGTATCCGAACGGTGTCTGGTCCCAATTGATTCGGATAAACAACTTTCTACTGTATCGATAACATCTGTCGGTATTTTAACAAATGTCTTTCTCTGAGATACGCGGTAATTTTTACTGATCCATTTAGAGTGGATTTTTTTCCCTTTTTTGTTCTATTGATCTCAATTTTTGTAGGAAGTTTACGTTTGCTATCCGGGAATTTTATGTAAATACTTAAAGATTAGAAGTGAAGAGCATTGTTAGGTTTTATACAAGGTGTTTCCGAATTCGACCGATGAATTCAGAGGGATGAGAGTGTACAGCATGAGGACGACAAATCACTAAAGAACATGACTCCAAACCACATTTAGTCGGTGAAAATGGCGATAATAGTAGCCGTCGGAAAAAAGATAAGCCAGACGAGGGGAGTGGCCAAACGAATGTGGGAATTTGACGCGCAGTGGTCGGGTTGAAGAAACCTGCACGCATGCAAATTTCCCACTTCTCCCGGATAGCTGCAGGAATTACCGGCACTGCGCTCTAGAACGTGGGGTTCATGCACGATGGTGCACCAGTACATTTTTCGAATGCGGTGCGTAACCACAACCATGTTACATTTCACGGGAAGGGGATTGGACGTGGGAGACCTATTGCTAGGCATCGCACAACGGGCTAAAACTGTCTAGGCTCAAAGTTGTCGCATTGACGTGATAATAACGTTTCGAAGTGATTGAAAAGCTCCAGTCAGTTAACTGTGGTCCAAAATTAGGAAATCCGCTAATAATGGTCTTATGGGGCATATACGAATTTAATGTAATCAGTCAATCTCCCTCTACCAGTAGGACACTCAGGAATTTTTCAAGGGTGGGATGGAGAGGTTTAGTCGAAGGTCCACCTTTCTCGTATACCCCAATACGCCACTAAACATATTGTTTTGATTATATCGATTGTCCGGAAAGAAAACCGTAAAAAATAAATTGTATTATAAATAATTAGCATTCATTGATAGAATTAATTTTTTGTAACAATTACTAATTAAATTTTACATACTAAACTCATAGGATTATAAGCAATCGAAAAAAAAATCTAGGGAGATGGGGAAGTCCGGGCATGCCTTCTCCCGTTGTGTGCGCCACTGCTCTCTACTGTTAATTAGCAGCCGAGATAGCCTAGACAGTGGACCCCAACCTCTAGGCCACTGACCTGTACCGGTCCGCGAATTAAGCAGCACCAGGCTTCAAAAGTAACATTAAATTAATTCTATTTTATTTACTGTGGTGTATTTCTCAAGGGTTTGTGCGAATTTTCAGGAAAATCACTTTATATTGAATGTTAAATCACTTTATTTCCACTTTTTAGTTTAATTATATTTTACTCTGAAGAAAATTTTAACACAGTGTTTTCCACACTGTGATGAAGAATATATAAAATAATTGCTCAATAATCGTTGGACTACTGTTCAGTAAGGTTTAGTTTTAAAACTTTTTAATATTATTTCACGTAATTATCATATATTATGACTCTTTACATCATACAAAATTGTAACTAAACAAATTACTCAATCTTGTAAAATCGAATAAAACAATAATATTCATAAATATTAGTATAATAAACAAAATCGTAATTTTTGTGAAAATGCGAGTTTTTTCGTTATTATTTATCCTTTTTATGCATAATGTTTGAACTTACCTCATTTGCGATTAATGCAGTGATTTGTCCTGTGCATTTTCAGCATACCATTTTCATAATAGAGACAGACACTTTATATATATATATATATATATATATATATATATATATATATATATATATATATATATATATATACACTGGTGTGCAAAAATTAAGGACGAGACGGTTTTTTCAATATAACTTTGTACAAAAGCTTTCCAAATCAACTCATTTAATACCGTAAGATCCCCAATACGTAAGGACATGTGTAATGTAAGCAACACTTACTAAAAGAGAAATCAGAGGGATAAAAAGAAGCTTGATTGAAAAAGTAGCACGGAGCGCAATGCGACTTAATCCGAAACATCCCTGTGATGGGTGTCCAGCAAGAAACATCCGGTCTTTAGTAGGGGATATGATCTCCCCTGACTGCTAGGCAGGTTTCACAGCGTCTGCCCATGCTGAGAATGAGGGTGTCAATGAGTTGTTGAGGCATTGCTGCCCATTCGTCTTGCAGCGCCAATCGAAGCTCCCGAATCGTTACTGGTGGTAAGGTACGAGCTGCAAAGCGTCTACCTAGAAAATCCCATACATGCTCGATGGGATTGAGATCCGGAGATCGTGCCGGCCAATCCATACGTTCAATATCCTCACTCTCTAAGAGCTGTTCGGCAGCTACTGTGCGATGACATGGTGCATTGTCGTCCATGAAAAGGAACTACAGACCCATAGCGCCTCTAAAAAGACGCACATATGGAAGAAGAATCGCGTTACAATAACGGGTCCCGTTGACTGAACCTGCGTCGAAGATGTGAAGGGCTGTACGCCTATCAAGCATGATGCCTCCCCAAACGAGAACATCGCGACCTCCATACCTGTCCCTTTCAATGATGTTCGAGGGATAATTGCGACTTCCCCGCTCTCTCCAGATGAGTATACGATGAGAATCACTACTCAAACTGAATCTGCTCTCATCTGTAAAGAGTACTCGTCCCCATTCATTGTCTCTCCAATTCCGGTGTTCCCGGCACCACAGAGAACGCCTTCTCCGATGGGCAGGCGTTAAAGGTACACACCGTACAGGGCGTCTTGCAAACAGACCACCACCTGCAGTCTTCTGGCCACGGTAAAACGCGATATCGGTCGTCCAGTCACCTGTGTCGTGTGTCTAGCGATTTCTCCCGCTGTCTGCCGCCTGTTTCTTCTGGCCTGTAAGACAATGTACCGGTCATCTGCGGGTGTGGTTCCTCGTGGACGACCACTACTGAACCCCCGGATAGCTGTTCCTGTAGTTTGAAATTGTCTCCAAAGTCATGAAACGATGCTGTGAGCAATTCCGAACTCTGCAGCCACACGTGTCACACTGCGGCCTTCCTCCAACTTCCCAATGATTTGACCTCGGGTAAAAGCATCCAGATGTCGTCTAACAGATTGATTATTCGCCATTTCTCGCTGAGGCAGCAACTCGGTGTGATTTTAACTGCTACACGGCGTGCAATCTCTTTGCCAGAAATACTGATCTTACACCGACAACATGCTTTATACTACTCAGACACTCCCCCATTACGTCTACCTGCATATCTGCGCATGTGCTACCGTATATCACTTTACTTAATCTCCTGATTGGTCTTTCTGTCCGCTCTGCCTCTTCGTTCAGCTGATATGCTAATTTTTCGACTTCGTCCTTAATTTTTGCACACCAGTGTATATATAAAATTTGCCTTTTAAGTGCGTGAGTTTGGAGTTTTTTGGCACAAGAGCAATTCTGGCTATACTGCGCCAAACAATTGTTAAAAAAAAACAAATTTAAAACGTTATATAAAATTTAAAACACAGTAGCATTAGTATTAGATATATAAAAATCCATATCCATGACATTTTAAGATAAAAGCATTTAAAAATTTTTGGTCGGGCATAGACAATACAGTTTTAAAAAGTTAAAATTTCAGATCACTGAAAAAAACCGTTATCAATTAAAGAAAATAAAATTTGGTGGGGAGTTTCCCCACCAAGTCAGACCATATTTTAAAATAAAAAACATTGAAAAAGACAAATAGAACATGTTAATTGAAAACAAAGTGAGACAATATACATGGTATAAAAATTAGCTTCTACTTTTCCTGAATCATGTGGGAGTTATTGCACGCATATATTCGCTAGGATTGTCCACAAAACATTTCATCACGGCAAATTTATCCTCAGGATCTGGCTCCAGTTCCTCCACCTGCACATCATACATAATCATATCCTCGTCATCGGTTGTTAATTCTGTAGGTCCTGACTTTCTGGGTTTATGTTTAGCCATTTTTATCTCTATTTCTGCTTTTTGTGCTTTTGTGCGTTTTCTTCTATTTTTTGCATTCTGTGGGATTTTAGATGTCTTAGAAAGTTCACTATTGGATGTAGTTGCAGATTCTAATAAGGGCTCTGAAGGTTGAAGTGCGGCAAACTTATTAGAAGTTGTAGGAGCTGGGCATGTTTCAGTTGATAAGGATGAGGTCGAGGTATTTAGGCTATTTTCAGGGGTAGAAGCAGAAATGGGTCCAAGTAACCAAGATTGAATTTGTGTGGTTGGTTTTATTGAAGTTGCGGAAGGTAAGAGGTTTGCCTGAGTGGTAGACGACGATGTGGAAACTGAAGGAACTGAAGGAGATGCATTTGGCTGAGATACGGATGATAGAAATGGAAGTAATTGTAAAGGTGGGCATTTTATTTTTGTTATATTTTCATATGTTTGTGTGTAATTATTTACAGTTATGGATTTTGCAGCCTGAGCATAAGTTAGAGACGGTTGTGGGCCTATTAATTTTCGGGCTTCTAAATATGATATATTTTTGTTTGTTTTAAGTGTTTGAATCTCTTTTTTCTGTTTTCCATTTTGGACAAAGTTTAGAATCGGCGGAGTGTGACTGTGAACAATTGACGCCTTTCAACTCCAGACTGCAATCTGAGGACGCATGTCCAACAGATGCCCATCTAGAGCACGTCAATTGTCCTCTGCAGGCAGTTTGAGAGTGTCCGAACGTCTGGCATTTGAAACAGCGCAGAGGATTCGGAATGTATGGACGGATTTTACAGTTTAAATAACCAGCTTTAATGGCTGATGGTAATTTAGGGCTATTGAAGGTTAGAATTAAATGTTTAGTGGGGAAAAGCGATGAGTCTTTTTTTTATTGTAATTCTTCTTACCTGGGTAACACCCTGGTCAGAAAGTCCTTCCAAGATTTCTGTTTCAGAGGAACACAAAAGATCTGGTTCGGAGATGACACCTCGACAGGAATTCAATGATCTGTGAGGAGTTACTGTTAATGGAAAATCTAAACAGGTTTAAGCCAACAAAAACGATTTACTTTGTAACGCAGATGTAGTCTCGATTAGTAAGTCACCAGATCGTAATTTTTTAATAGATTTCGGTTCTCCACCTATTCCTATTATAGCTTTGTGGACAGCAAACGGAGATTTTCGTGACATTTCACTGTTTGGTAAAGATAAAATTAAAAAGCGGGAACATTTAGCAACGTTGTCAATGTGTAGGTTGGGTAATACGAGGCCTTTACCCTGGCACAGCAGCATTGGATCCATATATACGCGTAAAAAACTTGATCCTGGCGTGCCTCCACCCACCACGGATTCCAACAAGGGAGGCAGTGTGCCGGTCATCTGGCAAAAACCAGGCACAGCGCTTACCTGAAGTACACCCAGAATATAGTACTACAGCATCAGGGCGTGGATCCAACGGGTAAACCCGACACCCCTTATCTGCAGCACTAACCCTACAGCAGTGTCTCTCCGGGGAGACCAAAGAGAGGTACTACCAGCCGATTGACAGGAACGGGCTCACTCCTGCCACCCGTCTACAGCGAAGCGTGGGCCAAAGGTATTCCCAGGACACCATTTTCCTCCTTATGGGACGACGCACACGGCAAACATGCGGGTTGAAAAACCAACGGTGTTAGTCGAAAACAAATAAGGCAACACAATCAAAATTTTTAAAGAAATATACGAAAGAGAAACTAAACACAATACAAAATGTAAACCATAATATGTTAGTAATAAAACGTAAGTTTTCTCAATAGAAAGAACTAATTAAAATTGTAAATTTGAAAATATTTGTCTGTGAACTCGACGTGAAATGAAGAAAAGGGAAATTTGAATGGCAAGAAAGAGGGCTGAAAATAGAGAAAGATCACTAGGGTTCCCCGGGTTCGTGAAATCCGTGTTTACCAAAGACAGTAAACCCCTAGGAAAAAGGAAAAGATCACTAGGGTACCTCGGGAGCGTGAAACCCGCACTCACCTAAAGAAGGTGAGCCCTCTGAGGGGTTTGCCTTTTAAATTACACTCTTTAATTTCGCTCTTTTTGCATTTGAGTGAATTTGTAATTCCTTCATATTCATTATTTACCTGGTTTTTCAAATTTCTTTCACTTGCGTAATTTTAATGTAACAGTAGATAAACAAATGCTGTGTAACGAAACAGTTAGACACAACGGTTTTAGTATAACTGACTCATTACCGCTGTGAACCCAATAACACTACAGTAGAGGTCAAATAAACGATATTACTTCTGGAAGTTTTATTTACTAATTGTATCTACTTATAGAACTATCTTTTGCTGAATGTCATTTATAATGATAAATTGTGTGCCTTGGAGTCGAAACGACAAATATCTCTCCTAAGTAACCAAGAACCACAAAGCTTTTTCTACTTTTACCACTATAGAAAAATGATTAAAAGTCACAAAAATTTTTCAAAATCCCTGCAAAATACGGAAAAGAGAATAAACTAAATAGACCTCAGTGTCCAATCGACACCAACGGACTAAATACAATTAAATTAAAATTATTAATTCAATAAAATCTAAAATGTAAACAATCCGTAGCGGGTCTCGGTAAAATTATCAAACTTTGACAGGTCGCAGTGTTAAAAAGGTTTGGAAACTCTATCCTAGATTTTATATGGTGAGAAACTCATAACCAGCGTATTGCGGGTTCAAGTCCTGATGCGACTGAAGACCCACCGTGTAGAGAGGACCGATGCACGTTAAATCTTTAAATCTCATAATCCTCTCGTTGGCCTGGTGTAGCAGTTTGGAGAGTGGGTGCCAGATCAGGTATCTTCCTAGTCACTTGACCGTAGTTCAGTATTATGTGGACTGTCACTAATATCCCTCGTGTTGTTTTAAAGTGCAACGTTAATATATATAAATATATATATATATATATATATATAACACTCTCACTCTCTACAGTTAATTAATATATTTTTCTTCTGATCTCAAGCTTCCTTTTATATATGTCTCCTGCAGAGAGTTCGTGAGCTATTTATTTTAATAAAAAAATAACTATTTTGTTCTTCGTCTATGTGATTTAAATGTCTGGCACATAAAATTCTGGAATTACTTAAGTTAGTAAAAAGAATAGATGGCTAGACCTCGTAACTTTTTAATGAAATACTTTGCCTTAATTTTCCTTTTTTATTTCTTGAGTAAGATTTTCAGATTTAAATATTTCGAATTGCAAAATAGAGATATTTATCAGTCGTTCCGAAATTATTTTTGGAATATTTAGTAAGAAGCACATTAACGATCTCCGAAGTGGCACGCTGGCTACCTTGATAAATGTTGATTTGATGAAATGCACCGGGAAGAGATCTTTTAGTGAAAATACGTTTCTGCAATATAGTTTCAAAAATAATTCAATGAAAATTCAACAGATAATTTAAGTAGATGCAAGGATTAATGTATAAGGAAATAATATATTATATATATATATATATATATATATATATATATATATATATATATATATATATATATATATAACATAAAACTTAACTTTTAAAATATATATATATATATATATAGCTGCCATCACACAATAAACTTCGAAAAGAAAAATATCGGAAAAATTTACGTTAGAACTAAAATTTTGTCTGGGATTCAATTTTTACGAACGAGAACGCATTTATACGAAGATTCAGCTAACTACTAACTTTTTAAGCCAGCGATACCCAACCCGCAGGCCACCAGGCTTTTTAAGTGGCCCATTGCTCTGAGAAATTCATTTTTTTTTGTGAAAATTTGGTGGGAAATTCTTTGTTAAGAAATCAACTATATCAATTTTACTTTTTGTTGTCAATGTCGTATGGGGGCGAATTGATATTTTTTTTTTTCTGATTAGTGACAATAGACAACAGTGGAGTAGCGACCATTTTATGAGTGGAACTAATTTTTAACAATCTTTCATAATTGGCAACCGAAAAATATTCGAGGAAACTAGGTTGTTTCAAGACGATTGGTATGTTGACTATTTTGTAGTGAAAAACAAGCATGGATCAGTAATTGTTTGATTTGTCACGAAAATGTTGTATTTAAAAAACACCAATAAACAGAGGAATCGTTGAATGACACGTTTCCTCGATTATTTCTTTCAAGATGTGATAAATAGGCTTTCTTGAATAATCTTTGCAACAGCAGCACAGTATTTTGTTATTGATAATGTCACAGCTGTAAGAAAGGTACCCTGTGAAACTCATTATATTATTGGTAATCATATGAAACCGTTTACTGATGCAGAAATTGTGACGGAGTGATTCTTAATACTTCCAGTTTAGAAAAGTTCAGTGACAAAAATAAAAAAATAGAAAAAATAATAATTAAAAAAAGCAAAATAGGGAAGTTTTAATATTTTAATCAATTTTCCACGTAAATTTTCTATGTTATATATTTGTCTTAAAATATTTCTCCCCCTATTCATCCTCATGTTGCGGCCCGCGTGAAATAAGATATGTCTGCGGCCCAGCAGAAAAAAAGTTTTAGTACCCCTGCTTTAAGAGGTCAATTTTTTTACCCAAAATATTCCAAAAAAAGAGAATATTTTTATTATTGCTATAACTAAGAATAATACTTAATACAATGTGAAAATGGGGAAGAATTTTATTTTATTTTTTAATTTTAAGGATTTCGCACTATTTTTTTATTTTATGATTGCAGAGCACAACACCCCCTAAATTTTTGCTTTTTTAAGTAATGTTATATTGCATGTTATAAAGAATGTTTCATCATCCCAAAAGAATTTCATATTTACAAACTATTTAATGTTCGTACCACTTTTCAAACGGTTGAGGATTTTGTGTGTGTACATGTATAAATTCACACACAATTTGAAGCATGGCAATGGGAACTCACTGCTTACATTGCAGAGAGGATACAGATAACATCGTCTTTATTATATTATCTTCCTATTTTCCTTTTTTTCTCAAGCAACACATTGCACTTTGCATTGCCAATCACTGTTCTTTATCGAATATTTTCAAGAATGTAAATTCCTCCTTTCAATAAAAAATTCCCGGCTTCATCACAAAGGAAATCCCGGAGGAGGAGTATTTTAGTACCATAGACAAATAACATCTAAAAATACAACATGAAAAATATCACTATAAGAATTGAAAATATGTGAAAACTAAAGATAGAGAGAAGAAAATATCAATGTCCGTACAGCGTACGGGCAAATTGGTTGTGGCCAACTTTCGATAGCCCGTACGATGTATGGGCAAACCAGTTAAAGGGTTAATATAAACTGATCTCCATATCAATTTACACGAAAGTGCAGCAACATGGATAGTAGGATAGAAAAATAAGGTTTCGTTCTTTATATGCCTTGTAAAGAAGCTTTTGCATGTTAAATCTGTCACTATTCATAGTCATCACGTTCATGTGATTTGCACCAGCTCTTATGTCGCATTCGTCATTTGATTCTGTGTTTCAGAATCACGAGATCCACGCCAGTAATATCTTGCATGTAATGCGAAGTTTATAAAAAAACAATTACTCACTTTTTACAAGGAAGCAAAAGCTGTGGAGTAGTGTTGCTATTGTAGAAAATTATTTTGTTTTAGTAAATTTAAAAATTGGAATTTATTCAAATACTTTTATGTAAGAGAGAAATTTACAATTTTTCAAGTTAAAAGCTCTTATAAGAAAACGTAATTTGGTGAAAAAAGTCACATTCTTATTCATAATTTTGAAGAGGTGTGCTACTGATGAGATGGGTATAAGGCCAGATAATTGATGTGAAGGCTGCGTTAAGTCGACTAATACTCGATATGCCGAAGCCTTGAATGTTCCGATAGTAGGTTTAAGAGAGGCCCAAAGAGTTTGAAAGAGTGTGTTGGAACGTCATGAATGAGTATGGGTTTCCCATTTTCGTCTCTTAAAAGGTGAGATATCCCCCACCTTCAAAAGCGACAAGTGACGCATATTCACCTATGTTTAGACGTAGCCTAGATTACTATTCGAACATTGCTCCTTGTCACCCCTCATGCGGTGGACTTTGAAGCCGGAGCTTCACATTGGGAACTTTTCTGGTCACTTCTCTGTCAGATGGATAAAGCGAGGTCAAAGGTTGACTTGCCCCAGAATTTTGCGTCGGATTGTGCTGTCTTGGATACTTCCCACGTGAAACTGCGCGTCCATTGGTAAATCATTAGTTCTATAACAGGAGATCGGTCCTTTCGTGGAGACCACCGGAGTTTTATTCAATTTTTATGATTTTCATTTAAAAAATTGTGAAATGTATACTTTTGAAATATAATATATATTTGGACATTTTATACACTGATAAATAAACCAACGCACCAGGAAGAAATTATTCAAATAGGGCGAAATTGCACATACCCATGCACTATAATACGCAAATGACTAACTTTTTGAGACCAATAGCTGATTAACTGGAGAACTCCAGAGGATTGCAACTGAGCATCTAGATGGCGATAAAATACTGGACTTTTCAATATTAAAGCATATCTTCCATGTAAATTTGGTTCTCTCGACACACGTGAACTACGCCATCAATGGGAATACGGATTCACAATCAGAATCAGCAGATGATGTCACTTGAGAGAGGATGTACAATTGGAAAACTGGATGGTCAAATCGCAGGATCACTGAACATTTCGACTGGAGTTAAAATAATATCCGACAATAATGACAGGAATATCTCATCCTAGCTATACGGAGTGTCAAGGGAATTGACTGAGCACGAGAAGAAAGTGATCATCAGATCAGCACTCCCAACCGCTGATGCATCACTATCAACGATCCGTACATGTAAACGCGACACCAGTAACTGCAATGATTTTCAGTAGGAAATTTAGAGAACATAGTGAGAAAAGGTAATGAAGGCCATTGCATTGACTGCCTCTCATTGTTTCCCACCTTAGGCTCATTTGTAATGGTGCTGATATTTGAGTAGAATCATTTTCATTGATGAGTGTAGCTTGAATTGATCAGAAACGACGTGTGGATGCCAGGACACTGTTGGCATACTCTCCTGACTGTCGTCCGTGAGGTAAGTAATGGTATGGGAAGACCAGATGTATGGTCCAGACGTATGCCTTTGCTTGTCATGAGTCAAATCCTCTCAGCACATTCGAACATCAACGAAATTCTGTTGTTGTTGTTGTTTCTAATGCCACCTGTCTGACGTAGTCAGATCGAGGCCCACGAAATTCATCTTGGCAAGGGGCGAGAAGTATGCCTGTCGTTGGCTTTAGCCTTGAGTATCATACAGGTGACAGTATGATTTAGCTCGGAGAAATTCCCGAAGAGCCTACAGATCATTGCGATAGATGGCGCCTCCACCTATCTCCACCTCCACAATTTAGGCATGGAACTGAAGAGGAGGGAAATATTATCCAGTTCCTTGCACTCGTGATTCAGCCCACAAGACTTTCGGACCCACTGACTTAACGAGCACGTACTCCGCGTGTACTCAGAGGGTATTTAGTGGCATCGGGCATCGAACTCATGCCTTCCGGTCTGGAGTCCGATGCTCTAACCACTAGGTAGCCCCCTAGTGATATCCTTTTTTCACGGACCCCTGGACTTACATTCCTGTAGGTTAATTCCCGATCATCCTCGGCAATCCTTTTAACTTCTTATCTTCTTGCTTCTCCATGATATCCTGATCTCACTCCAACTGAAACCGTTTAGGCTGAGATAAGCAGACCCTTCTAATCGCCTCTGGATTGTGTCGATATAACTCGCTAATTGGAACTTCTATGGCAAATATTCTCAGTCAATACCCAGCCGCATAACAGTTTGCATTAATATCAGATCGAAAAATTCCACCTGCATGTGACGCTGTTGATGTTATAGAGCAGGAGTCGGCAAACTGTGGCACACGTTACAATTCGACAAATTGGTCACTTTTTGAGTGGATGAAAGTTGATAAGTTTGTAGTGGACCTTACTTGACAAACATCTTCAGAATTCTGGACATTTACGGAATTACGATAAAATCTGAAAGATAAATATACAGCTATTTTGTAAATTATCGGATGTCATAGCTGGAGACATTTACTTGTTTGATGAGTGAAAGTTGCATGTACTCTTCTTTCCGCTTTGTGGGTTCCGCATATATAAGTAAAAATTCTTTCCTCACACGAAAAATATTTTGATTCCGCAAAGAAATTGTTGAACATTTGAATGCGCAGAATTGTGTCAAATTGAAAGTCACAAATTACATTCCTGATTTTGTGATATGAAAGTAGAGTGGAAGTAGGTTCGCAATGAAACTTTTAGTTAACTGTAATGACGGCAAATACATGCATTTCATGATGTCTATTTCTTTTGTTAATAAATATGTTTAAAAAGACATAAAATATGTACAATTTTAATTTTTTTTATATTTGTTGAAGAAATAGTTATATTTTATGCTATTTTTATATGTCAAGAAAAATATCTTTAACTAATATATAATAAAACTGTCAACCTACGTATATTATTATTTAACTCTGCTTGCATTATCGCGGGAATCAAATTGTTTCAAAACTGTCCTACCGTGTGGTACGCTGTATCATATTCGTAGATTGGTTTGGCACGCCCCACAGCTAAAAGTTTGAAGACCCCTGTTATAGAGTGTATTTCAATGTGTAGAATTTGTATATTTCTATTTATCAAATTAATTAAGATTATTTAGAAACTTTTCCTTAAAATACCATATTTACAAACTTTTATAATTAGTTCTACGTGCGTTAGTTTTTTGATTATTTCACCTATTGCACCATTGTACCAGTTTTACTCAGAAAATATCAGATAGTATATGTGATACTGACAACATCACATAGTACTAGTAAAACATACTATTCTGTTATGAAACACACGAGTAGTAGCCTATAATCAGCCCTCTGGGAGGGAAAGTTTTTCACAATAATGGAGAAACTTGGATACATCAACTGATTTGATAGAAAACAGATCTAGTTAAGGCTGAAAAGGAAACTTAATAACAGTACTCCTGGGTTAAATTAGAAGCAGACATGATAGAGCTCCCAGGGTAAAAAGTGCAGTTTTAGATGTGTATCACGTCGTCGATTAGAACTTCGTACGAGTAATTCCAAAATCTTGAAACTAAATCCTTTCAGCTTTTGATTGAAATCTTTACATCAATGAAAGTATACATATATTATATAATAAACAAAAATCATTTTCTTTTTTTTATTTTTTATTCATATATATACGGAAAATGGAAGATTATTTTATTGGTAGACTCTTTCAATGAGAAATCTGTATATTTATAAAAAGGAATTATATATTTTTAAAAAATCTAGTAAAACTGTGTTATCAAAAAAATTTTTTGTTTTGTATTTAGGCATTTGATAATAATACAGTTTCATAACTTTATGTCAGTAACATGTTTATAAGTCATGTTAAAATGTTCAATGGTTTATTTTATATTATGAATACATCAAAACTGGTCATTCAGGTAAATTCAAATGCTTCTGAATGTTTCAAAAAAATCTAACAGTAATATTTTTATAGTTCCTTTTTTATTTTTTTGTAGATATTTTTTATCAACTTACTTTTATTTTTTATGATGATTATGAAACTATTTTTAAAATTCAAGTTCTGATGACACAGGGAAGTAAATTTAATTTTTATAACACTGATTTTAATAAGGTTCAAATTATTTTAAAAGGATTAATAAAAAAAACCATGCCTGCGCGCAAAAAATAAATAAGAAACTTCCAAATTGAAACAAAATCAAAAATATTTTAACTGCCGAATATATTTCAATAATTAGACAATAGTAAGCAATATATATATATATATATATATATATATATATATATATAAACACTTAATTTTACTACCATACTAAATGGTATAACTATTCTTCGCACGGTTGAACTAAAAAATAAAACAAGAGATTAAAGGAAAAAGAATTTCTTTTTATGAGTTAAATTTAAGTAAACAAAAAAAGCAGGTTTGCAAAATTTGAAATATGTGAATCTAATAGTTGAAAAAATGGATTTTTTAAAATCTATAACGCCCCCGTAACACCCATGTGGGTTCACTTTTGAAAACCCTCTACTTACCAGATCTCTGCTCATCCAAAGTTATAAGTTTTCTAAATTTCTAGTTTATAGCTTTGGTTATTCGTAAAAAGGAATTCTTTTTATATAAAATGCCCTCGCAACCCCTTTTAGATGTCAATTTTTGAAAAACGCTCTCTTAGAGGACCTCTACTCCAAGAAAGAAACATGCCAACTAAATTTCAAGTCTAGGTTTAATAGTTCGAACAAACGGAATTCTCTTTTATCTATAACACCCCTTTTAACCCTCGCAACCCCCTTGGGGCTCAATTTTCCAAAAGCTCATTTTGTAGCGGTTCTCTACTGCTTGAAAGGAATATACCAGCAAAATTACAAATCTGCAGGTTTAATGGTTAAAAAAAAACAAAAAAAAACACGTGAATATTTATCTATAAATTCACTTAACCCTTTGCAAATCCTTTGGAGGTGGATTTTCGAAAACCCTTTCTTAGCAGATCTCTACTCAATCTATTAGTTTCTATTAAACTATTAGTCTGAAAGTCTAATAGTTCAAAAACGGGAATATTTATCTAACACCCAATTAACCCCTCGCAAACCCTCTTGAAATACAATTTTCGAAAAACCTTTTTGGTAGCGAATCACTATTTTACAAAGGGAATATGCCTGCCAAATTTCATGGTATTATAGTTGAAAAACGGGAATATTTTTCTATAACGGCACTTAACCCCTTGCAACCACCGCTTGGGGCCGATTTTCACAAAACCCATTTTGTAGTGGATCTCTACTCTATGATATTAATTTGCTTATTAAATTTCAAGATTGTACGTCTAGTAGTTTAAAAATGGAAATAATTAAAAAAATAAAAGTGGAAATGGGGGGATATATTCACAAGAATCACTCTTATACTGAATTAAAAATATTTTTAGGGAATTTTGAAAAATTCAATATATGTGTGTGATATTCACATTATCACCTATAATTTCAGTTAAATTTCGTATTCCTGAGACTACATCATGTGTACACACACAAAAGTTCTTTTTTGCTTTGTTATAAATGAATTTGTTATAACATATATGTATATATATATATATATATATATATATATATAAGTTAAAATTCAAGTCTTAATTCTTCTTATATAAATCAAAATTCAAGTCTTAAGTTAAAATTCAATAAATGTAGAGATAGTAGATGTAAGACATGTACTATGTTAAATAAAGATCAATATGATTGTGAATCTAAATTTAACCTTTGTAATACTTTTAATTGTATTTATCTTTTAAATTGTAAAGTATGCCAATATAAATATATTGGACAGACCTCCAATACTATTAACTTAAGGACTAATCAGCATAGATTTGACGTTAAATTCTTTAATAATTCCAATAATTCTAATAAAATTGAACTTAGACACTTTCATATGCATTATTTCAAAAATGTTGAACTGTCTATCATTAAAATTATTCCAATTACTAAACACAGATTATTGTGGGAAAATCACTTTATTAAGAGTTTTAATAAAATGTATCCATACGGGGTCTTAATGTTTTGTATTTTGCTAAAAATACTTTGCAAATAATGTTACAGAATAATAATAAAGAATTTTTTTATAACGCCAATAAATTAAATAATAATTCTAAAAGAAATTCTGGAAGTAATAGATCTAAAAGGAAGAATAGAGATAAAAATTAATTAAATGACAATATTAAAGTTCTTATTGATGATTTTGAAAAAAACTTTAATATCAAGAAGATCAAATACTTCATGTTTGGTCTTAATAAACATGAAATTGTATTGTTATATGAAACCTTAAATAATGATTCCTTAACGGTTTGTCACGCAGTACACATTATTAAAGACATTCTTAACTATCTAGTTAATAAATTCAATATTAATGTTGAGAAAATTAATGAACCTATTACAGAGTACTGCACTTTATTATTCATGAATAAAACTTTTGACAAAATTAACTTTTCTAAAGTATTAAACAGACATTCGTCACTTTTTCCGGTTAGAAGGGTGGTTGTAAAGAAAGCATTTAAATATAACAAAACAATGGGCAGATTTATCTTTAATTACAACAATAGTTCGCCCTCTATTAATATAGGAGATTGTATATGTAAAAACTATAATGATTTTATTGATGGTCATCATAAACATGTAGTTACTGGCAACTTAGACATAATCAATGACAATATTTTAAAAGATATAATGAGTAAAGGCACTAGTTTTAGATTAAATGTTTCTAATAACAACAATACTGTTAAAAAACAAATTATTAAAGATATAAATAATTTTATTACAAAATCTCTACAGTTAAATATAGTCTGCTTTTAGAGGCATTAGATGAATTTAAGTATCATATATTAAAAGACTTGATAAAATTTAACTACCATTCTAACTCTGAATTTACGTATAAAGATATAAAACAGAAAATTTATGAACTACAAAAGAATTTTATCATAGTTTACATTGATAAAGCACCTAGTAACTATGCTGTGATTTGTAAGTATTTATATTATAATATTCTAAATGATCACTTTCTAAATAATGGATCTTTTAAAAAATTAGATTTGTCACATAATGAAATTAGTAATCGTATTATTGCTATTTATAAAAATTAGGTTTTTGTATTCCTAAAATTAAAAGTATCCATATATATTTTTAACTCCAAAATTCCATAAAAGTCCTGTTAAATTTAGAACTGTGACAAATGGTTTTAAAACGTATATTACTACAGCAGGCAAATTACTTCCTAATATTATACAAAACTTTATTCATCAGCAATGTAATAAAGCTATAATTAAAAATAGTAAAGAGATAATAGATTTTTTTTAATAATAAAAATATTTATTCAGTTCATAGTTCTAACTTTGAAGATCTTTTCAACTCCATTGATATAAATGATATTATTAAAGTAATTTTAGAAAACCACAGTATGTATAATCTTCATATTAATATTAACAAATTTGAAACTCTCATAGATTTTGTCTTAAAAGAAAATTACATTAATTTTTTAATGGTTCTTTATATAAACAAGAGAAAGGACTCCCACAAGGGGGCCCAGCTAGCAATAGTTTGATTAATCTTTATTTACATTTTTATGAATATAATTATATTATTAATAATAACTACTATATTTTTAGATACATTGATGATTTAATTATTTTTGGTACAAATGACAATTTAAATTCCATTATTAATTTTTATCAGGCTTACTTAAGCTTAGTTAAAATTAATAATAATCCAATCAAAACTAATTACCTAGATGTAACACTGTATATTAAGGATTTGAAATTACATAGTAATATTTATGATAAAAGAGATGCCTTTAATTTTAATATCATCAGAGTGCCTTACTGGAATTCAAATCTATCAATAACTATATATAGAAATATTATTTTTAACTATATTTATCGTAATAATGTATTAGTTAGCGATAAAGATAATATGTTTTTAAATCTTAATAAATTTTTAATCACTGTATTTAACATGGATATCCTAACTTTCTTTGTAATTATATTTATAATGATTTTTAATGATACAATTTGTATTACTGTAATTATTTACTGTCATTATGTTTTGTAATGATTTTTTAAATTTCTACAATATCTAATTTATTCTACAATTATTAAATAAATGGCACCACATGCTTATTAAAATTTAATAATATTATATTTTTTGTGTTTCATTTATATTTCACACTAATTTTTATATGAATATTATTTTATGACTTTTTTTAAAGTATATATATATATATATAAATTTCTTAATATCCTTTCGCAATTAATTTTATGCGGATCTGCTTTCACTCCCTTGTATTTGGCGGGAACACATTACTAGTTGATGCACTCCCGACCTACGTCTACTCTGCGAATAAAAGTAGGTTATATATGTTTTTGTTCATATGTTATTTAGTTTAATGATTTTTTAATATTTAAATTCCTCTTATATAATTCTTTCCTTTCCTCTTGGTACATAGTATAACAAATTTCGGGTGAAGGTTGGTCGGCCCCAAAACATGTTTAAACCTGCAATCCTGGTTCCTAAGGCCAGGAGTTTGTCATTATACTACTGTGCCTTTTACCTATTTATAGTTATCTTAGGTTATAACTATCTGTTTATTTTTATATTTTCGTTTATATATTTGTGTATATGTATATATATATATATATATATATATATATATATATATATATATATATATATATATGTATATAGATATTTATATATTGAATTTCTTATATTGGATTATCTATATATATAAACTCCTGTTTGTGAAAATTGCAACACCACGAAGGATCTACGCTAGTGAGTTGAAATTTTCAGGAAATGTAAAGTAGGGCATGATATGCAAATGATTAGAATTGCAGACCGGTAGCGCATGCGTATGCTGAGCAGCGCCCTCTGTTCGAACCGAATATAAATAGACGGCTGTAGCGAGGTGTGTATGATTATCGGTGGTTATATGCTAGTGTAAACGTTAACTGAATCTTTAGTATGCCTCGTCGACGAAAGGGAGCGAAATTTGAGCAAATTTCGAAGTTTGAACGGGGCAGAATCATCGGCCTTCGTGAAGCTGGATTGTCTTATCATGCAGTAGCCACTCGTGTGCAGCGTAACAGCAGTACAATCATGCGTGTTTCGAAGCAGTGGATGGACGAGGGTCTGACAGCCCAGAAATCCGGGAGTGGATCCCGAAATGTGACGTCAGCTCGCGATGACAGACGCCTGGTGCGAATGGCTTAGACGGACCGCACAGCTTCTTCTAGACAATTAGCAGCACAGTGGTCAACATCTACAGTTCATTGTGTGCTTCATCAATTCGGAGATGTCTGTTGCAGCGTGGGCTACGCGCAAGGATTCCTTTATACAGGATTCCTCTCACGCAAAACCATCTCCGCCTGCGACTACACTGGGCCAATGTGCATAGGAGCTGGCGAGCTGATTGGCAGCTGGTCGTCTTTTCTGACGAATCCCGCTTCAATTTGTTGCACCATGATGGCCGAATTCGTGTCAGGTGCTATGCCGGTGAACGGCACATTCCGGAGTGCATTATCGAACGCCACAGTAGGCGAACACCCTGAGTTATGGTCTGGGGTGCCATAGCATATCATGGACGATCACAATTGCTACAAATTGTGGGCAATTTGAACAGTACCCGATACATAAACGAAGTTTTACAGCCCCAAGCTATTCCTTTCCTGCAAGGATTGCCAGGGGCTGTATTCCAGCAGGTTAATGCCCGTCCACATGTCGCCAAGACTGTCAAATCCTATCTTGATTCGCAGCAGGTACAGCATCTTCATTGGCCTGCGTATTCGCCGGATATGTCACCGATTGAACATGTGTGGGATATCGTTGGGCGGCGTCTCGCTCGTGATCTTCGTCCTGTTGCTTCGACAGACGAACTTTGGTTGCGCATACAAACAATATGGAATACTCTTCCGCAGGCAGATATTCAAAATTTATTTAACTCCATGCCGCGTCGTGTAGCAGCTCTTATTGCGGCCACACAAAATACTAATTTCTATCTCTTTTAATTGTTTGTTTGGTTTGAAAACATAATCATTTATTTGTACCATTACCACTCAACTGTGTATTAAATTTCATTCAACTATGATGCTTCCTTCATGGTGTTGCTATTTTCACAAACAGGAGTTTATATATATATATATATATATATATATATATATATATATATATATATATATATATATATATAATATATATATATATATATATATATATATAATTTCTTTTCAAATAGATTTTTTTCTATGGTTTTCTTTTCAGTAATACATCACTTTAATTCTGTTTACGTCCTTTATAAGGAAAGTAAAAATATTGTTTTGCTGTGACAATTTTCTTTAACTTACACAAACAAAGAAATGTTTGATTGGTTCAGTTTAATGAACCATTTAATGAAATATTGGATAAATTTGGAGAACGAGAGAATGATATGTCACTAAAATCCTGATGATAAATTAACATTGCTCGCAATATAGCCTTACATTTTACCACTGATAATCAATAGACGAAAAATAACCTTCCATATTAATCTCACCTGTTCCTTTCTATCTTTAATAAAACTGTTTCGTATAAGGAAAGTAGAATCTTCGGACAACATCTGAAATGTATCGTTGGTTGTTTTTTTTTCTGAATAGAATTTCAACTTTGAACTTATTAAAGAGAAAACCAGGAAAAGAAATACTGATAACAGATTTTATAGACTTCCAGGAAAACTTACAATAGAACATATAAAGCAGTAGAATGAAAATCTCTCTTTATAACTTTTTGTAAATATTTTGAAAAATAACGCCATACCTTTAAGATTTGCCATATTCAATTCCTTCCATTTTCTCTTCATGCCCTCTTTTGTATTTGATGTACCGTTCTTATAGACTGCTCTTATGTACACTTTAAAAATATAATTTTCGAAGGATTATAAAAAACATAATAATTTCAACCCAAAAGTAATATTTCAAGTAATATTAAAGTGTAGAAACGCTTATCAGAAAGGGTTAACTTCAGATAATACGAATTTAAAATTTTGAAGCAAAAATTTGAATGTCTTTTTAAATTTTTTCTCGTTTCAAATATTTTTCGAGTGAATTATTTATAATTAATAAATGAGATATGAAACACAAGAGAGTGATATATAAACATTTATTACTTGTTGAAAATGCCGTTTTTTTTTATTTTAATTCATCTAGAGACTTGATTTTTTTTATAATCATTGTTATTGTATTTTCATACTTTATGTAAATATTTTATCAAAATGTTACAAGTACTGCTTCTTCGACTCTACTATATACAATTAACAAACAGGCACAACACTATCATCCTTTTTCCCTTCCAACGGGCAATATTACCATACATTCTCAACCGCCTCTGTGGCTGTGAGGTAGCGTGCCCATCTCCTAAGACCTAGGTTACGAGTTCAATCCCTGAGGGATGCAAAAAATCATAGGTACGCATATCATCTGATTACGTGGCATGTAAAAGATCCCTTGAGTATAAATTTGGCTCTGGTGCTCTCGGAAAAATTAAATCACGGCAATATTCAGCATCCGACGAGATCTTGAGTTGAATAAAATTTTAACGTTACAATTTGGTAGCAGAAGCCGCCACTAGATGGTGCCATCAATGAATGGCTACCTCTTTTGGCTACTTGCCGTATTTCCAAATGGCTCAGCTGCCAAAATGCAGCCCATTTGGGAACAAACAAATAACAATCCATACAGCCACATTACGAGGGTTCACGAATTGAAGTTTGTTTATTACCTTCCCTTTTTCTGTGAAGTGTCAGGCAACTTTGGTACTTATGTAAACAACCTTCCTGAGGTTTATTGAATGAACTTAACTGCATACCTGAGATTACTCGTCAAAGACTTTGCGAATTATGGTAACTTATTTGGTATCTTTTTTAAGACAATTGCTAAACTTTGTGTGTTGATTGGTCACTAATGATAGACAAAGGTTTCCAATGGCTTGAGGGTAAAATGTAAATTCAGTAATTTCTTTATAATAATGAGCCGCATTTTGTAAAATATTTTAAAATCAGACAAAATTATTGGAGTATAACTTTTCAAAACTTTTTGTTAATCCAAATACAGCAACAACTATAAGCATTAAACATTAAAAAAGTGGCATTTTTATTAAACTATAATTCATAATTTAAATCACGAATTACTGCATAAAGGTGGTGCTCTAATTAAAACTTCTATTTTGTGACATCCACTTCAGAACTGGTGCCAAAAGTATCCCTCTAACTTTAGACATTTTGTTGTCACGTTTGAGTAAAGTGAGGATTCATTTCACACTCGAAAGATGTTTTGCTAAAACAGAAATTCTTATTTAATGTAAAAAAAAACTCCTAGAGCTTAAGTGGAAGAAATGGTATCCAAAAATCAGATATCGTAATTTATGTATATGTTCTTTAAACTATATTCCATTATAAGTTCTGTTTTTCAGCTTAAGCCAGCACCGTAAAAAGGGGTTTTTTAAGATTGTTATTTTTAGCTGAATTATGTGTTATATATGTAGGAAACATATCGCTTGAACTGCATAGAAGAAATGCTGATCAATAGTCAAACTTATAGAATAAATACGCTTATTTTGTTTTGAAATTTTTACTGAGTTAACCCTTTATCTACCGCATTATGATTTACTGCAGTTTTTTTCATGCAATGATTTTTTTTAATCACTACATTAAAAATTAAGGAATATACATACACATAATATTCAACTTTGAGGAATTTAATTAGTTAGAGCTAATTAATTAATTAAAGATATTCAACTGTAAAATTGATTATACACACTGTTCACTTAAAATAAATAGCCAAATTGTTTTCTAAGGTCTTCATTAACATACAAAAAAAAATAAGACACTTAAATTTTGACATTAACTATTTATTCGAGACAAAAATGATAATCTTTTCAATCCGCTGAAAACGCAAATTCAGCTATAAAACTATTATCCTCCCCCACTAAAATACTTATAATAGAACCCGTGATGCAACATATCTAGGAATAATGGATTTAAAAGAATATTCCTGCTAAGTATCGTCATAATATTCGTAAAATTTTTTATTAAGGTGGGAAAATTCTAGTATGAGAGAGAGACAAAGCTGAAAGTATTACTACCGTCTTTACAAAAAGAGATCCTTTTATTATTTTAGAATTGTAATTTCATTCTTTCTGTGAAACTTTCTCATTATATAAATATGAGGATACCTGTTTAATTTTTATTTCAATTATTTTTATTAAATTAAAAATTTATCACACAGAAAAAGAGCCACGCTGTCTTCAGGCAGTCTAGTTACTTATTATATTTTACAAAAGGAAGTTAATTTGCTAAAAAATAATGAAAATTAGATCAATATCTTACAGAAAAATATGTTAAAATAAAAAATCGAAGGAAAACCTTTCATTTCGTATGGAATAAAAAGTTTATAATTGAATTTTGTGAATAGAAATAGAAAAGCGTATTACTCAAAAAATATTTGTACTTGTAAATTACTCAAAATGTTTTCAACTTTTTAGAACCGTAACTTAAGTTATATTTGAAGATTTAAGTACATAATACAGTTATAGTAAAAAATAAAATTACACTACCTGATTTAATTTCTTATAACTCACCAGTCATACTGGACGTTTTTTCCCTAGGCCATTTCCCGCTGCCGTATAAAAAAAGACTTATAATCAAATATGTTTTTCATTTTCCTGTGTGTTTTGTCTTATATTCACTTAATACTCTATTTTTTTCCAAATGAACTAAATGAAAGAGTGGTAACACGAAATTAATCCGCTCATAAGTGTATCAATTTTATATTGAATCTGACATTTTAGTTAACGACTATGGCTTATATCTACAGATTGATAAATTCGAAGAAGTAAAAAAATATCTAAGAAACTTGCCTATTTGTTGAGTGCTTATCGGGAAACACTCAAAGCTTATGAGAAGCAGTAGGAAACAAATAGAGAGGTTCTTAGAAAATTCTTTTTCAAGCACTTTTCCCGTCAAACACTTTTTTTTCTTTTCCTTATTCTTTAGCTTCTATCGATATTTTTGCCAATCATTTAATTGATATTCGTTGGAGAGGAAACTATTTTTTCAGAAGTCTTAAGGATTGAGGGATGGTAACAGATAAAAAAGAAAGGTAACAAACTACTACGGTTTTAAAAGTTATCGGAAATGAAATGGAACGTGTGGAGAGAAACATCGAGATTCCTCAATTAAGGTATCCAAACACTTTCGGAGTACTTTTTGACAAAATTACATACTTACACATTATAAAGGCTTTTTTAGGACTCAATACCTATAAATACTAATATTTAACCAACACTATTTAAAATAAATTGCCTAAATTTCACAAAAATCACAATTATAAGTGAAATTTTAGCAATATTTTTGTAAAACTTCAAAGCAATTAAAGAAAAAAAGAAATAAACTTATATTAGTAAAAGTCTTATCAAAACAATCTAGATGCATTTATCTAGAAAATGGAATAAAATTTTAATGTTTTATTATTAAATTTTGAAAATTTTATAGCTGATTGAGTAAACATTATAAGAAAAATCACATTCATTATGAAGACCAATAACAAGCATATTTAAATAACAAGCCCTAACTAAAAGATTATTCATACAATAAGAGATATTTTAGTATATTCTCTAGAAAGCAGCATAAAAATCAGGTTCATAAAGTTTGATAGAAATACATTTCTAATAATTTGAGTAATCAGACTCGCCATGATAGATTTCGAACGATTTAAGTGCTCACTTCTGGTACATCAAAAACCCACTTCCGGTTTTTCTAACTTAATAAAATTTATTGTAGCTTAGCCTCTAGGTAGCGTAGAAAAAAATAAAATATGTTTTGTAAAGCCAAAGGATAGATCTATTCCATAAAAAAGACAACAAAAATATCTGTCTTGGCCGTCCCCAACTGAAGCATGCGTGAACGCGATTCGAGCAGGTTTTTGACTTGCTTACGTTCGTGTGACAATTTATTAAATTTGTGTTGCCATGTGTGAAAAATAGACACAAATACAAAATATATCATAAATTTACTCATTTAAAATCCATTGGATATATGTTTAAATACGAAAGTATTGCATAGAAACCTATATAAATCAATGAATTATTAAAAACTAGAGTGCGTCTAATAATTTGGCCAGGGACTGTATATATATATATATATATATATATATATATATATATATATATATATATATATATATATATATATATATATATATACTAGCAGTAGCGCACACAGGAATTTTTCAAGGGGGGGTCCGGTGTCGAAAGTTCACCATTTTTGTACCATGCTCCTTTTGATTTTGTCGATTTTCTGGAACAAAACACAGTAAAAAACTAATTATTGAATAAATAATTAGCATGAATTAACAAAAATAATCATTAATAATAAATGTTTAATTAAATTTTTCGTACTATATACTTAGAATTACAATCAATCGGGAAAAAATCGAGAGCTTTGGGGGGGCTCCGGACCCCAGGATCCTCCCCTTGTGTGCGCCACTGTATACTAGCCATTACCCACCCGCTTCACAGGGTATTTCACGTGATGTTGTATAAATATATACTGTTTACATATAAATAAATTATTGATATCTAGCATTAAGAATTCGATTGTATTGAAAAATATATTTATAGTTGTAACTCTCGCCTCTTGAAATAAAAAAGGACATAAATTATATCTAATTTTTATTTATATCTAAAATAGAAGTAGAAAGATTTTTTTGCGCTCACTTAACCCAATAATCAAGTGGATTTCCGCCCAAGCAACTTTCAGTGGATCTCTGCTCCATAAAATAAAAATGCATGCTCAGTTTCAAGTCTAAATCTGACAAAGCAAAAACGGAATTTTTATCATCAATACCCCGTTGAGAGCATTCTTAGGCGGATTCAAATTCAACAAAAATAACATGCAAACTAAATTTTACTATTCAAGTCCTAGCAGTTCGCAAATGGGAATTTTGTCTATCAATACGCCTCAATAACTCCCTCCCCGCCTCCCCCTGGAGTTGATTTCCGCAAAATCCATTCTTAGTGGAACTCTATTCAACTAAAGAAACGTGCTCAACAAATTTCAAGTAAATGCGTTAAATTCAAAAACAGGAATTTTTCTATAACTCTCCTTAACCCCACTCCTTTGGGGATCCGTTTTCGCAAAACTCTTTGTAAGAGGAACTCTATTCCATGAACGGAACATACCTACTAATTTTCAAGCAGGTGGGTCTAGTAGTTGAAAAGCCTAAATATTTATCTAGTACGTCCTTAATCCCCCTCAGTGACCCTTGAGGGTCAATTTTGACAAAACCCATTTCATAGCGTATCTCTACTCTATGAAAGGAATCCGCCTATCAAATTTCAAGACTGTACGTCTAATAGTTTAAAAATGGAAAATAATTATCTATAACGCCCCTTAAGCCCCCGCAACACCACTTAGGAAGCGATTTTCCCAAAACCCATCTTATAGTGGATCTCTACTCAATGAATGGAATCTGCTAACTCAATTTCAAGCTTTTACGTCTAATAGTTTAAAAAAGCAGTTAATTGCCTATAACGCCCCTTAATTCGCCACCTTTGTAGGAAATCTCTACTTTATGAAAGGAATCATTGTATCAAGTTTCACAGTACATCTAATAGTTTAATAATGGAAATAATTATCTATAACGCCCCTTGAAGCCCGTAATGCTCCTTGGGGTTCGAACTTTACAAAATCCGTTCTTAGCTGACGTCTACTCCATGAAGGGAACCACCCTACCAAATTTCAAATCTGTAGGTTTAATAGTTCCGGAGATATCTTGATTAGTCAGTGAGTTTGTGAGTCAGTCAGTAAGTTAGTAAGTCAGTCGCTTTTCTCCTTTATATATACAGATATACATACAAAGATAAAAAAACGTTTTAATATTCTTTTATATATTTATTTATATTATCATATTATAATAAAAATTTAAAAAAGTATTGAAAGGTTAAGTTATTATGTATGAAAAATTGTTTCAGTTTCTTAGTGACACGAATGAGCTTTAAATTTTTGTGGGTGTACAAATATTTTAGACAGTGTGAATCCATTTTGCATACTCATTTATTTTTTATTGTGATTCGTGGAACCCCTTGGTATGCCTCCTGGAGCCACAGGGTTCCGTGGAACACAGTTTCAAGACCACTACTCTAGATTGTACAATTTAGTTTGATTCCTACACTAATAATAAATATTCATACACATGGGAAAAAATCATTAGGAATAAACTTTTTTAGTAGTTCCCAAATCTACAATGAAATAATAAATTGTTATTATACATGTGCTACAAATTTAGAAAATCAAAAAAAGATGTGAGGAAGCTAATCTCGAACGTAATACTGCTTTCCCAAATGTGTTAGATTCTATTTATAGTAAAGTTATATGCCTTAAAGAATAGTGACTCTTTTTCATTTTCGTAATAGCTATCGTTTTACGAGCACTAAAAAAACTTTTGGTTTTATCAAGGGCACGATTGCGAGAAGATTTGTGTTCCCTTGTAATAACTAGTTACGTCTCTAACTAGAAACATTTTTATCCATCTTATGATACGATTGTAATAAAATGTGATGCTTTTGCTTTTGTATAAATGGGAGCCAAGTCTTTTGGATTTTTACTTTGTCCTAAAGAATATAGAATATTGAAAATTTGTTCTATGATTCTTTGTACTTATGTTAATTTTCAGGAATTGCTTAAGGGTTTTATTCAAATGGCTTGAGTTTATAAGTTTATTGAATTAATTATCGAGGACATGTGATTAAACTCTACTTACAGCGTTGTTTTGTTTTTTTATGCTTTTGAATGTGTTCCAATGGAAATTATGATGCATTTCGTAAACTAAACAAAACATCTTTGCTTTGCTTCCAGTGTTTTCTATACTTGAATTTGATAATATTTTTAATCTTATTTTGTAAGAAAATCTAGCAAAAAATTTTCATGAAAACATTTAGCTTACTTTTAATCTTTTTAATTCTATTTTAATAATTTGGAAATATTTTCATCAATTTTAAAGTTTTTTAAGCTAAGCATATGAAAAAGATTGGGGAGGGGGGGTGAAACAATCAATAGTTCATATGTGTTTTTACTTGAGTTTCTGCTGCATATTTCTGTTTCCAAGTATTTATGTTGCCGGTTCGAATTTTTAAATAAATATTCTTCAGAATTCAAATCATCAACAAAAATTTATTTTAATTATAAACTTTTTATGATATATTTAATGTATTTTTGAATTCAGTATTGTATGAGCACTTGTTTCATTCTGAATTGTATAAGCTTTTATATATGTATTATTATTGTCGGAATCAAATGTTGTCCTCTATCACTTAACCTTGGTTTAAAATTACGAAAACCGTCGCCAACTGCCCTTGTGTTGCTTTGAAATGTGACGTTTATAAAACAGGATACGGGTAGAGCAGGGAGTGGTATTTTTAGTAACACTCCTGGGAATGATGTTAAAATCAGCATCAGGAATCTTGACCACTGTTCCGTCTTTAGATTGGAACTCATTGCTATTAGTGGTGCTCTTGATCATGCTCTCAACTCTTATAAGGACAGTATCTGGATCCTGACAGACAGCAGAAGCTCCATCTAATATTTGAAAAATTGGCCAAAAATTATGCACAGTACTGGTCTAGCTATTTTATCCAAATTAGTTAGGCTTGGTCAGAGGAAACAAGTATGTCTCCAGTGGATTCCATCACATGTGGGTGTGCCTGGGAACGAAGCTGCTAATGAGCTGGCTGGTAGGGGATCTGATCTCCCTAATCCCAATTCCACTGTCTTAACCCATACGGAAATTCATTCCTTCCAAAGAAATCAAATGAATTTGACTTGGCGAAACCCTCCTGCTCACCACTGGTACGCAGCTAAGAGTCCTGGACTAACTATACAGTGCAGGAGTTCCAGGGCTCATCAGACGGCCTTGGCGCGCCTTAGAAGCGGTCACCTGCGTAGTATGACTTTTGTGCAGGAGGTAAAGTCCTTCTGTATCTGTCCCTGCTCTCTCCTTGCATCTCCTGCTCATCTTCTGGACTGCTGGGACATTTCCCTGCGACAGTTGTATGAAGAGCAAGACCTGGTGTATGAGACTACTATGCGGAAAGGTCAAATGGATTTGGTGTAGGCTTTCCTGCTCCAAGGGGATTGGAAACAACAACAACTGACGCCAGGAAAGAAACCGAGCCCGACTAGTGATTCATTATTCCCAAAAAATTCGCCAAGACAAAAAATGCATCAAATGATGTGGTCATAATCGAAAAGTACATTTTTTTAATTCATAGTATATGTATAACTGATACGATGTTTTTTACTAAATTCTACCCGAATTTAACATGATTATTATTTACACTGGTGTGTAAAACTTAAGCAACAGGTGGGTTTATTGCCATAACTTCACGAAAAAACATCTGAGAGACATGATATTCAGAAATGAGGGAAAGTATTATGTACGTAAAGGATGACGAAAGCATGGGCTCTGAAAAAGGAATACAATGCATACGGCATGGAATCAAACAAAAACAAGCTTTATTAACCGCATAGTATCGTGACTCATGATTGTCCATCCAACAGGAAGAACAACAAGCAGATGTTCCTTAAGGGGACAGTGGACTTTTAAAAACTTTTTTTTTAATTATTAAGTAAGAGTAATGAAAATTTATGAGCATATACACTGGAATACAACTAGATCAACTATATCTTTAAAAAAAATTTCAATTAAAAATTTTTTTTAAATTTAAAAAAATTAATAATTTTTAAATTTTTTCAAAACATTCCATGCGTTTCAATTTTTTATTTTTTGACTTCGTCTAACATTATTAATGTTTATTAGTACACGTTACACATAAGTGGGTATTATTTAGCAATTTCATGCACCGGTTAATTTTTTAAAAAAGGTTTTTGTTCATTTGCACTTAATTTTCTGTAAAATAACAGATTTTGTACACTAAAAATGAAATTTAACTATCTAAATGAAGTCAAAATTTTAAATGGATACCCAGATTTATATTTATGTACTTATCAGTATTCTTCACGAGAAATTTCAAGCAATTTGCTCAAAAATTGAGACGCATGGAACATTTTAAAAGCACGTAAATCTGAAAAAACAAAGTTTTGAAAAAAAGTCATTTTAAAAATGTTTTTCCACTTACCTTTCATAATTGTTGTTCTGATATTATATTAAGCATCCATTTTATTTAATAACAGATATATTTATACTAGATTATTTATTTACAAGCATAATTTGAAGAGAGAAAAAAATTTATAATAGAATGCATTGGTTTCACATGGTACAGTTTTTCGGTAAAATGGTTTCAATGTTAGTGCAAATAAATATTAATTTACTGAGAAAACATTTAAAATTTACCAGCACCATATGTTTCCCCTTCTTTTTTAATATTCTTTGTAATTTTGGATGATTTAGCCAGTTTATTGATTATTCTTTTCTTTCTCCAATCACTAGAATTCTTTTTTTCACTCTGCGCTAAACGTCGTTTATCACGTTTATGCGAAATGTCCACATATACAGAACTTAACTCATTGTGCTCAATAGCTAAACTATTGAAGCAGCCAAAATTATATCCACCTATGGCAGATATGACACCCATTTCAAGTCGCTTTTTAGAAACAAAAGTTTCTTTTTTGGGCAGTTTTTCCAAATAACACTATGGATGCTTTCGTTGGCATTCTGAGTTTTTCCCGCACTGCATCTTTCTAAAAGCTCATCGTTTACAAGCCTTTGATATACTGGAAGTATTTTTTCCAGAACTTGTTCCGACAGCTTAGTTTTCATCAGTGAATGGGACTTAGGGTTCTCATTATTAGCCAATGCCCTCTGGTAAAAGCACCATGATGTCGAACCAGTAGGGCATTTACTATGTTTTGGAGTTTTATCTGTAGATGAACAATGAAACAATGAAGCTAAAATTGCGCTTTTCATTTTTCTTACATCTGGCGCATTGTCTTTTATAGCTTTTCTATAAAAGTTAGTCAGTTTCACAATGGTGTTTTCTTTGAGGTTGCCCTCTTTCCGCCCACCAATAGTGATACCTTTATTCCGCCACTCTAAAATTTTATTGCGGAGTCCTGTGCCAAGCCTTTTTGCCACATGGTTAATGCATTCTTCTTTTGCAATTTTTATGCAGCTACCATACACATTTAATGATGATAAATGTTGATAGGTCTTGGCATCACCATCTGACAAGATGCTCACATATCGCATACCACAATTTTTAATAGATCTTTTCCATAGAATTTCTGCAGCTTTAACCTCCATGGCATTAGAAGATCCTACATAATTTTCGCTGCATTCTTCTTGGTGGGATTTGTACCATATGGAGTACTCAGCACTATTTTCTCCCAAATCCCTTTTTACGGTAGTGCATTCTGGCAATATTTGGAAAGGATTTCGTAATCAATAATGAGCCCAGTCAAAATGTCGATAACGATTCCTATCCCGTACAGTGACGAATGTCCCCGTTTCTGCCATGTTCCATCATATGAAACGGTGATGTCTATAACACCATTAGCAGTGCCGAGCAAATCTTCATGGTGTTTTCGAACTACTTTTCGGGAAATTTCAAGAATGTCTTCTTTGAAACTACACTTTTCTTCATACAATTTGTGTAAACATTTTGAGAAAGTTTTCTTATCCATTGCATGAATACCAATAGCCATAGAGAAAAGTTCTAATGCTGCATGGCCTTTCCCAATCTTAAGAAAAGCTTCAACGAGCTTTTTATTTGCATCGAGACATTTGCTATCATCATCTCGAGGGCTGGAGAATACAGAATTAAATATTTTTCTGCAGCTTTTACATTTTAGCTCTATTTTTGTAGAAAAACCATAAGCACTATTACATTCGACATCCAATGAGCACATATCACATTCATCACATTTTGTGTTAGATAAAAGTGCAGACCACATATCTCATTATTCATCAAAACATATGTACTTTTCTCACTAGTACAAAAAGTTGATGTTGAAGGAAACATCTGAAGTTTGCTAAGACTTGCATTCAAATATTGTTCCTTTTCACCAGCATGTGAACCTTCATCACTAATGGAGATTTCAGTATCCATAATAAGTGAATTTTCAGCAAGCAAAATATCAGAGTTTTTAGCACACATAGTGGAATCAGAATCATTTTGCATGTGATTTTTTTCCCATCTCTTTTGTACTTTGGATGCACACAAACTCCTTCTTTTTGATGGTCTACCTTTAGGTTTTCGATAGCGCCGACTAATAGCATCCATTGTAAACAAATACAGAACAATTGTAGATGTTTTTGAAGCTTTTTTGTGGCTTTTAGATACAAAAAATTTGATTCCGTAAAGATAAATATTACTAAGAAACAGACAGCAATCAAAGATGTGTAATTTTAAAAAAGGCAATACTTTCGACTTATGAAAACAAGTGGAAGTAAACAAACAGCAATAAAGCAGTTAAAGGTTGCAGTTAAAATGTGCAGTTGTTAAAACACAAAAATATTAATTCTAATATTTAACAAAAACACTCAAAAAATTTTGACAACCTAAGCACTGGCTTTTGTTTACATTTTTATGTCCATTTAAATTTTTTTAAATGCTTATAACTTTTTAATAAAATAATTTAGACACATGCGGTTTCTTGCATATGGTTCAGTGAACTCACGAAGATCATAATTCACACAAAAAAAAATTTCCATAATTTGGACGATTTTCGCCAATTTCAAAGTCCACCATCCCCTTAATATGGTATATGCCCTCCCCTCACTGCAATGGTTGCTTCGCACCGTCTCCGCATACTCAGAACCAGCTGGTGAAACATTTCTTGCGGTAGGAGTGCCCATTCGTCATTTAGCATCTGTTTGAGTTGTTGGGTATTCTCCGGATGATGTACGCGTGCTGCAAAACGTCTCCCCAAAGCATCCCACAGATGTTCGATGGGATTTAAATCTGGGAAGTAACCTGGTCAATCCATTCGAGTGATATCTTCACTTTACAGCAGCTCCTTAACAACAAGAGTCCAATGTGGCCAGGCATTGTTATCCATAAAAATGAAGTCTGGGCCAATGACACCTCGGAACAGACGCACGAGGGGAAGAAGTACCTCCTCACAATAGCGATCCCCGATTACAGACCATCTGTCGAAAATGTGGAGCGCAGTTCACCCGTTCAGCATAATGCCTCTCCAGACAAGGACTCCAGGAGCACCGTAACGGTGTCTTTCCTTGATGTTACTGGAATAAAACCGGGTCTCGATCGCTCTCCAAATCAAAACGCGTTGAGAATCGCTTCTGGTACTGAACCGACTCTCATCCGTAAAGAGGACACGACTCCATTGATCAGTTGTCCAGTTTTTTGGGCTCTCTGCACCAATGTAAACAGTGGCGTCGGTGGGCAACTTTCAACGGGAGGCAGCGTTCAGAACGGTGGGCGAATAGGCCCCTTTTGAAGGCGTCTGGCCACAGTAAACCACGACACTTGTCGCCGCGTTGCTGTAGAGAGTTGCTGAGCAATTGCGCTTGCTGACTGTTGTCGACCTCTTTTCACCTGCAGGATGATACATCGGTCATCCCCTGCAGTTGTTGTCCTCGGGTGGCCACCACCAACCTTTCTAACAGCTGTACCTGTGGTTTGGAACGCTTTCCAAGCGCGCGAAACGACACTTTTGTTGATTCCGAACTCTGCAGCTACACTGGTGACGGTACGCCCCTCCTCCAGCTTTCCGATCATTCTTCCACGTGTGAAGTCGTCCAGGTGATTTCTTCTAGCCATATTTCACGAACTGACTCACTGGCACTTTCAATGAATATGTTGAATTGCGTCTGCGTCCTTCATTTTATTCTACTTCATTTTGTACTGTTGAGCAGCGCGCGCCGACATCACGCGTTTTGCGTACGCTCACGTCGCCTCTGACGTTTCGTTCCTGATATTTGCATACGCATGACGTTTCTACTGACTTACGTGTTCACTGTACTGATCTCCAGACTTTCTTTTCTGAAATTTCATGGCTATTTGCTAAATTTTTACATTGTTGCTTAAGTTTTGCACACCAGTTTATTTTCACGACTATAATAACATTTTGAATACAAAAAGCAACCAATTGTAAAATTTTAAAACACTAAAATAGTAATAACATTAAACTGCATTATTATAGCCATAAAGGTTCCTTTTTAATTGACTCCTTTTAAATATTAGTGTTAAACTGTCTTGCTATGCATTAAACTCTTTTTTTCCTGGACGATTTATTTTTTTTGGAACAAGTACAGAAGAGAGAGAGAGAGAGAGAGAGATTTATATATATTATATATATATATATATATATATATATATAAATCTTTTCTTACATAAATTTAATTAATGTTGAATTCTTTTAAGTGTGGATATTCAGTTATAAGTGCTGATCGTTCTGAAAACTATTAAGCTATATTTATAAATAAATGTTTTGTTTATTCTTGTATTGAAGTTTGTTTTTCAAAAGAACACTTGATCAAAAAATGCTCTTTTAGGAAGAAGAGGAATTAGAACACCCAAAACTTTAAAGCTAAAATTATAAAATTTCAAATTTTTTTGCACATACGAACGAAATTTTATATAAAGGAATTCTTCCTTTGATTATGTTGAGAATTTATCTGAATTTATCACTATTCAAGAATAAGAAATCTTAGGACATAGTGACAAACATTATTTGAGATTTCTAACATAATTTTATCATAGTAAACATGCTATACTTTATTTTAAATTGCATAAGAACTTCAAAAGACCATTGATTTTCCTTTTATAAGATTCATGCATGAAATTGATACATTCATGTAAGTAATTCATACATTCATGTATGAAATGTTAAAAAAATTCTTTGAAATATTCGTTTCTCTCTTTCAAATATGATATCTTTTTTTATATCTTTTAAAACATAAATCTTTTCTACATAAAGCTCTTTTTTTCTGGCTACCATTTTTCTTTTAAAATTCATTCACATTTTCCAGAAGTTACTGTTATAGTTAACTGATAATTTTAGGTATGTGGTAATGTTAGAATAATAGAATCAAACTTTTTCAATATTTCTTTTTTTTTTTTTCAGTAGACAATAATTCGAATTATTTGATGTAAAGACTGTGTAAAAAGAAATTAAAAACAGTGACAACTCGCAGCATTTGACAGTCTTCTATGGCTCTTCACCAGCCCCCCAGACACGGAGAAGTTACTATAATTAGAAAAGAAGCTATGTTATATTAAATATGAATCAATGATTTGAACATGAATCAAAATAAGTAACATATAAACATGAAATACGTTCTTTGAAATTTTATTTTTAATATATCTATTGATGCTGTGGAAATTCTCTGTTTTTTTGAATTTCTACTATTAGTTCATAATCACCCTATATATATCTTGTTCAAATTTTTAGTCATTAATAAAATACATTTTAAAGTGCTGAATTTAGCTGAAATTTTATCTACATGATTATTTTGGATGATAATACTGTAGTTTTATTATAATTAAAATGATTTATTTGATTAAAACTAATTGTTTAAATAATTACAAATACAGCCACGTTGGCATCATTTTTGTTGACTTAGCGACCATTTTGGCGACGTGTCAAAACTTTTAACGTTTATTTCTCACATTTTAAAGCGCTCATTTGAGCTGAAATTTTCTATACACTATATTGTTTGGGGTGACAGTACGATAATTTAATTATAATTAATTAAACTTAATTGACTGAAACTATAATTATTTAAACAGTTACAGATACAGCCACGTTGGTCTCATTGTTAACGAGTCGGGTCAAAACTCTTTTAAGAGATTTTTTTTCCTCACATTTTAAAGCATTCAGTTGAACTTAAATTTTATATACACGATAGTTTTTGATGACAATACGATACTTTATTGATAATTAATAAAAATAAATTGTCACTTAATATTGTGATTCTGCCATATGTCTATACATATTTATATTAATTTAACTTATTAATAAAAAGTAACTAAAAAAGTTTTCTTTGTTGATCCAAGTAGGTATTGATTTTTAAAAAAAATTTTTATTACTTGTTTATTCTATAATGATCTGCTTTGATGGAATAATTTGTATATCTCCAATTTTTTTACTGTTTATTTTATTAACTGATATTTAATCGTTTGGTACTATAAGCTTTGTAGCAAAAGGTTGCATACTTTTTGTCATGTTTTCCATATGAGAATTCTTCAGCTGATATTAAGATTTAAAATTGATTATATGTTTTGCCTCATAGTAAAAAAAGTACTTGCTTTTATTGATGGATTTTGTTAGATTTTTTTAATTGGGAAGATTTTTTTTCAATGTTCTTACGTGTTCTTGTTTGTTGCATTCCAACTTTATTTAAAAAGTTTATTCTCTACCGAATTGATTATTTGCGCTATATTTCGAATACTGAACCGCCGAAACAAAAACGAAAATAAACATAGGTATCAATGATTATGCATTTAATTATAAATATGAAACAAAATAATTTTATTATTTCTTAATACATTATATTTTGATATATGAATTTTTTTTTCGCATCACTTGTCTACTTTAAATTCACTTTTCGGCTTAAATTATTCTTCTTTGTTTTGAATTATGTACACACAGCAACAACAATTTTCTTAGTAACTCCTTTCCTTTTCTACAAAAAAGAGAGTTAACAGTTTTTCTCATCCAACCGCGTTTCTAATGAAAATTAAAATAATTACCTCCCCTTGTTTTCTCTAAATCAACATACTTTAAAATATAGAAAACAATTACCTTATTTCCTTCTATTTTTATACTTGAGAAAATTAAAAGTCGTAATTAAAGCATACAAATGAATATTTCCGTATTCTTTTTAATTAAAAATGTCTCACGAATTCTGAATGCAGCTTCAGGAATTTTATTTTGATTTAGGAAGTGAATTTACCCACACAATACATGGTTCTTAATTTTTTTTAGGAAAAAAACTTAGGGAAACCTTTAATAAAAGTAATTGTGACTTTATTTTCTTCATTTTCTGTACACAATGTTTTATCGGTTGTATTATTTTCTGCTATTCTATCCCAATATTCAAAGTCTTAGGAGTCAAATAGATACATTTTTTTAATTATGCTCTCTGATCGTATCCCTTAAACAATATTTTTTAAATATTACGTTGCAATATTTTAAAACAAAATGGGTAAGGAAGCCGTTAATGTTATTTTAAAATTTTTAAAGAAATCTTTAATAAATTTATTAGATTAATGCATAAACTTTCAACGATTTTTATCATGTGCCTATTTAAGATAATAATATAACTATTTTTATCTTTTCTACTCACACATTTTAAATTCAATAATTTTATCCTTTCTAATATACAGTACCGTACGCTGACTACTTTTAAAGGAAGAGTTTATATTTTAAACAAGTAAAGTAGAAAAATTTAATCAATTCATATTTCGGTCAAGAAAAAACAAAAGTTATTTTACTTATTTTTTATAAAATATTAACAGTTAATATAAATATATATATATATATACATACGCCAGAATCACAATATTAAATGGCAAAATAGAAGCCAGTTTTCCTTTCCATATATGGTGTTGGACTATTACTTTTGTTCTTGTTACTATTTATTCATTCATAAATCACATTCTCAGAAATTAGGCTAACCTAGGTGGGATTCGAACCCATGACCTCTGGATTAGAAGTTAAACTCGCTATCCATTGCCCTATAGGGACATAACGTACGATCTCCCTTTTTACTAGTATGCTGTTGTTGTGGCTAATGCCATCTGTCTGACGTAGTCAGAACGAGGCCCACGAAATTCATCGTGGCAAGGGGCTAAAAGTGCGCCTGTCGTTGGCCTTTGCCATGAGCACCATACAGGTGACAGTACGTATTAGCTCGGCGAAATTCTCCGAAGGAACGATAGATGGCGCCTCCACCTATCTCCGCTTCCACAATTTTGGCATGGAACTGAAGGGGAGGAAAATATTCTCCAGTCCCCTGCACTCGTGGATCAGACCACAAGACTTTTGGACCCACTGATTTAACGAGCACGTACTCCGTGTGTACTTGGAGGGTATTTGGTGGCATCGAGCCAAGGCCTTCCGGTCAGGAGTTCGATGCTCTAACCACTAGGCTACCCACTGGCATACACACTCGTATGTATGATGTTGAATTGTTATTTTTGTTCGCCTCATGGGATCTGCACCACTCTGGAACTTTACCATCAGATTCTACCAACCGGAATCATGCTCCGGCTAATTAGGCAACGTTTTTCCAGTCATTTACGGTCCTACCAATATGCTTACAAGAATCGCAAAGGCACTACAGAGGCTGGCATGTTGTTAGTAAAAAGACTCGAATCAGTTTTGTGTTACCATTTCTTCTCAACTGCAAATTCCGTCTGCCTTGCTTCCCACGTGGTTTGTCCGCAGCTGCGGTAGCTCAGTGGTCAAGGAATCGGATCTTGGCAGGCATGTCATGAGTTCGAGCCCAGTACCACTAAACACCCGCCGTGTAGGGCACGTTAAATCTGTCGAGAGCTGAAACGTCCTCCCGTTGATGTGGTGTGGTAGTTAGAAGAGGGTTCAAAATTACGTGGGCCGTCTCCAAACGATCTCGTGTAGCTGAACAGTGCGACGTTAATATTCACTCACTCACCCACGTTGTTTGTCACTATTTGATGATGTGTTATTTATGTGGTAACGTTGACTACTCTACACAGACGTAACTGATCTCGTCATTAAGTGGACAAGGTAGAGCATTGTGATCATGACACAAGGTAATACCTGAAATTATATGTTTTTGCGCAAACTAACATTCTGGATCGAGACATGTTGAATTCCCAGCCAATTTCCGAAATGGAATGAATGTCCCATGCGTTTATATATGTAGTTCCAAAAAGCTTTCAAGTCGCAGGTCGCGTTAGACTAGTGTTCTTATGGTCGCAAACTCGCGGCCAACTTGTCATGAGTTCGAAACCTAGTACCACTGAAGAAACTCCGTGTAGAGGAGCCAATGCACGCTATATATGTTGAGGTTCAAATTCCTCTCGTTACGTGGTGTGGTAGCTTGGAGAGGGGGTGCCGGCTTAGGTGTCGTCTTTGTCACTTGACTGATGTTCAGAATTACGAAGTCCGCCCCCTTGGTTTGCTTTACAGTGCAACTTTAATTATAATACAAACTCTTACTCATCAAATAAGCGTTACGTGTTCAAAGTTATTTATTTCTCCTAATGGGATCATGACCACATGAATCACGTGACCGCGGTAGCCGAGTGCTATAGGCATTGGATCGTGGCTTGTCTTGTCACGAGTTCGAGCCCAGTACCTCTAAAGACCCACCGTGTAGGGCACGTTAAATCTGTCGAGAGCTGAAACGTCCTCCCGTTGGTGTGGTGTGGTAGTTAGGAGAGGGGATGCCAGCTCAGGTGTCGTCTACGTCACTTGGCCATGGTTCAAAATGACGTGGTCCGTCGCCAAAAGCCCTCATGCAGCTGAACAGTGCGACGTTAATATTCAATCCATCAATCAATCTCACATGAATCACTAGAGGGCAGTTGGAAATAACCTGATAATGCACTACCCATTTTTATGTAAGTATTTCATCTTTTTTCATCGTCATTCTTGACATCTGGATATTGACAAGAATAACCAGATGTCAAGAATTACGATGAATAAAAATGAAATACTTACATAAAAAATTATGTGGATCTAAAAAATGATCTACCCATCTGGATATTGCGCAGTATGGCCGAATTCGGCTCTTGCGCCATAAAACCCCAAATCACCCATCTGGATATTTGCATACTCCTATCTCATGACTTATGGTACTTCATTGTATATTGAAATTTATCAGAATTTCAAAAGAAAACAACTGTAAATACTATATACCAACGGTCGCCAAACTTTTTGACCTCAAGGACCAGTAAATTCATACTTTAAATACCGCGAACCACTAATAGGATTTTTAAAGTGTTAAATATAGTTATATAATTATAAGTGTTAAATATATTTATGTAATTATAAGTGTTAAATATATTTATATAATTATAAGTGTTAAATATGTTTATGTAATTATAAGTGTTAAATATATTTATATAATTATAAGTGTTAAATATATTTATGTAATTATAAATGTTAAATATATTTATATAATTATGTGTTAAATATATTTATATAATTATGTGTTAAATATATTTATATAATTATATGTTAAATATATTTATATAATTATATGTTAAATATATTTATATAATTATATGTTAAATATATTTATATAATTATATGTTAAACATATTTATATAATTATAAGTGTGTGTGTTAAATATATTTATACATATATATAATTATTTATTTTTATGTTATCTAAAAACACATAAAATGTACCTAGAGAATAAAATGAAACTATTAATTATAACAAAATTATAAAAGCTATATTAATAAACCATAATAAAATGAACAAAAGCTATAAAATTAAAACAATTAAAAAAAGAGTTTAATTATACACTGCTGGACAATTGCTAAGGACGGATAACACTATCATCCATAGCAACCACAAAATGAAAGGAAGCAAAATGTGGAAAATTAGAATAAGTACGGGATATTAGTAAGAAGTATGAGTATGCAAATTTTTTCCACGTCTGTTCATCACGTGATAGCGTTCATAAGAGCTTTAAAGGTTTTGACGCGTGTGGACAGTTGTTGTCTCAAGTCAAAGTTTTACAGGAAAGATTTAATAGACGAACTTAAAATTTTTGGCATGTCTTCCCGACATCACATAGATGATTTTATGCGTGGCCGAATTATTGGAAAGATCGAAGAAGGGTGAAAAATAACAGATGTTGCCAGGGAGTTCGACATCGCTCACAGCGTTGTTTCACGGCTGTAGAAGTCATTTAAAACTACTGGAATGTGTAGTAGACGGCACGGGGGAGGTCGTGTTAGAAGTACGACGCCTGCAGAAGACAGATATATCGTCCTATCAGCAAAAAGGAACAGGCGCATCACAGCTCAGCAGGTGGCAAATCAGTTTCTTGCTGCCTCAGGAAAGCAGATCTCCCGAAAAACTGTTGCCAGACGTTTGAGGGGAGGAGGACTATACGCACGCAGACCTGTTGTGTGTATCCCATTAACCAGACAGCACCGTACTGCCCATTTGCAATGGTGTCGTGAGCATCACAATTGGACTGAACAGGACTGGGCATGCGTACTCTTCTCAGATGAGAGTAGGTTCAGTCTGTGATCGGATTGTAGACGCCAACTGATCCGGCGCGAGAGTGGTACTGCTTATCGTCCAGAAAATATCCAGGAAAAGGACCGATATCCGACATGCAGTATCATGGTGTGGACCGGCATCATGATCAATGGCCGCACGCGCCTACATGTGGTTGCGAATGGGACTATGACGGGCCAACGATACATTGATGAAGTTCTACTTCCTCATGTTCGTCTTTTCCGTTGTGCTGTCGGTGATAAATTTGTTTTTATAGACGACAACGCAACATGTCATTGAACAGTCGCTGTTCAGGATTGTCTAGACAGCGAGGGTGTT
Organism: Trichonephila clavipes; assembly: GCA_019973935.1. Classification (NCBI taxonomy): domain Eukaryota; kingdom Metazoa; phylum Arthropoda; class Arachnida; order Araneae; family Nephilidae; genus Trichonephila; species Trichonephila clavipes. Next base: position 314,957 of record BMAU01000187.1, read on the forward strand.
CAACCTCTCGTATGGCCAGCGCGTTCTCCAGATCTAAAACCCCATTTAAAATGTGTGGGAGGCTTTGGGGAGGCCAGTTGCTGGTCGAAACTATCCTCCGACCAACAAGAACACCCTCATCCGTGCACTCAAAGAGGAATGGGATAAATTGCCTCAACAGCTGCTGGATAATGTTGTGCAAAGTATGGTACGACGTGTGGAATGTTGCATCACACTCCACGGTGGACATATTCTTTAAGGTGCCTGCTGACTTTTAGATGCATTGTTCCATTTCTCCGTACGCAGATCAAATGAACATTTTTTTCTTTCAGATGTTTCACAGCTTTTGTACTTTCCAGAACAATAAATATTCTTTATTCTAATGTCTGAACAGTGTGGCAACTATATTTTATCCTACTAGGCCTCATGTCTCGCTTAATGTTATGCTACATAGCAATTTGTGATCCGTCCTTAGCAATTGTCCAGCAGTGTATTAAACTTTTAGCATTATACATTCCTATGAAATAGCGTTATTCTATGAAGTAGCGTTTTTATGACTTTTCGCGCCTTGTGATGAATTGAATTATGTCTCAATGCATCTTAAAACATAACTTGGTACTAGTTTGATATCGGGGGCAATAGCGCCAAGTTGTTGTTTACGTTCGCCAAGATGGGCGATAACATTGCAATATGATTACCTTAATATTTTTATCGTCTGCCGATGTGGTCGCCATGGGAATAACGTATATTAGAAATAAGTTTTATTCTTTTTTTTCCCGTCGTAACCCTTTTAATTTCAGACGATATTAATAAAAATTTCTAATTTCTGTAAAAATGTAACCATTTTCAGTGTAATTTTTCTCTTGTTTGCTTCTTCTGTTTAATACTGTGCTATTTTCGAATATGGATATTTTTAAAATGAGTGAGTACTAGAATATTTTTTTCTTAGAAGAATAAGTGTTGTGCTTTTAATTATCGCTATAAATCGTTTATTTTCGTTTTATTTTACTTTTTAAAAATGTTTTTTTTTACATTCTTTGTTCGATGCAATTTGTTGAAGGAACTTGCAGTGCAAGTTTCATATTGCATGCTTTCACTACTTTGTAATTAGAATTCTTAATTAATTTTAACATACATTATGTAATTATTTTATTCGTAATATAATACAAAACTGCAATTTTTACTTTTTTAATAATCATCTAATATTCGTTATCTATAATTGTTTCTTTTAACATTTATTTATAAATATTATTACATATTTTCTTATTTATTTATAAGTAATATTGTTATTTATTTATAACTATTACTGTTATTTATTTATAATTATTATGTTATTTATTTATAATTATGTAATACGAGTTATCTTCTGCATTATTTTTATTTTTTAACAATTCGACGATTATTCTTTTGTTATAATTACTATTAAATTATATTATATGATTATCATTTCTAATAAATGTTATTAAATCGTACTAAATGAATATTATATATAATTACGATTAAATAATATTATAAGATTATTACATGCTGCTTATAATACTATTATTACTACATATTACTTTTCATTACATATTATTGATATTCGTTATTTATTGATTGATCTAGGTTATTCTCAATCTCTAATTATTTGAAATACATTTCAATGTATTTCAAAACAATTCTTTAAAATTATTGTGTATCATTAAACTAATTACCGTTAGGCCGCCATATTGGATTTCATTCCTACAGCAACGTTTCTCAAACTGTGGGGCGCAACCCCTAGGGGGGCGTGATAACTCTACGAGTGGGGCGCGAGCATATTGAAAAGTCGAAAACAAAAAATTTTCTTAGAAAATTATTAATTTACGAAAAGTAAACAAACGAAATACATTCTGACATAATAAAAAGTAAAATACACATGTACACTCATATAAAACAGTTATAAATGGCACCAGTATTTTTTATAATTAATCTAACAATACTAAGTTAAGAACAAGATTAAAAATTACCAGTGACTCTCCATGGGCTTGTCATACAAAAAATTCTATCTAAAAATTAATATTTATCTTGATAGTTTGCACAGTTTATAATTAAGCCCTTAACTGCCGGTTAACAGTTACGCAAATCCTTCCACAATGCCAGCGTTTTCCATATAGGCGAGTGTATGTTATATATTGGGGAGGGGGGGAGAAAAGTAATAAATAAGCAAATCCTATGAAATAAGTGAATCCTTCGCAAACACCGTCAGAGTCCATTTATTGCATTCTAAATTCTTCGGAATAATTCTACAGATAGCAGTGCACAGAAAGTATCGTTTTTCGGAAAGACGTATATATACGTCTGTGGCAATTATCGTTTTGGTTGAGCGAGACGTTTATATACGTCGGTGGCACTTAAGATGTTGAATTCGTGTTTTAGCTTTAGAGTCAAAGTATAGTGTTATTGAATTCAATACATTGTTACTGTATGGTCGGGGGGCGCGATGAAAATTGTGATTGAACATTGGATCACAAATAGTGAAAGTTTGAGAAGCACTGAGCTACAGCAAACGCTGCTAGGCGCGATCTTATCACGCCAAGCAGCGCTTGGCGCAATTACCCCTGATATCAAATTAGTTCCAAAATTTAACGTGATGTGAGTAAATATATTCTACATTTTTCTGGGGACCAGCGAAATTTTCTTGCGGACCACTAGTGGTCCATGGGCCACCACTTTGGCGACCTCTGCTATATACCATATCTACTTTTGCTTAATGCAGCACAACTATATCGGAAAAAACTGAGTCAAAATAATTTCAAAAATGCCCTGCAATTATTCCTTAAAATTTTATCTTAGTTTACAGAGGAATTTAAGGTTCGCTTATAATGAATTTTTAAATTTCCAAAAAAAATAATAATGATAAAATATTGTAATTTGAATGAACGATGTATTAAAAAAAGTAATGAGACACTGATTTTACGAATCTTGTTATTTTATTCATAAGTTACAAGTCAATAGTTATCACGTGGGAAGAATCTCCTTCGGAAAATCATTCACTGCTGCAGATGTTATTTTCAATTTCCGTTGCATTGAATATGAATCAGTTCCTTGCAGTTTTATAAAATACTGGAAGCATTGGGAGAAGCATTTACATTCAAATGTATATTTTTATTCTGGAGAAAAAGAAAGCTGAGAAATATATAAGAAAATTTGGGAGTTTGTCACTAGATTGAAAATTTAGTTGCGTAAAAGGCTATGTGGTAAGGTTATTACGATGTTGCCAAGCCAAAAGTGCCATCTATTGAATCTTATCCCCAATGACTGAAGAACCCCACTCTGATTTTTCCCTATATACTCATCGAACATATTTCATCCCATATTCAATAACATGAAAACTATACTTCATTGTTCATTATTCATCAAGATTTTTGTAAATCTTCTGAAAATGCATTGCTTTAGTTTGTATTGACTAGTAATAGAACCGCGCTCAAAGATGTAAATGCATTTGATATTCCTTCTAAGACACTCATTCTTCACGATGGTTGCCAACTCTAGTATCCTACAAGAATCATTCAAAAAGCTTTCATGTGTGTGGATAGCATCTTTTATTGAAAACAATCAAAATACACTGTTTGTCATAAAAAAATCCCAAAAATAGCCGGTAACTCGCCCAACAATAAGCCAATCTCAATGAAATTTGAGTATGTTCATGTAAAAAGACCTCTGAAATATATTACTTTATGCAAAATAGTGGGGATGCAATCGAAATGCAGTAGAGCGTCGTTTATCCGAACGCTTATTATCCGGAGCGTCAAGTATCCGGTCCAGTTTTTTTTATACGTTTTCGAACAGTGCAATGCTAAGCGGTTGACTCGCGTGAGGCCAAAAGTGACGGGAAAACCCAAGGTCAGGGATATTTGGAGAATTTCGGTTGTGTGGTTTGGTAAACGTCTGCGCGGAATTTAGGTCAGTTTGTTTCCAAGTGAGGGGTTGTATATGAGCAACTTTCCGGAGTACTGAGCGAGAGAGGATCTGAGTTCAGCCAGAATTGCGGTTGTATTCCTTCCTGCGCATAATGACAAATATCGGTCATCGGCACTCGTGGTAGCGCATGGTCGTCTTTGGCTGAATCTTTTGGATGCAGAACATGTGGTTACAAATTATTGTCAAAGTCTATGTATCACAGACAAACTCACATTCAATCATTGTTACAATTTCGCTATACCAGATTTCTAATCTCAGATACGCAGCGATAATTGCCACCTTGCTCTGAGACATTCATTTTTATGCTCCTCGCAAATGACGTACGGTAGAACGTCGTTTATCCGAATCAATCGGGACCGGACGCCGTTTGGATACGCGATTGTTCGGATAACCGAAAACCAAATGCGATCAATGCAGTATATGAAACCGGACATTATACGAATATTGAAAATCATCACATGCGAGAAACGGGCTTGAAGAAAAAGCAAAATGTCACAATTTTATCTTTATCGTTGAAAATAATCACTTATTTTTTGCTGAACTGTATTGTACACCTTCGTTTTTTCGCTTCAAGGTCTCTGATTCTCTTGAGCAGCAGTTGTTGAGTAGGATAGAACTCTGATTGCTGTTCGTACCACTCCATAGCTGTCTCTAACGCAGAAAACACGTCAGCATTTGATGGACCCTTTTTTATGTAAGAAGTTGTTGTCTTTCCAACATTATATAACTATGCTAGAGACGCTCCACTTTCTCCCTTCGAAAGACGGTTCAAAACTTCAAGTTTTGTTTCTATGTTCAAGACGTTGCGCTTCCGTTTTGAATTCGAAGCCATAGCAGTTCACAACTCAACAAAAAAGAAGTCAAGATCAACAAGTAACTTTTTGATTTTCGTCACTTTGTTATTTTTCCTTAATTTATGATAACTAGTGCCTTTCTCGTGCACCACAAGTATCACTCGAGGCTATATATAAAAGTTAAACAAGCAAAAAAGGACAAAGGACAAAAAAATGTTACAAAAATGAGTCGATAAAATTAAATAACAAAATAATGAAATTGCAAAATTAAAACAATGTAATTACACAAAAACAAAACAAAAAAGTTGCAAAGTTTAATCAATGGAGCTTTAAAGCTGTGAGAATGCAGCTTTACTAGGTCAACTGATTTTAAGAATATGCAGTTGTCGGACATTTTCTTTCTTTAGCTATGAAAAAAAGAAGAATAGGATGTTCAACACTTGGGCCTACCAACACTATAAGCAAAAGTAAAGGACTACAGATCTGGAAATGGGTGATGGTTAAATCAGCTGAAGTGTGCACAAAAATTACCATGATCAGAAAAAAACACTGGGCAATTTTAAAATTTGTAAATTGATTGTATGACAGTCTTTGTGGAACGGTTAGAAAAAACATCTTTGTTAATAAAGTGTGAGTTGATGAATTGTACAGATTGTCTTAGAGTGTACCAATTGATGCAGTCTTTGTGGACTAGTTAGAAAAAACCTTTTTGTCAACAAAGTATGAGAGTTAGTTGTGTGATCAGATTGTTACTGAGAACTATTTTCTTCTGTTGTTTCTTGTAAAAGGATTTGAGAATAATAACGAGAAATCGATTCCAGGCTTGGTTGCTGACTTAACCAAGAAATCAGTCTTTTTCAAAATTTCTAGTATGGCCTCAAACAAAAGCAAAGGACACAAAAATGTGTATCCTTAAGATTCTTTTGTTTTCTATAATGACACTATAGCCAGAGGAAATATTGCTTAGAGTTTCTCAGGAAGAAAAGGAATCCAAATAAATCTAATACCGTATAAAATCTGGCGTATAACGCGCCTCTATATTTCAAGCTGCAGTTTTTAATTTTGAGGTAAATTCACCGTATAACGCGCACCCTTTTTTGCAAGGAAATCTGAAATGTACATGTGCCATGCTTTTATTTTTTTGGAATCATTTATTTGAGGCATTATTCTAAGCTTTAGATAAAACAAAAGTATACTCCTAGAACAACAACCCTTTAAGTTCATAAGGAATGCCATTTCTTTTAAATAATCAGTATTTCGATACATGTGGAAGTCTAATTTTTTTTCTTTGCTCGTCTTTTTTTCAGTTCCTACTATTAGTTCACATTCTCCGTATATATATTTATATATCTTGTCAAAATTTTCAATCGTTAATAAAATACTTTTTATTCATCCACTCGAGTTCAAATATTTTTTTTTAAACTTGTAGTGAGTGACACTTGATGTTAATATAGTTTTTTAAGTATTAACTCATTAATTTAATTAATTAATTATGGTTTAAGATATATATATATATATTATTCCTCTAGATCGCAGTACCATTGGATAAAACTGCTTGTGTTAAATTTGTGATGAAGATTTAACTTAACCTAAATAATCATATGCTAGTTAGACGTCAGGATTCCTTTTACACTGGTTTTAAAATAAATTCTTAGTAATTATATTCAACTTTAATTAAAAAATGTAATTACAAATTTAATGTGGTTGAAAAATTTGTAACGTTAATTTAAAAGGTGTTTTGTGTGCCACTTAATATTGTGATTCCGTCATATGTAATTACATATTTATATTAATTTTAATTATTTAATAAAAAGTATCTAAAATAAAATTTTCTTTGTTGACCTAAGTAGGAATCGACGTTAAAAGATATTTATATTACTTATTTATTTTCAAACTTCTTATTTTTATACACGGAGTATAACGCGCACCGGTAAACTTCGATCTTATTTTTTGTGTTATAAGCAGGATTTTATGGTACTTAGAAACATCTTTATGCTGCATGATTCTATTAAAATTATTCCCATGGCGCCATCTTAACAGTAACTAATATTCGTAGATGAAACTTCAGTAGTTTTCCTTTACATCCGTATTTAGTTAGTAATTCCATTCCTTTCATTTACAAAATCACAAAATCAGATGACTTTCGCAATCATCCTCTTTGAAAAATCTTCCAAGAAAACTGTTTGGCGAGGTTAGGCATTGATTGTATCGAAGAACTACAAACACGTGAAGAGTTTGGGTGTATTTTCCGGTTTTTTAGATTTCAGAAAGATTGGAAGGAAAACGGAATAACCGTTACGTAAAGAAAGTTTAAAAAAAGAAAAAGAAAAGAAGAAAACCTTTAAGTAAAAGAACGAAATGTGAAAGTTGAAAAAATGAATTCTTTTGGTAAAGATGTCAGAATAAATACAGAAAAAAAAAACAGAAAATATATTTCTTAGGTGAAATAGATTTAAAGATGACATAAAAAAACGGAATAAAAAAAAGAAACCCTTATGTACATAGAGAGATTTGAATCGTATTTTTTTCGTAGTTTTATCTGAATTCTATAAAAATGTTTTTTCTATTTCTTAGCCAAGCTTCGACAAAATTTGAAATGCTGCCCTATCATTATTACAGAAGCTTCTCACATGACAGAATAAATAAATGCTAAAGAATTGCTGACAAGAAAGTGCAAACGAAACACATCACATGAAATGGGGGTGGTATATTCTTCTTTTTAACAAGAACATCGACCATTCCTTTGCTTTGTACAAACATAAGATGATCTTCCGGTTTTTATTACTTTGCCAAACACCAAGTTATTTAAAAGAGCAAGGGTCTTGAATCAATAGAATTATAAACTTCAACATTCTAGAAACACGAAAGTTGGAGATGAAAAGATAAGAAAAGTCTTGTCTCTCTCTTTTTTTATTTCTTTGGTTATTGATTCCTCCCTTTCTGTCAACATCAGAAATACTACGTTATAAAGAGTGAAAGGTGTATGTTCTAGCTTCACGGTATAATTCAACCAAATAAAATGTGAACTACAAACCAAGGTAGTGTCTATCAATGTTTGTTGGCAGGTGCACATTTGGAAGTCAAAACTCTATTTGACGAAATTGTCTCGCTTGGTTCGAAAGCGCTGACAAACGATCATGTTCCATGTTTTATTTATGGGTTTCTGGATATAGATATGGAACAATTCTTTGTTCTTCTTCAAAAATTCATTTCCTGATGTATGAATTAATTTTATGCTTCAAAATTTATGTTGCATTTCTCATTCAAAACATATTTCCTTGTTATTGCTTTCCTCAGATTTGTCTGAGAGAGATGATTTTAAATTTTATTAGCTGGGTAAGATATTTTTATTTTAAAGTCTTGTCCCAACAGTAAATTCTTATATATCGACTAGTTTTCTTTTCAATTCCTCAGACTTAAGTCTAAGGTATTTTTGTCTGAGAAATTTGCCGTCTGGAAAATAAAATAACTAACTATTAGCAATATGATAGATATTTCGAATAATAAAATAATAATTCATTTTTTTAAAAATTGTATATCTTGCGTCAGTTAAACCTAGAGAAACTTTTGAAAATTTTTGTTTAACATGACTTATAGTTCTATAAGTTTTAAGCCAATGAATGGATTTTTGAAGAGACTTCGAAAAAAGAAACAGTATTAAAGATATTTTCAAGTTTTCCTTACAGCTATGAATTACTTTCATTAAAAATAATTCTTCCCCACTACTCGTATTATTCGTAAATTTTTGAAAAACTCGGTGCTCAACTTTACAGAAAAGATACGTTACTGTAACTCCGATTCCATGCGACTCTTTAGACTTTTCATCGAATCTACCTACATTTGAACTTTGATAATGCTTACAAATTGAGTAAGTGTATTTATATTCTTCTAAAAAAAATTTTTTTTTTTTTTTTTAAATTATTTGTTCTAAAAAAGAAACTAATGTACTGATTTTCCTTTGGATCTAAAAAAAGCCTTTTGTACATCGAGCATTTTAAAAATGTACGTAGTAGTAAATTTTTAAGTAAATATATTTTTAAATTTTATTCAAACAGATAATTACAACAAATGTGCACAATATTCGCGTAACATTTAAGGTATCCGACTACTTGCGACAACTTTTTTTTTGAAAAAATGAAGATATGGAATTTTTTTTGTGATTTTTAGATTTATTTAGTATATTTTAAAGAAAAATTCGTAAAATTGAAAACAGAAAAAAAATTTATTATTATTAAAAAGGGAAAAAACTGGTGAAAATGTACAAAAAATTACATAAACGGGGCCCGCACTGTACAAAATTTTATGAGCAAATTCTCAATTTTTTCAATTTTAATGTGTTACTTTGTTATTCATGTTTTAATTGACCTTCAGAATAATAGATATTTTAATTTTTTACAAAAATTAGAGCACTCTATCTTAGTGACTATATGAAATTGCTTAAAAAAACAGTGATTATAATCCCATAAAGGACTGTATATTTTGAAATAAAACAGTGATTGATAAATCTGAAGGTCAAAACACTTATACTGTTATACAAAAAATTCAAAAAAAATTCAGCAAATTATTTTCAAAACTTTTTGAGCAATCGCTGTCCTCGTTTGAGTTTTTCGAAAAAAAGACTTTCCGAGTACAACGCATTTTAAAGCTTGACATCTTGTGTACAGGTACGGCATTTTCTTTTATTAAAACACTTGTAGTTTTTGTTCTAGTGAATGAAAAATAAAAAGCTTGGTATTTTTACTAAGCTAATAAGATGGCCTATAAAATAAAACCATAAAAAACTTTATGAATTTTTGAAAAAAAATCATTATTTTAGGGCAGTCGGACACTTTAAAACCTTTACAAAAACCAAGATACCATGTCTTCAACGTTCCTAGACAGATAATTACAACAAATGTGCACAATATTCACGTAACATTTAAAACCATTACAAAAACCAAGATACCATGTCTTCAACGTTCCTAGACAGATAATTACAACAAATGTGCACAATATTCACGTAACATTTAGAACCATTACAAAAACCAAGATACCATGTCTTCAACGTTCCTAGACAGATAATTACAACAAATGTGCACAATATTCACGTAACATTTAGAACCATTACAAAAACCAAGATACCATGCCTTCAACGTTCCTAGACAGATAATTACAACAAATGTGCACAATATTCACGTAACATTTAAAACCATTACAAAAACCAAGATACCATGCTTTCAACGTTCTTAGACAGATAATTACAACAAATGTGCACAATATTCACGTAACATTTAGAACCATTACAAAAACCAAGATACCATGTCTTCAACGTTCCTAGACAGATAATTACAACAAATGTGCACAATATTCACGTAACATTTAGAACCATTACAAAAATCAAGATACCATGTCTTCAACGTTCCTAGACAGATAATTTCAACAAATGTGCACAATATTCACGTAACATTTAAAACCATTACAAAAACCAAGATACCATGCCTTCAGCGTTCCTAGACAGATAATTACAACAAATGTGCACAATATTCACGTAACATTTAAAACCATTACAAAAACCAAGATACCATGTCTTCAACGTTCCTAGACAGAGAATTACAACAAATGTGCACAATATTCACGTAACATTTAAAACCATTACAAAAACCAAGATACCATGTCTTCAACGTTCCTAGACAGATAATTACAACAAATGTGCACAATATTCACGTAACATTTAAAACCATTACAAAAACCAAGATATCATGTCTTCAACGTTCCTAGACAGATAATTACAACAAATGTGCACAATATTCACGTAACAGTTAAAACCATTACAAAAAACCAAGATACCATGTCTTCAACGTTCCTAGACAGATAATTACAACAAATGTGCACAATATTCACGTAACATTTAAAACCATTACAAAAACCAAGACACCATGCCTTCAATGTTCCTAGACAGATAATTACAACAAATGTGCACAATATTCACGTAACATTTAAAACCATTACAAAAACCAAGATACCATGTCTTCAACGTTCCTAGACAGATAATTACAACAAATGTGCACAATATTCACGTAACATTTAAAACCATTACAAAAACCAAGATACCATGTCTTCAACGTTCCTAGACAGATAATTACAACAAATGTGCACAATATTCACGTAACATTTAAAACCATTACAAAAACCAAGATACCATGTCTTCAACGTTCCTAGACAGATAATTACAACAAATGTGCACAATATTCACGTAACATTTAAACCATTACAAAAACCAAGATACCATGTCTTCAACGTTCCTAGACAGATAATTACAACAAATGTGCACAATATTCACGTAACATTTAAAACCATTAAAAACCAAGATACCATGTCTTCAACGTTCCTAGACAGATAATTACAACAAATGTGCACAATATTCACGTAACATTAAAAACCATTACAAAACCAAGATACCATGTCTTCAACGTTCCTAGACAGATAATTACAACAAATGTGCACAATATTCACGTAACATTTAAAACCATTACAAAAACCAAGATACCATGTCTTCAACGTTCCTAGACAGATAATTACAACAAATGTGCAGAATTACAACATTTATTGCAGATATATTCAACGTAACATTTGCACAAAAACCATTTAAAACACAAAAACCAAGATACCATGTCTTCAACGTTCCTAGACAGATAATTACAACAAATGTGCACAATATTCACGTAACATTTAAAACCATTACAAAAACCAAGATACCATGTCTTCAACGTTCCTAGACAGATAATTACAACAAATGTGCACAATATTCACGTAACATTTAAAACCATTACAAAAACCAAGATACCATGTCTTCAACGTTCCTAGACAGATAATTACAACAAATGTGCACAATATTCACGTAACATTTAAAACCATTACAAAAACCAAGATACCATGTCTTCAACGTTCCTAGACAGATAATTACAACAAATGTGCACAATATTCACGTAACATTTAAAACCATTACAAAAACCAAGATACCATGTCTTCAACGTTCCTAGACAGATAATTACAACAAATGTGCACAATATTCACGTAACATTTAAAACCATTACAAAAACCAAGATACCATGTCTTCAACGTTCCTAGACAGATAATTACAACAAATGTGCACAATATTCACGTAACATTTAAAACCATTACAAAAACCAAGATACCATGTCTTCAACGTTCCTAGACAGATAATTACAACAAATGTGCACAATATTCACGTAACATTTAAAACCATTACAAAAACCAAGATACCATGTCTTCAACGTTCCTAGACAGATAATTACAACAAATGTGCACAATATTCACGTAACATTTAAAACCATTACAAAAACCAAGATACCATGTCTTCAACGTTCCTAGACAGATAATTACAAACAAAACAAATGTGCACAATATTCACGTAACATTTAAAACCATTACAAAAACCAAGATACCATGTCTTCAACGTTCCTAGACAGATAAGATACAACAAATGTGCACAATATTCACGTAACATTTAAAACCATTACAAAAACCAAGATACCATGTCTTCAACGTTCCTAGACAGATAATTACAACAAATGTGCACAATATTCACGTAACATTTAAAACCATTACAAAAACCAAGATACCATGTCTTCAACGTTCCTAGACAGATAATTACAACAAATGTGCACAATATTCACGTAACATTTAAAACCATTACAAAAACCAAGATACCATGTCTTCAACGTTCCTAGACAGATAATTACAACAAATGTGCACAATATTCACGTAACATTTAAAACCATTACAAAAACCAAGATACCATGTCTTCAACGTTCCTAGACAGATAATTACAACAAATGTGCACAATATTCACGTAACATTTAAAACCATTACAAAAACCAAGATACCATGTCTTCAACGTTCCTAGACAGATAATTACAACAAATGTGCACAATATTCACGTAACATTTAAAACCATTACAAAAACCAAGATACCATGTCTTCAACGTTCCTAGACAGATAATTACAACAAATGTGCACAATATTCACGTAACATTTAAAACCATTACAAAAACCAAGATACCATGTCTTCAACGTTCCTAGACAGATAATTACAACAAATGTGCACAATATTCACGTAACATTTAAAACCATTACAAAAACCAAGATACCATATCTTCCGTGTAGTGCAGCGATACTCAATCTGCGGCCCACCGAGCCTTCCTAAGTGGCCCTATCAGTGCCGATTGCTCTTAAAAATTCATTTATTTAAGAACAATACATAAAAAATTGTTGTCAAGAAATCAAATATATCAATTTCGCTTTTTGCTGTCGATGTCGTACGCACGCGCGAGTGCGAATCAATATTTTTTTTCTATTTTAACTGTTACGGTTAGTGATAACGACAACAGTGGAACAATTGTCCCATAGCGACAATTTTATGGGCGGAACTAATTTTTAACTTTCTTTCATATCTTGAAAGTGAAAAATATTTGAATAAAATATATCGTTTTAAGACAATTAGGAGATTGACTATTTTGTAGTGAAAAACAAACATGCACCAGTAATTGTTTGATTTGTCGCGAAAGTGCTGTAGTTAAAAAACACCAATAAAGAGAAATCATTCAATGACACTTTTCCTCGAAGATCTCTTTAGAGAGGTAATCAATAGGATTTCTTGAGAGCAATAAAGTGTTTTGTCAGTGGTAATGTCACAGTGGTAAAAAGACATCTTATGAAGTTTGTTATATTATTGATAATCATATGAATGATGCAGATATTGTGAAGGAGTGTTTCTTAAATGCTTCTAATCCAGTGTTAGTGACAAATTTAAAAATAGTAATTAAAAAAACAAGGGTTAAAATATTTCGATCAATGTTCCTCATTTTAAACCCCCTCTCTCCTTTATCCTCATGATGCGGCCCGGGTGAAATAGCTAACATATGTTTGTGGCCCGCGTGAAATAGATGACATATGTATGCGGCCCAGTAGAAAAAAAGGTTGAGTACCTCTGGTCTAGTGAATGTCAAATTTGTAATTCTAACATCATGAATGCAGAGCATCTTTTTTATGCCCAGATTTAGATCAAGAGTCTCAAAAACGGGGTGAGATAATCAAATTATACTGGAATACCAGAATTTTCACCAACTCTTTAAGACTGAATTTTTTGGAATAAATATTGCATTTAAAGTATTTTTTATTGTAATAATATTCCTAAAACAATTTTTTATACATGTATTCTATTCTAAGTAACACTAAATATTTAAAAAAAAGCATTCATCTATACACTTTTGCAAAATCACGGTTCCGAACGAAGTAAGATACCTTAAAAAATTGTTCTTTTTTAATATTTATCATTGTTCTTGTATGATACTTCAGCTGTCTAATATGTTAGGACTGATCCTTCCAATAAAACCATATGTAGCTACATCTCTTCACAGTAACTCGTAGAAGGCATAATTACTTACAGTTGGTAATGTTTTCATAACATACATAAACAAAATTTATCCAAAAGTAATTAATCACTTTTCTTTTAAAAATATTTAATTACATTGTACGAGTAATGGGGGGTATTTTTAATAAAATTAAATGAATCTCACTTAGATAGTTTAAATTCAATAACACACAGAAATGTGTTTCCTCAATTAATTTCGCCATATCTGTTTAAACTTACCACTATAACCAGAAGGAAATCCGTGAGAAATACTCTTCACATTAATGAACCCATATTTATCTCCAACACATACATATTCACAAGTTTACTGCATAAATACGCCGAAACTTAAGAAGTAACTATACACTTGAATTTTAACTCAGCGGCGTAATTATAACTTATAAAAGCTGTCTAACTTCGAAATTCGCAAACTCTTTCGAATCTCACGATTACGTGGGGTAATATAACTTGTTAAATATATCTTACAAACTTATAAGATTCCATTGTAAAAGATATCTTAATTAATTTATAGTTTAATTTATAATTTAATTAATTTTATATTTTCTTAAAAATAGTTTGACAGTCCAGTTATTTAATTGCATTATAAATTTATTTGAAAGTATAAATCGTTTGCTGAATTTTATAAAAGATAACTGTGTCTGTAACTGATTAAAACCAAATTGTTGGAAAAGAATAATCCTATTGTTTTGTCTTTGAGTTTGTAATATAATTGTTTGACCTGCATTTACAGTTGTAGAAAAAAATGCTATGAACAGAAAGAACAAAAACAACATTCTATAACTATAATAGCGCTTATTACATTATTGTTAAGTACTATTAAAAGGTTTAATCTAAATGCAAAAGCTTATTCATGTGTAATTGATTCAAGTTATATAATTATGTATTACACACATGTATTTATTTATATTACTATTTTTTCATTTTTTATTGTTTATTTGTACTGTAAAATATGAATACTGCATTTTAGTATTATTGTACTTCTCAAGTGTTTATCACCTATAAAATTACTCGTTTGGGAAGATATTATCCTTCATCTCTACAAAAATTAGTCTAATGTAGTGGCTCTCAAACTTTTTTAAGCAATGGATCCCTTTTTATAGTCAAAATTTTCTCATGGACCCCTTTTTATAGTCAAAAGCTACATAAATGCATAGTATAAGATCTACAAATTTGAAGAAAAAAACATTTTGCTGAAGAGTTGTTTCTTGAAATTATAACTTTTGTTTAAAATAAAATTAAAATAATTAATGACTTGGATTAACTTGATGAGATGTTATGAGTGTATTTATGTCCGTCTCAATGTTTGTGAGTAGCAACAACTTCTGTACAATGACCCTTAATGCAGAGTCTAAAATTGGGATCTGTTTTTGTAACCATAATTTGTGGTGTCGTTGTTCAAACATTGGTTTAAGTCCATCATTTATGGATGTTTCAATAAGATATTCCTGTATTTGTTAGGATTCATCTATGTTTGGAATCTGAGTTAGTCCACGCGCAAAAGGGTTCAACACCCAGTCAGGAATATTCAAATGAATTATTGTAATTTATTTAGATTTCCATAAAAATAAAAATAGATCAATTTTGTTTAAGTATAATACTAAACTTTGCCCGCAACCCTTGATGTTGTTCAGGGACACCCCCCCTCCCCAAAAAATTAATCAAATGTATTATCGGCGACCCCTGGGGGTTCTTAGGCACCACTTTGGGAACCAATGGTCTAACGCAGTGGTTACCAAACTGTGTTCCACGGAATCCTGGGGTTCCATGAGACATACCCAGGGGTTTCACGTGTCACAATGAAAAAATCGAGAAAAATAAACACGTATTCAAAATGGATTCACGTTCTCTATCAAGTTTATATAGTTACAAGTATCTAAAGAGCTCGTCCTATTTTAAACTTTGCAACACTTTTTAAACTTTTAATATAGCATAATAAATTAATATTATAAAACGCTTTATCTTTATTTATATATATATATATATATATATATATATATATATATACTTCCTGCTAGATTGAAAGTGTATTCTTTTGTTTACTATCTCGAGTTCCACGAGATAATTTCTACTCGTTAGTTAACAAAATGCCTTACAAAACTAAATGGAAATGTTTTTCTAATGTAAAATTCACCTTTTTGTATTTGTGGTAAAAACACCTAAAATGAAGGAGAAGAAACAACTTATATCAACAGATTTGATGTTATAATCTAAATTTAACGAGAACAGCATCTAAATTTTAGGTTCAAAATTCATACGAAATACATGGGTTTTCTCATACAGCTATAAATATTTTAATGCCATTCAGAGCATTGGCTTATGTGAAATATATTTCTCAACGTAAGTGGCTACAAAAACAAAGTATAAAAACAAATTAAACTCTGAATAATTAATGCGATTGCATTCAATTTCAATAGACCTAGACTGACAGTTTGTGTGAAACAAAGTATAAGCACATATCCCAGTTATTAAATAATGCATAGATAAGTGATACTTAGATCACAAATTAATATTATTAATGAGTAAAATTATATTAAAAAATTAGATTATAATTTTTTAATAATAAATGCAGTACTTTTTTAATTGCCTTTACATAAAGTGTAAGTAAACATGTTGATCTACTTAAAATATTATTTTGAGATATATTCTTCGAGGTATGTGTGGAATGGGGTTCCGCAAAAGCACCTTCAAGTTCTAGGGGTTCCTTAAGGTGAAAAAGTTTGGGAACCACTGCTCTAATGTATTCAAAGATGCCTCGTTAAGAAACAACACACCCTGTAATTCACTGGATTTGTTAATAAATAAGGAGATTATAAATTTTTAACGTTCAAAATATGATTTATCCTATGTCATTAATGCCACCCTAATGATCATGAATAAATTAATACGATAAATGGGTAATTAAAATATACGATAAATGGTATATGGGTAAAAAAAGTATTACACACTCTGAATAATTTCCGTAATTTTTATCGCCGTTTGACAAAATTATCACCATAATTCATATATGGATAACACATAATTGGAGCTAAATTATTAATGGTGTAATTTATTTGCATACTTAATTAACTCCTATTAAATGAATTTTCCATGTGGATGCCAATTTTTTTAAAATTTCCCAGAGAATGCTCCAAATAGCATGTGTTTCAACTTTCATTTAAATCTGGCTATTAGTTTTAAAGATATTGAGGCAAAATTGTTAGATGACCATTTAGTGCAGTATTCCGAGCAAATCTTTTACTCCACCTGTTGTGTAAAAGGACTGATGTTTGTTAAATATATTGAGGCTCAAAGCCATCCCATCCCTTTGGTGCGTTGAAGAAGTTTGGAGAGGGAAGTCCCAGCTCAGATGTCACCTCATCCCTTGACCGAGGCTCAAAATTACTAGATCCGTTGCCAATAATCCTTGTGTTGGTTTATATTGTTAACGTTACGTTACTACGTTAATAAACAATCACGCACCCATCAAGTTTACTGCATTTGTTTCATACACAGTTTTGTCTGAATATGCCGTTGTTTGTAATAGACTGCATTTTCACACACCCTTTGCAGACCCCGAGTGGGGAGATATTTCTTTGGTGGCACCATCTAGTGGCGTCTCCCACTACCAGTTTTTACGACACTTGAATTTACTCAACTCAAGCTGTCGTCGGATACTAAATACTGCCGAGAGTACCAGAGTCAAATTGATACTCAAGGTACCTTTTATAATCTATGTATACCATAATCATGTGACATGCGTACTTACGATTTTCCCATCAAGAAAATCTATCTACTTCAGCCGGATTGAACCTGCAACCTAAAGGCCGTATCACACGTACACGTTTCAAGCAATTTTTCGTTCAATTCGTGCAATTTTTCTCAGTTGCTATAGCAACGGCTTTCGGACAACTATTTGCTAGTGAGCACAAAAAATTGTTCCAAATAAAAGTTGCTTGAAATTCTAGCCAATGGAGTTATTCGGCGCCCCACGTCATAAACAAGATTGCGGCTTCGGTTTCGTCTAACACATCAGATATGCCGTATAATATTTTAAACAGGATGGTGCTCAATTTCTGTTTACGCCCATCAACAAAAGCGCAAGCGACATGAATGAAACAATTTTAGATGTTCGTTTTCCAAAGCAGAAAAATCAGCGAGTAATTTTTCAATGTGGATGTAGAGTGTGGCTGACGTCAGAACATGTCGTTTTGTTTACAACGACCTTTCCCCCTCAGATTAGGCCAAAAATTGGACGAAAAAGTTGCATGGAAAATGTACGTGTAATACGGCCTTTAGGCTTACGAAGTAGGCACAACACTTCACAGTCATCGAGATGACTTCTGACTGAATCGCAAATATATACTTTGTTCATAAATTAACGAATGTCAAATTCAGTCAAATATAGCCCTTATGCCAATAAAACCAGCAAACCCACGTAAATAGCTTTGATATGATACTTTATTTAACTATTCTAATATGATGTAAAGGGCTTATGATTGCCTCAAGAAGAATGTAACATATATAGTTACCTTGTTAATGTATATTCGCTAGGTGTAAATACAACCTGATGTGCCCTTTCTCTTTCATTCAACGTATGCAGTCGCGGCAGCCTAGTGGTCATGGTCACGATCTCATGGCCAGTGTGTCATGAGTTTGTGAACTCTGATACTACTGGACTCGCCATGTAGAGAACTGTTCCACGTTAAATCTGCCGTGGCGCATTGTCCACCCGTTGGCGTGGTGTGATAGTTTGGAGAGCGGAGTACCTTCTCAGGTATTGTCTTCATCATTTGACTGAGGTTCAACAATAACCCTCATATTGCTTTGTAGGGAGACGCTAGTGAACGTCTCACTGCACTCTCTCACAGTTTTTATCACTCAACATATAACTTATATACCCATGAGGTGTTCAAATGAAAAGATATGAAACGACACTGCGGGTATAAATGAAGACTTTATTCAAAGTATACACCAAAGGCCTGAGCACAACGATCCCGTTGATCAACGAACCGAAGGATTCTTTGTTCCCAGAATTCTTGTGGCCATGACGGACACAGTCCTTCGCAGTAATCTTGAGTTTGTCATCCAAGTTGAAGCGCTCTCCTTTCCATGTTCTTTCAGAAGACCAGACACATAGAAATCGCAGGGCGACATGCACGAGCTGCGGAGCGTATGGTCAAGCTGCTCCCATTTGAACTTTGGCAGTTCCGCGTGTGTGACCCTGAAGTGTGTGAACGCACGTTATCATGGAGCAGAATCACACTCTCCGTAGTGATGAACAGTGGCCGGTTTAAGACCTTCCGCTGTCAGAAATCAGATAACGTGTCACTGCTCCTCAGTCTTCGAATTTTGCAGTGTGGATTCCATCATGTCCTCACACACACTCTGCTTCATCCTTCGGTGCCTTCGGTGCAAATACTGGGCGTATGGCTCACGAAGCGAGCCTCCATCCCATATCCGGAAAGTAGATGTGGAACGACACTGTTCATTTCATGCTAGTGTGTAGCAGGCAGCTGATTGGTCGAGCCAATCGTTGTGGTAATTTCCTGGGTCGTTCGGAAATCTGAGATCTTGGTAGAGAGCTGAGTTGATGCTCTCTGATTAGATCATGGCGGGTGAGGATAGTGACTCTCATTGGCTTCTCAAATCTCTCAGAAAGAAATTTGAGACTAAGGGGGAGGGACAAGCCCAGATGCAGGGAATACGACAAAATAAAAATGAGATGTATAAAAAAGATATTAGAAAAATTTTAGCATAAGTTGTGCAATAAAAAATTTCACTAATACATAAGATTAAGGCAGATTATATGGGTCGAGAAGAATTCTTCTCGGTCTTTTAGTTGAATCTTGAGGATTATACTTGGGTAAATTAATCATATTTATATTATTGGTAAATTGCAGTGAGTAAAGAAGTTTTTTGCAATTTTTTGAATGTAAGATTTAAAACTATTAATTTTAATGGCTTTCCGAATGTCGTCATTTCTCATGTATCTAGTAGCTTTTACAATCATTCGGATACTGCTTCATCCACTGGACTGTGCTCTTTAAAAGAGCATCTGCTCTCTTCTGCGCATGCTCCGAACTATGCAGGAGACTCCATTCGCAACCCTAGATGTCTCGCTACTTTCTTCCACAGCGGCATAGGCAAATATTTTAACGATTACATAGTTAGGACGTTTCGTACCTTTTTATTTGAACCCCCCTTGTATACAGGGTGTATCTAAACTCTTCGGCAAAACTTTAAGGTATGATAGTGCACATCAAGACAAATAATAGTAAATAGGAACCTTATGGTCCCAAACGTCGTCCGAAGAAGATGGGTGCCATTAAAGTTTCGGGTCCGAAATTTCAAATGATTATAAAAAAAACGGAGAAATGGGTCGATTCATTAGCGGTTTTCGCTAAAATTATTCTTTTTGTCAGTATTTTCTTGAAAAATAAATTTTAAAGATAAAGCTCAGAAAATGTCGATAGAGGGTGCTTTAGACTTTGGAGTAACGAACAACTATTTTTTACTGTTACTTTTTGTATCACATTAAATGCTTTCAAAAGCTCAGATTTAAACTTAAATTTTGAGTTCAAAATTTGAATCGTTGGGAGTGGTAAAGTAGCGCAAACTCAACTGTGTTCAGGAGGTGAAATCTCAACTCACCTCCTCCCCTGGACACAGCTCAATTATTCAAGATCTTCGATGCTCAGTCGTAGACTAGGCAGCAACTAATACCCACTAAACGTAAAATAAATCAGACAGGGATGACAAAATTTTAAAAAAATTATTCATAATTGACATGAACATGAATGAATGCGTATGAATGCGTATGAATGAATGAGGACACGTAGAAAATGGTACACGCATGATTTTCTTGCGGAATCACAAAAACTGCTCGAAGAAGCGCCCACCAGCAAGGATGCAAGCCTCACACCGTCGGCGGAGGTACTGTCGAACATTAGTAAATACCCCGGGCATATCACGGATATCGCCTGCTACGACGGCAATCCTCGCAACCAGGGCCTCGTCAGAGTCGACGGGGCTTGCGAAAACAAGACTCTTTATATGGCCCCAGAGGAAGAAGTCTAGTCAGGAGAGGTCAGGTGAGCGTGCCAGTCAATTTACCGGACAACCCCGTCCAATCCATCGCCCTGGATATGCTGTATCCAATGCACTTCGCACATCTGAGCTGAAATGTGCAGGCGCTCCGTCATGTTGGAACCACATACCAGCATTTATGTTGGCTGGAACACTTTGCAGTAGAACTTTACATCCTTACATACAATTAGCACCACGCAGTTAAATCCTTGTGTACTACACTTTGCATGCAAATCGGGTGGTTTGCATAATCGGGTATTTTGCGGGAATAAATTACTCATGTCTGTTTGAATAACATTTTTATTTATATTTTGTGATCCCTGTCTCGTTTATTTTATGTTTAGTGGGTAGTAGTTGCTGCCTAGTCTACGGCCGAGCATGGAAGATCGTGAATAACTCAACTGTGTCCAGGGAAGAAGGCGAGTTAAAGTTTCACCACCTGAACAGAGTTAAGTTTGAGCTACTTAAACACCCCCAACGATTCAAATTTTGAGCTCAAAATTTAAGTTTAAGTTTAAGCTTTTGAAAACATTCATTGTGATACAAAAATTATCAGTAAAAAGAGTTGTTCGTTACTCCAAAGTCTAAAATGCTTTCTATCGACTTTTTTTAAGCTTTATCTAAAATTTATTTTTCAAGAAAATACTGAAAAAAAGCATAATTTTAGCGAAAACCACTAACGAATCGACCCATTTTTCCGTTTTTATAATCATTTGAAATTTCAGACCCGAAACTTTAATGGCACCTATCTCCTTCGGAAGACGTTTGGGACTCTTAAGTTTCCTAATTACTACTGCTTCCCTTGGTGTGTACTATCACCCCTTAAAGTTTTGCACAAGAGTTTAGATACACCCTGTATATATTAATTGCACTTTATTATTTATATTATTTCAGCAAACCTTTTCTCTATACACATTTAAAAATGAAACTAGACTTTAAAATTAATTGCTTTAACGAAATCTAAAAAATTTGGAAGAATTGGATAACATTGTACAAGTTATTATTTTTGAAGTGATAACTTCCTTACGCACGTTTTGTCCGAGAGATAACTTGAATGAACGTCACGCTCGGGATTGTAACGCTCATTCGGCCTTTTTCGCCTGTATTCGGAAAACTTGTTGCTACAAGATTGTCCACCCCTAAAAAGAAATCACGTGATTAAATGATGGACATTCTCCCTGCGTTTTTTAGTACTCAGTCTTCCTTTCTTGTATGCTTATTAAAAGTCCATCTTCCCACGTGTATTTATTATTCAAGATGTATTAGTAGGAATAACTATAAATAAAGGTACGATATTTATATTTTTGTATAACTTTATTCTTGTGTCATTATTGAATTCCTTTCTTTTTAGTTTTGAAGGCACGATATAATAAATTGATGCATTTATGCCAACATCCCTAATTACGTATAAATTTAAGATATTTTGTTTTATATGAGAAATTAGTGTTTAAATGGTAAATTAGGGTTTTGTTTATTCTGTCAAATCTTAATTAATTTTAAAATCTTATTAATTACTTATAACCTAAAGCTGCATGCATTTTATACTTATGCATAGTTATTGCTGTGTGCCCAAATGGTCATCTAATAAACTTGGCAACCTTACATTTCGGTTTTTTGTTTCCCAAAAGATGAACAGTTGATGCAAACTTCAAAAAGAACAATCCCTAGGAATTTTTTTAAAAAATCAGATGATATTTCAATAGAAGAGTATCAAATTTAAAGTACATAGCGGGTTATTGCGTTCATAATATAAAATTCGAATGCTGCGATTACAAATATAGATTTGTTGTAGATAAAAAAAATCAATTTCGATTCTGAAAATGTCGAAGAGGCAAAATATTTGTGACTTCTGGATAGAAGAGGTTTAAAAATGTTCACAGATTTTGCTATGAAAATCATTTCAACGCAATATTTTATTTTTAATTTGTACATTGAAAAAATTCGAGTTATATATAAAATATCTTGAAGTTGATTGTAAATTATCTTGCTTTACAAGTATAGCAGAAGCATATATGTAATTACATGAAATGTGGAATGTCTTGCATTCGTTTAATTCATCTTCTGTTAACTGTAACACACCTGCATTTTCATTTTTAAATAAATATTCATTACATTTGGCAATATATGCTTAAATAATTATTCAAAATAGAGCAATGAAGAAATTTTAATGGCGATAGATAATCGAAAAATGAAGAAACAAGTTCGTTATAAAGACTTTTTTGAAAAAATCGGCAATTTTGGGGGGGAGCACTCTTGTTGTCAAGGGAAGTATATAGTTGCAAAATGCTATCCTGCCACTCCCAAAAAACATGAAATGCGGTAGCTTGTCCCCTCCCCCCCAATATTCCATGAAAGTGAAGCTCCTTGCTTCCACTAAATGGTGCTCCCCCACCTCTTTTAAGGAAAATGAATGGCGGTATTCTTTCTACTGAATCATTTGGACTTAATGAGTCATGTATCGAGAAATGTGTGCAGCGAAATATAGAGCAGAAAATGGACAAATAATTCTAATTGTTACTATTTATATTTCCCCCAATCAAAGTGTAAAGAAAATTATATCGAATTCATTCACAAAAATTTAGTTGCCTACACTTTGTAAAGCCAGATCCATTCTTTTGAACAAATTGCCTATTATTTTAAGTAGAGATTTTAATGTAGATTTTACAAAAGACAAATCAAAGCTTTTAGTAGATTTTTTAAAATCAAAATTCAATTTAATTACGTCAAATGATCCAAATAAAAGCATGACAAAATACGCAACAACGCTTGAGTGAGTTGTTTTAGGTATTTAAATAATTTTGAATCTATCTATCTATATATAAATATATATATATATAAAGTATTTATAACCTATTTCAGCTACCATAAGCCTATTGTTTCCTTCTTAGAATACAATTAATTCACAAATATGTATATTTAGCAAAAAATAGTATTGTATGAGTACAGACGTATGATTAAATAATTTTATATGACAATACTACTATAATATCCCCTTTTTTTTTTTTTATTCACCTAACTAATCACTGAAATAACATTACAAAATTTGAAGTTATCACTTCTATCGTGTGGTCATAAGCACACACTCTTTTTTTTAAAAAAATTAATTCGAAAATTTTAAAATTCGAGAAGAAGTTTTGATATTGTAAAATGAATTAAAATTTTGGTTGCAGACAATATAGTAGAACCATATATTGGTATAAATATTACAACATTTTTTTTCTAAAAACATTTAACAAAATATTTGATCTCTGCATTACACCCTTTAACTACGTAAAACATAAATTCTTGTGAAATCTAATAAAAAAAGAATATTTTAAAAACTAAATAACTTTTTAAATATATTACAAGCAAAAGAAACTCAGATCCCTGGTTTTCTTAAAAAAATATTTCCTTTTCTTTTTTTGTCATTTTTAAGGTAACAGATCCATCATAAAAGTAGTCAAAACGTCATTTTTAAGAGTAAATTTTATAGAGACAAGTCCTCTTAAAGCCATTTTATACTCTTACGTTCTTCATAAGAGATCAGTAAAAAGAGTTCGAGAGCTCCCACTAATCAATCAAGAAGAAAGCCTCTTCCTTTGATGTAAAGTAAATATAAATCAATGTTTAGAGTCAACATTGGGTGGAAAATATAAAGCAGAGGAGTGTTAAAACTAAAAGAAAAATACTCTTGGAAGAAATAAATTCTATCAGGAAATAGCAGCTTCTATAAAAATTTAAAATGAAAAAAAAATGTTTTAGAAAAAAAAAAGTTCCACTTTATTCTATATTTTTTAATGTTTTCCTGTGATGGAACGTTTACGCTTATTTTTACTGAAAATAATGTTAAAAAAATAAAACTTCGCAGTATTTCGGGAACCATCTCCTGCGCTTGGATTAAGAATCACTTTAAAAGATTTGAATATGTTTCCTTATTAACGCCGTATTAAAGCTATTCAAATGACTGTTTAGAATGAGTGGCGTAGCTTTAAACCAGGGGTGGGAAGAGAATTGTTTTTTTTCCTGTGGCAAGACGGTTGGAAAATCAGATTAACAGAAAATGTTTTGTATATTTGGGTCAACATATATTCTTGTATACAATGCATTTTTCAATTCCCTACTATTATCTCACACTCTCTATTTATTTATTTATCTTGGTGGAATTTTCAATCGTTAATAAAATACATTTTAAAGCGCTCAATTCAGCTGAAATTTTATATACGTGATTATTTTGGATGACAATATAGTAATTTAATTATAATGAGTAAAAATTTATTGATTAAAACTAATTATTTAAAGAATTACAAATACAGCCACTTTGGCATCATTTTTGGCGACTTAGTGACCATTTTGGTGACTTGTGTCAAAGCATGAAAAGGTTTTTTCTCATATTTTAAAGTGCTTGTTTGAGCTTCAATTTCCTATACACTATCGTTTTGGGTAAAAATACACTAATTTAATTATAATTAATTAGCATGAATTGACTGAAACTAATTATTTAAAGAATTACAGATACAGCCACGTTGGTTTTATTTTTAACGACTTGGGTCAAAACTTTAAAAGATTTTTTTTTCACTTTTTAAAGCATTCAATTGAACTGAAATTTTATATACACGATTGTTTTGAATGACAATACGATACTTTAATGATAATTAATAAAAATTAATTACTACTTAATGTTTTAATTCTGTATATACATGGCATATGTATTTTTATTAATTGTAACTATTTAAAAAAAAGTAGCAAAAATATAATTTTTCTTTGTTGATCTAAGTAGGAATTGACTTAATTTTTTTATATTACTTGTTTACAGGAAAATCAACCTGAATAAATACGAGGTAGGATTCAAAAGTTCCCAGACTGAACCTATAGCGTGAAAAATGTTTGCAGTGGGATGACTACGGTAACGTTTCTGTATTATAGCATTATAAAGGGAAGGTAGGGCAAGTTTTGAAGACGAGTGGAGCGAGCGCTCTGGACCTCCACAGACTTCTCACACCGCTGAAAACTTTTAAAAGGTTTCTGTGGCGGTAAGGAAAAACAGGCTTCAAACAACGATGGGCGAAAACGAAAACAACTGTTTTGCCACATCCTCCATACTCCCCTGGTTTAGTCTCCAGAATATTTCCAGAACTAGCACATAGCTTTCAAGGACGTCGATTGCAATCTGCAGATGAAGTTCAAAGTACATCGTAGACTGATTTATAGGACATAGCTAAAAAGATATTCAAGAAATGCTTCGATGATCTTTACAAGCGATGGAATAAATGTGTTGTTGTTCAAGGATCTTATTTTAAAGAAAAATATGTTTCAGCAATTATTTTGGTAATATTTTTTAAGTTATAGATTCAATCTGGGAACTTTTGAATCCTTCCTGGTATGGAGGCAAGTTGGCTGACCTTAACTTGCAGACTGTGACGAGAATTTCAACAAGCAATCTCCCTCCCGATTTCAAAAATATAGTAGAAAGTTGTGATAGGTTACATTTGACTCATTAAACTGTCTTTCTAATGTTAAATGTGTTTGAAGTTATATATAACACTAGCTGGTATACCCGTTTTTCGCACATGTGAATTGAAAATTAAATAATACATATTGAAGGATAAGGAAGTTTCGAATAAGTTAGTTTTAATTGAACTGCAAATTAAACAAAAAAAAAGCTTTTTGCATAGCTCAGATAAACAAAAAACCATGTTTGTTAAATTTTGTGTCTGAGGGTATAATAGCTGATAAAAAGAATTTTTTTAAATATTTATAGCACCCCGTAATTCTCTTTGTGGGTCGATTTTTGAAAACACCTTCCTAAGCTTATCTCGACTTAGTAAAAGTAATACATTGTTGCAAATTTTTTGTAATGGACGCTTAAAATAGTGTAAATAATTTATATCCGGATGTGCAGTACGTTAATATTACTTTGTAACGTCGTGTATAGCTAACTATCAGTAAATAATTTTTACAGCCTAACAGAAAAATAAAAGCATTGTTTATTTGCTAAACAATTTGTTACTGAAGCAATATAATTCAGTCCATATGCCAAGCCAGTGCAGTCAGTCCATATTCTATTCTCAAAGCCACCGGCGTTCATCGTCTTTCCACTCCAATCTCGGACTAAGCCCTTTTCTCCATCCAAGGCCGGCTCCTCTCTCTCTCCCCTGAAAAAGAACCCTTTTAAACACCAGGGGTGTGTTCACAACACGCCCCTCGTTCCTTCTTATTGGCAGGTCAGAAAAGTCTCTTGGCCTCCCTCGTCCTATTTGCGCATCACACGCCAAAACACACCCGGGCCGTCTGGACCAAGGCGCCATAGTTCCTTGTCCAACATCTGGACACACTTGTTCATCGCACTGTCTTTGTTCCTTAGAGTCATTCTCTAATCATCTGCCTAGGCGACAGTGTTCTCCGTTAGATAGGCTTCGTCTATTATCAATGGGTGCAGGAACTCCTATGTCCATTATGACTTTCAGTCAGAGTGTCGTCACGGATCCGAGGACAAACAATAAACAATGACCCTTAGCCACGTGCACTGGTCATTTTACAGCTGGTGGATCTTTAAAATTCAGGGACTATCGATGGGTGTGAGTTCACAACAGTCGAAGATGTCGTACTTGTCCCTTAACAGCTGGTGAAACCATAAAACTTATCGTGAATCAAAAGATGGGGATTCACAACAATCGACGAGTCACAACTTTCTGTTATTACTTACATCCCTGTTAATATTATTTTATGTTAAAATTATAATATTCGCGAGCAACTCCGTTCCTTACATTATAATTGCGATTCAATGGAAACGTAGTAAAATGTTGGTGATAGAGCCAAATTGGCATCATTTTTGGCGACCATGTTGGAAACTTGCGATAGATTGAACGGTGCAGAAGTTGATAGACTGTTGTACCACCTGGTGGGGGAGCTGTAACAAGGAGGATAAGAGAAAAACCTTCAGAAAAAAATACATATACATGCCAATTTTCCTAGTGATTGGTTGAATGATGTTAGAGTGAAGCGATTTTATATATACCCAATTTTTGATATGTACAAACATCCATTTTTTTTACATATAAAGATGAAATTATCATAATAAAGTGAATAAAACACTGCCACTATTTTATTTAACATGTTTATTGATTCCTATGAATTTATTGATTCTATGGTACAATTTATACCCTTTTCTGTGTTTAAAAGTTAATTAATGAGCGCAATACTTTTAAAAAGATGCGGTCGGCCCTCCAGTATCCTTCCCTTTCACAAATTGACCCTGAGTGAGTGAGTTAATATTAACGTCGCACTGTTCAGCTACACGAGGGCTTTTTGGCGACGGACCACGTAATTTTGAACCATGGTCAAGTGACGTGGACGACACCTGAGCTGGCACACCCCTCTCCTAACTACCACACCACACCAACGGGAGGGCGTTTCAGCTCTCGATAGATTTAACGTGCATCGCTGCCCTACACGGCGGGTCTTTGGTGGTTCTGGGATCGAACTCATGACATGCCTGCCATGGTTGGATACCTTAACCACTGGGCTACCGCAGCCCCAAATTGACCCTCGAGCTAAAGCAATTAATTGCCAACCCCTGTTTTAAACAACTACTTTGTAATGAAATATACATCTGAACACACACACACAACACAGGTACCTTAACCTATAAATTTTCATACATAACCACTTGAAAACTTTGAGTTGTTGATCGGAGTTACAACAAACTCACATTATTTTAGCATTTATCGTCCACTGTACTCTATGAAGTGAAACATGCTCTCTTACGATAGCTAAAGCCCGCGATGAGGGAACGATGAATGATGCACCATAAATTTAAATTAGTATCACTATGGAGTCATTTGAAAACTATTTACAACATATTACGTAGTTTTGAATCACGGTAAAGTGCCGAAGGAGGCACATTTGACATTTTATATACAGTGGGTGATCGGTTAACGAACACTTTCACGAAAGATTTTTGAGTTCGGATAACGAACACATATTCGGATGCGAACACTTTCAAGAAAGATTTTTTTGTGTTTGGACAACGAACACATATTAGAAGGTGATCAGGGAGACACCCCTGAAATTATGGATGAAATTTTGACAACTGCTAAAGATCTGGAATTGGAGGTGAACGAGGATGACATAGAATAACTCATAATGGGACATGAAGATGAACTGACAATAGAAAACTGCAAGAGATTTTGAATGAAGAACACCAAGAAACACTACGAAATGTGTCTCCTTCTGAACAAGAGGAAGACGAAAGAGGACCAATGCCGACATCTGCCATTAAAGATCTTTTGAAAAAGTGGGAGGCTGTCAGAGCAATGGTCTTAGAATGGTACCCAAACCAAGCTGATGTTAGTAGGGTTGGGGATCTTTACAACGACAATGCTATTAATTACTCCCGGAAAATCCAGAAAAAGAGAGAAAAGCAATCGACATTGGACATGTTCTTCAACGCCCCATAAGCAAAAATGAAAAGGACTGATTAATATGCAAGACTATATGTAAGTATTATTTTTTTAAAAGCTTACTAAGAAATTATACATTTTTAAAATTTAATTTTTAGGGTCTCCAGAACGAATTAATCGATTCCACATAGAAGTCTATGGTGAATCGATGATCGGTTAATGGACAATTCGGATAGCGAACATAGTCTTGGAATGGATTATGTTCGTTAACCGATAACCCACTGTACCTTGTAATGAAATAGACATCTGAACACACAGACACAGTACAGGTACCTTAACCTATAAGTTTTCATACATAACCACTTGAAAACTTTGAGTTGTTGATCGGAGTTACTCCAAACTCACATTATTTTAGCATTTGTCGTTTACTGTACACTATGAAGTGAAACCTACTCTCTTACGATGCTAAAGCCCGCAATGAGGGAACGATTAATGATGCATCATTTAGTATCACTATGGAGTCGTTTGAAAACTATTTACAACATATTACGTAATTTTGAATCACGGTAAAGTGCCGAAGGGGGCACATTTGACGTTTTATATACTAATTTTCCTGAGAGGAAACTTCTTTAATTTTTATTTTCGTTTTGAGCCCTCCAAGACATCCATTTCTCAGAATTCTTATTAATAGCCCACTTAACAGGAGTGTTAAATTGACTATAATCTTAATTTTAAAAAAATTGTGCGTTGGCGAATGTTACAGTGAAATGACACGATACCTGCTGGATCTGACCAATTGACTTTCACTTCAGGTGTGACTTTAAGATATTCTTAAAGTTTATCGTAGGTCTTCATAATCTAAAAGGTTTTGGATAGAGAAAGAAAAAGGTTTTGTGTGTGTTCGTCCTAGATTTCACTCGTTGTACGATTTACATGCTGCCTATATATAATGCGAATGTGTGTTGCTCCTGTATAAATATAAGTCGTCTTCCAAAGTAAAAGTATAAAGTTATCCTCAACAAACGAATGTGTCATCACCATACCCTCCGTTCCATCTTGTATCCTTTTGGAGATGACTCGTGTGTGGGAGGAGGGTGAAATTATAGTCATATTGATTGATTGAACAGTGGCACGAACGAAATAAATCTTTAAATGGATGGGCTGCAACAAATGATATACTACTTTAATTTGAAACAAGTAGTATAAAAAAAATTAAGTCAATTCCTACTTAGATCAACAAAGAAAAATTTTATTTTAGCTACTTTTTATTGAATAGTTACAATTAATATAAACATGTATATACATTTGACAGAATCACAACATTAAGTGGTAATTAATTTTTATTAATTATTCTTTGAAGAATGGTATTGTCATCCAAAACAATTGTGTATATAAAATTTCAGTTCAACTGAATGGTTTAAAACGTGACAAAAAAACCTTTTCAAGTTTTGACACAAGTCTCCAAAAGGATCGCTAAGTCGCCAAAAATGATGCCAATGGGGCTGCATTTGTAATTCTTTGGATAATTAGTTTTAATCAATTAATTTTTATTAATTAGAATTAAGTTATTGTATTGTCATCCAAAATAATCATGTATACAAATTTCAGCTCAATTGAGCGCTCTAAAATGTATTTTATTAACGACTGAAAATTCCACCATGATAAAAAAAATAAA
Source organism: Trichonephila clavipes (assembly GCA_019973935.1). Classification (NCBI taxonomy): domain Eukaryota; kingdom Metazoa; phylum Arthropoda; class Arachnida; order Araneae; family Nephilidae; genus Trichonephila; species Trichonephila clavipes. The sequence goes on from BMAU01000187.1 coordinate 346,223, forward strand.
TAAATATGTAGAGAGTGTGAGCTAATAGTAGGGATTGAAAAAAAGATCAAGCGATACCATTATACAGCATTTGGTGTAAAACAAAAACTCTCTTGGTGACTAGTACAACAGCAAAATTTCTGTATGATCAGAATACTCAAAGAAATATTTGAGCAATATGAAGAACTATTAGTTGGATAAATACGCTCTACTCATATGTCATCGAGTTCTAAGTAATTTCATCTACGAGGTATGATCAGAAAAAAGGTTACAAGTCGCAGCATTTGAAAACTGCAGAAATTTTGTTTCCCCAGAGTGGAAAAAAAATGGCGCTACTTGCCACACAGATGGTTTGCGGGTAGGTAGTGAAAGTTCCCAGATGGTCCAGGACGAATGAAATGGCAAGAGGCTTAGGAAATTAGTCTCGTTTGGAAGTGCGAGCAGTGATTCGATTTTTATGGGCGAAGAATGTCTCCGCATCTGACAATCACAGTCAAATCGTGGAAGTTTATGGTGAAGAAGCAATGAGCAGACAACATGTAGCGAAATGGTGTCACTCTTTTCGATAAGGCAGACAGGATGTCGAAAACCGAAATATGTCAGGGTGCGGCTGGCCAAGTTCCTTACGACACGAATTGAAGAAATGATTCAAAATGATCGACGAGTGAACTCGGAGTGAAATTTCGTCAGAGCTGGGATTGAGCTACGGTAGCCTGCAGCTTATCGTTTCAGATGTGCTACGATATTCCAAGACATTGCTGTGAAATCATCCTCTGAGACCTGGCTCAATGGACTGGGACCCGATTTCTACCAAGACGAGTTAAGCAAGTTGGTTCTGCGCTCTAATAAATGCCTAAATTAACTTGGTGATTATATGGAAATGTGATAGACCCGTGTGCCTCTTAATTCCCTTTTGTACTTGCTATCTATTGTTAATAAATATTTCTTTATTCGATTTGTAACCCTTTTTTTAACCTCTCGTAATAATTGAAGTATTGCTATTAAAATACAGTCGAACTTCCATATTACGAACATCTATATTGCGAATTTTTCTATAAAGCGAACTTTTTCCTGGAACCAAGAACATTTCACTAATTTCTTCATAAAATAACCTCCCAATAGCGAAGTGCTTTTTCTATATAACGAACTTTTCCTCTTGTGAGTCAATTTTTTGTTCTCCTTTTTTTAAAGTATTTCTAGACATTTCAAGTAGATCTCTCTTTTAACACATTTTATGGTGGTCAAAAATCTTGAACTGGTTTTATTGGGAGCCTAACTCACTGAGTGCAATAGAATTCTGGGCATTTCATCCAAGAAGTGCAACCTTTAATCCCCATTGTCCAGTTAACTAGAAACGTCTTCGGTATCCACTTTCACCCTCAATGGAGCTGTCTCGTGTGCCCATGTCTTTGAAGTAGTCTCCGTTCATATGTAGTGTTGATCGGTCGTACTGGTAACTTCCTTTCTTGTAGCTCAAAAGTGTTGAAACGTAAGTGCTTGAGCATCAAAGAAAAAAATTAATTCTTTAGGAAGTGGATAAAGGCGTCAAGAAACTTTCCTTGCAGTTTTTCTTTCTTTCTTTTTTGATAGGTAAGATATATAAAATAAGTACATATTAATACATACAAAAATATTAATTTACAAAATGGTGGGAATAATTATTTTTAATGTATAATGTTTATTAATTTAAAATGTATTTTATGTGGATTATAAAGAAAAATGAGATATAAAGAATTTTCCATATAACGAACTTTTTTTTCGGGATTTAGCCACTTCGTTCCATAGAGGTCCGACTGTATATTGATAATCATTGAAGAGACATTATCTTATTTATTTATTCTTAGGTACCTAAGGAATCAAATTTTATAATTTATCAATGAACATCTCAACACTTTTCAATTGACTCATTTGGATGACGTGGAAGCTACTTGATTAAGGAAAAATAGTATTTAACCGTTGCTACAGAAAGTAAGGAATTATTCTTATTCTTACTTTGGAGAGTGAGGGGAAAGGCGCTGGTCTAAGCGAATGTGAATGAGGGTAGATTGTAATGGCCCGAAGACTCGGAATGAGTATCTCCGAAGCAGCATGACTGGCAGGCTGTTCGTGTTCTGTTTTTATCATTTATGCAAATGGAACAAATTAAGGTGAAACCAGAAGTAAACACCTAGCTGTTGGATTTCCATGCGTCATCAAAGACAAAGGATGTCGGACATTGTCCCGTTTTGTAAAGCAAAATTGGTGCTAGACAGTATCAATTTCAATTTTTTTGTTCATACAGTTAAGCGGACACTATTGGGTATGAGACTACGTAGAGCAGATGTCCCACTCGTAAGCTTCTTTTGACCCAGAATCATTGCCACCTAGACCTAGAGTGGGCACAGAAGCATTCAATAAATAAGCTGAAGAGAGTTTCCTAGTTGAAGGAGTCATATCTCATTCACCATGTTGATGGTTGTGTCATGGTATGATGGTTTCCACAGTCAAACAATTGCTTCCTCCGTGTACACAGACTGGTGATGACGGTATTATGCTTTGGAGAGCTTTTCATGGGAGACTCTGGGATCCTTAGTTCAGGTAGAAGAGATCATGAAAGGTATACGGTCTGAGCATAATTGCGGATTATTTGTACCCTTATAAGGCGTCTGTTTTCCCAACTCGGAATGGAATCTTCCAGAAGGACAGCGTCCCATGTCAAAAAGCTAGAATTGGGTTAGATGGCTTCGAGAAGCATAAAGATGAATTCCAATTAATATCCTTCCTAACTCGGTGGATTTTAATCTGATAGGACACATTTGGGTTTTCATTGAAAGGCATAGCTCAGAAATCAAACATCTTCATGTCGGAATATCTCGACTTTACGTGATCACTGCCTAGACTACTGGAGCAACCTGTCTCCAGTCTTCTACCAAGAACTTGTGGAATTAAAACCACAGTTGTTTTTCAAGCAAAAAGTGGTGTAATGTGTTATTCAGTAAGTGGTCATAATGTTTTGTTTGTATATATTTTTAATACCTTTATTAAATGTAAATGTTTATAGTCCCTCACTATGCAACTGGTCATGACCGCCAACTCTTGGCTGGAGTTGTTGAGCAGTGGTCTAGAATCGTGATGCAAATGAAGACCTATTGATTTCAGAGGCTGATTTTGAAGCTCAAAACCCTCACGTTGGTGGGGAGTGGAAGTTTGGAAAGCTGGTTGCCAGTTTTGGTGACACCCTCGTCTATTGATCAAAATTCAAAATTGCGAGGTCCTTTGCCATTAGCTCTCACGTTGCTTGGGGTAGAATGTAGATAAAACTCAAATTTCAATATGTACGTTTAAATGTATGTGTAGAAAATGGTATGCTTTTCTACATGCTGTACTTGGATGTAATACTACAGCAAAACTCATTTTCAAATTTATATGGTGTTAAAAAAGGGCTTTACACATGCTCAGTATCCTTTTTTAGATCTCTATCAACAACGTTTCATAATAGTCGTGGAACTGAACAATTGGATTTACCTTTGCAGTTGCATAAATAATATATGTCTATAAATTTTTGATTTTTTTTTAAAAAAAAGACCGCCGATTGGTGAGTAAATAATTTCGTTTTCGCATTTTGTATACGAAATTCCATAAAATAATTAATATATTAATTATGAAAATACTCTGTTTATCTGAAAAGTCAGCTATTTTATATTTTTGAAAGCCTTAATAATATAAATATTTATGACGTCAATATAAATCAAATGAGATAATGAAGGGAAATATGTGCATTGTGTAAAATAATTAGAAATATTTCTGTGGTAAATGCTTCTTTTGAAATTCTATAATGGAAATTGAATATAAATGAACTTATTTTCAATAAGCAATTTCACATTCGTTTTTCATTTGTTTTGATTTCATTCATACACTAATTTCACATATTGTTTTAATCTTAACAATGTTAAATTAGTCTAACTCGTTTCTTTTGTTTTCTAAAATTCTAAAGAATTTTTCCTAATGAAAATAAATAGCTAATAAAAGATTTTAAAATAAGTATTTGAATGATATAATAGAATGAAGTTAAATCAGAAATAAAAAGAAATTTTAGCCAAATATGAAAATTTATATTTTAAACAAAGGAAAGCATAGATTGTACTTATTATTTCGGAAATAAACCGGAAGAGCATTTTAAATGTTTATAAAGAATAAATAAATAATTCAATTCTAATAAATTTTGGGAATCCCTCGGAGAAATAATTTCTACTTTAGAAATACAATCTCAGACAATAAAATTTGGTGAATAGTCCTGTAACATTAACGTAGATGAAATATTCACGAAATTTACCTTACTGTCCTTCTAAATAGTCACCTCCCCTAACTATGCACACCTTAGATCTGTGACACATGTCTTGGAAACTTTGCAAGAAGTCTTCTTTTGCGATGTAGTTCAAAAGCCTCGTCACGTTTTGTTGGATGCTAAGAATATCGTCAAATCTCTTTCCTTTCCAAGTGAGTTTGAGTCATGGGAATAAGGAGGATTGAGATCTGGAGAGTATGGTGAATGATTATTTTCACCGCACTCACCCACCCTTTTTTGCCAGGAACTGTTTGACGATATTGGCTGTGTGAGGGCTAGCATTGTAGTGAATAAAAAATCATGAACCTTGTTATGCATAATGGGGTTTTACCCTGCGTAGACGTTTCATGAAACGGATCAAAATTCCAATGTACTTTGCAGCATTCATCGTCATTTCCTCAGGTAGAAATTACTTGTGGATAATTTTCTGACTGTCAAAAAAGGTGATAAGCATTGTTTTGATGCTGGATTTTTCTGCACTGAACTTAATCTGACGAGGTGATGCAGGAGAACGCCATTCTATGCTTTACCAATATGTTTCAAGTTCGTACCTGAGACACCAAGAGCTTAGGACACTAGGAAGTCTTTTTCGGTGTCTTACCAAGATTAAAACAAAACTATAAATTGATGTTTTGTTCTTTAATTCTCCTGTTCTCAGTTAAGAACCAACGCACTGAACAAGCACTTTGCAAAACAAGTCCTACACAGAATACAAACGACACCCAAGCGAACAACGGTGGGGACAGACGGTTAACACCTGCCACTACGCATGTGCGGTGTTTTGTTTCGCCAGTGTTGCCAGATCGGCCGTTCTGACTTCATCCACCGAACTTTATTGTTAGAGGTCTTAGTAATGTAGCTTTTTAGTTAGACATTTTATAGAACAAAAAGTAAGCAAAATAATAACAATGTTGCTAAATACTACTATACAAAAAACATTCTCAATACGTCCCCATACAATGTTTTACAATTTTGGCTTTGATATCTTTCCCCTTATAGTATTTTGCGTTTTTCTCTAAGAGTATATAATATTACAATACGTCATATGTTTATCATCTATTTACGGTTTTTCAAAATGAGGATAAATTTATGCAGGAAAAAATAGTGAGCGTTGTTCTTTAAAAACTTAATAACTATAAACGTGATAGCTCGATTGTCTTAAATCAGCACAATCACAAATGTACAAACATTATCTAAATATCAAATAACAAAACCTGAAATTTCTTTTTCGATCGTTGAGTGTACAGACCTCTAGGGAATCATATGTTGGTGGTGTGTTTTTTTATGCCCATCCTGTACAGTTTAGTTTTTTTTATTACACTAGAATGCTTGAAACTGCATTATCTGAAGTAGCATACAAAATAAAACTTTGCATATGATTTGAAACAGAAGAAAGTTTATTGTATTTATTATGTCTGGTTTCTCCCATTGGAATTTATTTGCTCTTGGATTTATTATGTCTGGTATTTTTTCTGTCGGATAGGATTCATTGAAAAAAAACATGATGTTCGTTCCTTTTCTTGGTAACTTTTCGGCTTTTCGTAGAGATTAAAAACTTTTCAGAATATGTTACAAATATTTCCTTCTTCCTATCTTTCCCATTTTATACAATTGTTAATCTTTCAATGATCGGTCTGGAGGCAGAGAGAATGACTACAAAAAATCTTTCTCAAAAAGTTTTCTTATAAAATTTTAATTTTTTAGCTATACGTAACTTAATATTTCTGTGTGTTTAAAACCAAAAGTAGTCACTATTCTTTTTCTTAACTACAGTGGTGGCAAAAAGTCCTGAACACACTCATTTTTTAGCGTAATTTTTGTGTTTGACTTCATTTTTGTTGTGAAATCATCGTACTATCTTAAATATTGTTATTAATTTTAATGTATTTTCTTATGCTGATTTCAAATCTACTACTAGTTTCTTAATGACTAAAATATTTTTTGTAGTAAAGCTGCCTGAACACAATAATGTGAAATATGTGCAAAATAAAACAATATAGAATGACATAAAATACATAAAATGCAAAGAAAAATAACACGAAAATTGACAAATACGGTATATTTAATATATAAGCATTTTGAAAATTACATTGTTGTCACATGTTAGAAAATCAATATTTTATGGACCAGACGTTTGCTATAATTACGGCTCTACATCTTTTTGGCATGGAATGCACCAATTTCAAAAGAAGATCTTTCGTGACAATATGGTTGAAGGAAAATATTAAAGCTTCAATTAATTCACGTTTGTTTGAAGGTATTTTCTATGAAATTTCATAACCAATTTTAAACCATGAGTTCTCTATCGGATTAAGGTCGGGAGACTGTCCTGGCCAGTTCATTCTATTCACAGTATGGTCTTTCAACCATTTCTGGACTACCTTTGCACGATGACAAGGGGCGTTATCGTCCTGAAAAATCCATGACTGATCTCCAAAAAGATCTCTTGCAGTTGGTAGCAATTTATTTTGTAGTATTTCGATGTAATCCATGGCTTTCACTGTTCCGCTAACGATGTGAAGTCTTCCAACACCATGAGAAGACATGCAACCCCATACCATCACTTTTGTCGGGTACTTTACTGTGGGCTTCAGACACTGAGGGCTGAATTCCTCATGAGTGCGTCGTCTTACATAGGCACTATTTTGGTTGACAGAAATACAAAACTAACTCTCGTCACTAAATATTACCTTTTCCCAATCTTTAATAGTCCATAATAAATGTTCCCTTGCCCACGTCAATCGCTTCTTGCGTTGAAATTCAGTCAGTAATGGTTTTGGGCGCGCTTTACAGCCGGGTAACCCAATTTCCAGCAGTCTTCCTCTAACAGTTCTTGGGCACACACTCACATTTGATGTCAAAGTCCATTGTTTCAAAATTTGCGAGGAATTAAGCCTTCTGCTTAAAAGTGAAATTCTGTGCAATAACCTGTCTTCACGTAAAGATGTTTTTCTTGGTCGTGTCCTGATCGCCCGCTGTCCGCAATAAAATTTGTTTCAGAAAATCTTTTCTAAGTTCTCACAACAGTAGAAAGGCCACATGGTATTTTAGCAGCAATTTGGTGCATAGAATAACCTTCTTCCTTCAAATGTATTATTTTGTACCTTTTATTCTCAGGCAGATATGAAAATTTAGCCATAATTCCAATATTTTCCACAAACGCACTTCAAATTGCTTTCAATACACTATTTTCCACAAGCACACAACTGCATTCAATACAATAAACCAACCCTTTATCGCTACTGCTCTCTGATTGGTTGAAATAAGGGAGCATTTCATTGGTGGAAAACACACTCACTCATTCTTACAGTGACCTTGTGCTTTCTTGTCAAGGTTTTTTCAACATATCAGAGAAACTATTTAGTTTAGAGGAAATCTACAAACAGATTTGAAATCAGCATGAAAAAATACATTAAAATCAATAACAATATTTAAGATATTGCTATAATTTCATAACACAAAATGAAGTCAAACACAAAAAATACGCAAAAAAATGAGTGTGTTCAGGACGAAAACGAAACGAAAATTAGATGAAGCGGGTGTCAGCGAAATAAATCGCTTATACCCAGAATCGCGGAGAAAGGATGAATAAGAAAGACTGATATCTGAATTCACTCCCTCCGCAGGGGGAGGCTGGATGAAGAGAGCGGCCGAACGAAGACGAAACTGGAGTGACGTCACGAGGGCGAGAAGGGAAGAGCGCAGAAAGGGAGGGCTTAACAGTCCCAAAGTCGCCAAAAGCCCTCGTGTAGCTGAACAGTGCGACGTTAAATTCAATCAACAGTCCCAAAACGCGTTCGAGGAGCACCAAAAACGCAGTGGAAAGGAGAATGCTGCTTTTTTTTTTTGCAGCCGGAATGAAAAGAAAAGAGTCTGCAAAGAAAAACTTACAGACGCCGCAGCTGGTGGAACGAAGCTGGGGCCAGCTTTAACACTGATCCCAGTTCTGATGAGAGGCAAATGCGTTTGAATATTGTGAAGTGTTAATGTTGTGATTAATTAAGTGTTTATGTTGTGATTACGGCGGTTTCAAGGGCAGATTCCATTTAGTAGTTTTGTAAGCAAAGTTCAGTTTAGAGTGAGGATACGTGAATAGTGTTTGTGCTTTAATTACTGGATTGTCATGATTTTGGATTGAAGTAAAAACATTTCTAGAAGTTCTAGTGATGTAATTATCAATCGGCTCCATGTGTAAGTCGTGATGTATGACACTATTTCTAACGTACCAAGGTGCGTTAGTAATGATTCTAAGAATTTGTTTTGAATGACTTGAAGTGTGTTCAGGAATTTTTGCTACCACTGTATGTCTAATTCTCCTGATAGATGCTGTTTACTACAAAAGAATAATCTGATTTGTGTTTCCCAAAGCATAATTATAAAGCCAAATATTTAATATTTTAGTAACAAAATATTGAAAATATCAAATTAAAAGAATGTAAGAGAGAGAGAATTATTTATTAGAAAAATGTGTTATGTTTTGAATTGAAAATATTAAGCATTATTCTTTCGTAAAAGAAAAGAAAAAAGACCATTAGCAAACGATTGTTACTTTCTTAACGAAACTAAATTTTTAATCGAAAAGCAAATATTTATTCAGTACATATTTCTTCCATGTACATTGAAATGTTTATTATTGTTTCATAAAAATAGCTCTTTTGCTTAAACAGTTGTTTCTTTTGAAAAATGTTGTTTGTTTGTTGTTTGTATACAAACAGACAAATGTTTAAAAAATTATTTGTTTCAATTTGAATGCCAAATTAATTTTTGTCTCTGAGTACATTTTAAATCATAATTTACACACATAAATATTTTCTTAAAATCTAATTTTTTTATCTAATATATTAACAGTTTATTTTTGCTCTTTTGTAAAAATAATTTATTCTAAAAACACTCCTATAGTTCCATTTTTAATACAATTCTCTTAAAGCATCTAAGGAAAAAATAATATTTATTCAATTCATTGTTCCTTAGAATAAATGAGACATTTCAATAATATAAAATCAACAAAAATATTTTTTTATTCATTTTATGTATAACCAGCAGTAATACCTGGAATTTCACAAAAGATAATTCTTTAGTACAGTTTAATGCTGATGATAATAATTAGTTTTCGAATATCTAGGGTGATGAAGATGATTCATTCTAAAATCCTCATTCATTAGCCAAAATAATTTCTCGCTTATATTTGTTTCTTTCTTTTTTTTTTCTTTCTTTTTTTTGCTGTTGTATGAAAAATGGTTAATAATCGGCTTGGGGAAAATAAAGAATACTTTTGCTTTTTAACTAGTTGTCAAACTATAATCTAATATATATTATAAATGCAAAAGTTTGTGAGTATCTTTGTGGGTCTTTCACGAAAAAACAACTGAATGGATTCTAATGAAACTTTACAGTAATATAGCTTATAAATCAGAATAACACATAGGCTAAAATTTATAAAGATATTGCGAGAAGTTTTCAAAATATAACGACAATTGTCAAGAAAGTAGGAAAAAATTCTGTCATTTGCAAAAAAGCCCGTGACAGCATTCATCTATCTTTTTTATCCCTTCTGTTTTGTCTACGCCATCCCTCAGTGCGCTTTCGCTTTTCATTTATTCCGTTCATCTTTGTCATCACTATTTTTATTTCATAATAAAACTAGATTTCGAAGGGAGAGGTGGTGGCAAGATTTTAACATAAAATAAATACAACGAAAAGTTATATTAATGTATTACACTTCCTGATATAAATTATTTACACTATTTTAAGCGTTCATTACACAAAATTTGTAACTATGACAGTGGAAGGAAAACTATGAAATTAAAATAAAATATCAAATGTTTTTATCATTTAGTTTTTTTTTTCTTTTTGAATGTTTTTTTTCAGTACATGTAAATATATATCTACGCTTCCCCATACTGTTTTTTTATAACTTATATGTATATATATATATATATATATATATATATATATATATATGTTTTAAAAGTATTTCTATTAATTCATTACTAAATTAATTATGTGTTAATTAGAAAAGTACATTGTCTATTATTTTGGATAATAATACATTTCAGAGACATTTTTAAGCTAACTAAAGAATCGTTTTCTTTTTATTGCTTCACATTAATTATTTTTTAACTAATGCAATATTGTTTTTTAAAAGTCAGAGATCGAAATTTGAAGCTATATTTTATCTGTGAGGGGGAGGGGAAGAGGAAACAGTTATTTTACACTAAAAAAACCGTGTTATGCCGGGCTAGAAGAAGGGGAAAAAACCTGTCTTAAATCGAAAATATGTGGAACAAATTTCGAAAAAGGGAAATTTAATGAAATAATTTTAGAAATCGCTCACATTGCGAGCGTACAAACACACACATAATTGCTGGCGTCATGAGGGAAAGAGAAAGCCCGTGCAAAGCCGGACCATGCAGCTAGTATAAAATATTTTTAATTCATTCATTCAACAACGATGTGTGACGTGAAATGAAAAAAATAATGAAACTTAAAAAAAGTAGTAGAAACTCAATAGAACAAAATCATTTGGTCATCTAAACAAATGAACAAGTAAGTTAAATTTTTTTATATATATATATATATATATATATATATATATATATATATATATATATATATATATATATATATATATATATATATTTCACATATATTTTTTAAATTCTCGTGACAAAAATTATAATGTGCATCCTGGTTCCTTTAAAATTTTAAGTAACTTTATCCTTTTTAAAGTCATTTTTCTTGGATACCAAAAGGTTTATAAAATAAAATAGAACTACGTAAAAAACCGATAATTAAAAATATATTTAATTTTTGTTATCTATGCATTAATTCAGTAAAAGCTTTATAAGAGTTTCATATTATTATTCTTATTATTATATATTTTTAATAAAATTCAATACTCGTGAAAGTATGAATGAATAATGTTACAAGCATAGACTTTCTGTCTTTTTATTTTATATATTGAATATAAAAAGCATATACTCTATTAACACTTTATTAATTTTTTATGTGTATGAAATTATTTTTGCTTGATGAAACTGAGAGCAATTGTATTATGAATATAATTATAAATAAAAATAGTTTTATTTATGAAAAAAATGTTAAATAAATTTTTAATTCATTCATTCATTAAAAAGTACTTAATGTTCTCCTGATTTCTAAGAGTCATAAATTAAGAAGCACTAATGTTTAATGAAAAAACTTTTATTAGAGTTTTATAATAATTATTCCTATTTCCTTAAACTCCAGTTCCATATATTCCACATTTTAGAATAGAATATATATTCATCTATAGTACTATTCCAATAATTTGCATGGAATCCAATCCATGTATTGAAAACTATTATGTATTCTGACCTCATATCAATAGAACTAGATTTCAATTTAGAGAACCAAGTGGAAAGTTTTCAATCGATGTCCATTACCAGAATCTTAATCGTAGTGATTTGAAAGGGGAATCCTTGTTTTAAAATATTTCTGTATAGGAGATCTATTACTCCTACACCGACTTATACTGAATAATATTCAAACTGAAAAGGTAGAAATCTTTAAAAAGGGTGAGGGAAAAGTATCTCCATAAATTTGAAAAGAAGTTCTTTAAAAAAAATGAACATTTCGAAAGAACTGAAAAATTCAAAACGATTGATTTATAGTGCAGGAAAACATCAGCTTAAAAAGAAGTTCTCATTTCCAAAAATACTCCAGTTTTCTAATTTTTCCCCATCTTTCCTATCCACAAACTATTTCTTTTGAAGTAGAAATAGTTTTTGAACTGAAGATGTATTACGAAGATGGCTTATAAAAAAATGATATTCGATATATCACTTCAAGATAATATAGGTAAGTATGTATTTTCTGGGAGAAAAAAAAGTTTTGAAAAAAGCAATATATATATATAAATAGATTGCAGAATGACTACTTTTGAATATCTTTAGAGATTCCATCAGAAACTAGAATGTGGAATTTACTCTACTTCTTCGTATTGAGAATGTTTTGAAAGATAAATATGGGAAGAGACGCTGCATGTGCCTGTCTACGGAATAAATGCTATGAGACCGTCGTTCGAAAACTGTCAGCGCGTGAGTAGTATTATAAAGAAAATCAGATGAAAAGTTCGCAGGATTTTAATCAAATATGCTTTCTAAAGTGTCTATCATTTCGAGAGATAGTTAGAAGTCAAATGTATATGTATGAGACATTTTACTGTATTCATTTGTTAGTGAATAAAAGGAGAATTTACGAAAAGTATGTTTATGTATACAATAACTATAATCCTTTTCTCTTATACATAGCTTTCGGGACTTCTTTTCACTCCTGTGAATTTTCACTATTTTTCATAACGTGTTTTTTTTTTCGTTATAGGATGAAGTCACTGACAAAGAAATTCGTCTATTCACATTTCTTTGATATCTACGTCTGGGAAAAAATATTGTCACCCTAAGGAATCCTTTCCTGCTTAGAGAGCGTCGTTTTATATGATTTTATATTCTGTTCTAACTATTCCACTTCATCCTTGGGCCTACTTTTATTTCCCAAAGTTTTGCAGATATACCCAGTTAGTTGTGCGCAATTTCTAATATAGTTATATAAAAGGAGTTAAAATAAAAAACTTAGTAATCAAATTTAAAACTAAATATTTTTAACTTTTATTTTACCTTTAAATTTAACATTATACCAGTGCTTTGCGACCCAATTTTTAATCATAACTTTCTTCGCTCCCCCCCCTCCCATACAATAATAACGTACTGAATACTATAATAATATACTTTGGCAAATTAAAGTTACAATACGACCGAAAGTTACATAGTATTAATTATCAAGGTAAGTATTAAATTTTGTATACGCTACTTTAAGTAATAGATATTTTAAGAAAGTTTCTTGTAAGGTATCTGACTACGTTCGGAACCGTGATTTTTCAAAAGCGTATAAATGGATAATATTTATGATATTTAGTGTCACTTAGATTAGAAAATGTATATAAAATTGTCTTAAGAATACTATTGCAATAAAAAAATTATTTAAGAACAATACTTTGACACAAAAAATGATCGTAGAATGGCCCATTTTCAAAATATTCTCCTTTTGTGAAAAATGCTTCTATTATAATAATATTTTGTCTGTATATAGCTCCGATCTCTGTACAGAAGCTCAACTAGAATTTTTGAAATATATAATAGAAGTGAGTTTATTCATGTTTTACGACAACAGAGGGGGGAAATTTTAAGAAAAAAACGCCGATAGTTATTTCGATGAGTTGTAACTCAGAAAATAATAGGAATTTTTTAAAAAAATAGTTCAGACTCTCTGGAGAAGTCTTTACTTTATATAAGCAAAATATTTTATTATTTTAGAAGAATTTTTTATAAGAGGAGAACATTTTGAAAAAAGGTAATTCTAATTTAATTTTTTGCCAAAATATTGTGTTTAAATAATTCTTTTTGTCACAATGTCCTTAAAACAATTTTATACATGTATTTTAATCTAAGTGACACTAGATATCATGAAAATTATTCATTTATGCACTTTTTTAAAATCACGGTTCCGAACGTAGTCGGATACCTTAAGTAATAGGATAAGTGCAATGTTAGTATAGTAGCTAATAGGATAAGAGTATTTTGTTGTTAGTACTGATAAATTAAATATATTGTGTAATATTGATACATTTATAAGTATTTTATATTACAAGAGCGTAGATGTGTATTTTGTTTTTATAATGTCAGAATGTATATTTTGTTTTGCTTCTTTTAAATTATTAATTTTTAACTATTCTTTATTTTCGATTTTTCGATAAGCTCACTCCCCCTCGTGTAGGGTCATCCCACCCACCTAGAGAGGCACGTCCCACAGTTTAAAAAACACTGCATTATGCACATTTTATTCAAGTTGACTATCTTTTGATTTCACAAGGGCTTTAAGGTTCTTTAGTCAATCATCTATCAAGGCATGTACCACATTCAAGAGAGTTTTCATCGCTTCTTTATTTAAAGAACGTTTAAGAATAGCAGCACTATCCATATCTTGTTGGGAGAACGTTTTCGTTACACCTTGCAACATTGGGCTGTCCTCGAGGTCTGTCCTCAAAACTCGGGGGTTTCTTTTATACAGACAAATTGGCACTTTAAGATAGAACAACTACACTCAGCATTCATATGGGCAATATAGCCCAAGGGTCGGCAACCTACGCTACGCGATACAATTCTCAGTGTGGCACCCTGCACTACTCTACAAATTTAACAAGTTTTAAGTGGATGGAAGTTTATAAATTTGTAATGGTTTGTACTTGACAAACATCTTAGAATTACGAAAAAATCTTTAAGATTAATTTACAGTTATGTTATAAATTATTAAATTATATTGCTGAAGATATTTATTTGATTGAAGAGAGAGAACTGCATGTTCACTGCATTCCCCGCTTTTGGTTCTACATATCTAAATAAAAAAAATCTTTTCTCATATGAAAAATATTTCGAGTCCGTAAAGAAATAATTGTTTAAAAACTGAATTCTCAGAATTGTGTCAAATTGAAAGTCACACATTGCATCCCTGATTTTGCGAATTGAAAATAAAACGGTACAAGTACTAGATTCGCATTAAAATTTTTATTTATCTTTTTATTTAATTATGATGATGGTAAAGGCTTACATTTTATGTTGTCTATTTCTTATTTTAATAAATGTGCTTAAAAATTCATGAGAACAGTACAGCTTTAAATTATTATTTTTTTGGGGGGGAGAGAAATAGTCATATTTTATGCTACTTATTTTTGTGTCAAGAAACATCTTTAAATGATACAAAATTTATATATTATAAAACTGTAAATCTATATTATTAACCTCTATTTTTTAACTGTGCATGTATTATCGTGTAAATCGATTTTTTTAAAGATGTTCTACTGCGTGGCACGCTGAATGATATTGGTAGATGGTTTGGCACGCCACAGCTGAAAGGTTGTCGACCCCTGTAACAACCTTTGCTTCCAATACTGATCGAAATTAATAGTAAAGTGGATTTGTATCCCGAGAGCTCAAATGCCTTTAGCATTACCGCGATTTTCACTTTTTCTCACAAAAAAAAATGAATCTCTGAGACACCTTCATACCTGACACCCCAAGAAAACTTGACGGAACCCAGATAAGAGCTCTCTGAACGCATTTTTCTTCTCTTGGACATTCCTTAAGTATACACGGCTTTTTTGGCGGTTCAAAGATTTTTTAACGTCAAAAATGTTCTCGTCCCTAATCAGAATTCGTCTGTGATCGTTATAAGTGTGCTGCCGTAACAGTACTTTTGTTTGAAGTACCTCTGGGTTTGAAGCTATTTGGTAAGAAAAAAGTGATCCGTTATTCTTCCATAACCTTGTAACGAACAGAAATTTTGATCAGCTAACATTCCGTACAGCATTAGCTCGTCAGCTAATAGATGGATATTCCTCAAAAAAAGAAAGGACGTCCTGCTAGCTTCCAAGCAAAGAAGTGTACAATTTCGAATGATGTGCGCTTAGCCAGTGTGTGAAATCATAAGCTAAAGGTGGTTTTTAACTATAGTCGCTGTAGGAAATGTAGCAGAAAGGGACAAGAAAAGAGATCCCATTACATGTGAACAGAATGTGATGTCCTTTTGTGTTTCCTTTGATGCTTCTCATCTTTTCATGGTATATAATCATTATTAAATTAAATTTTTCATGACGGTTGCTTGGAAAGTATTCTTCCCACACCTTAAATTTAAATGTAAACATAAAATCAGCTAAAATAAAATGTATTTCCTTAAATGCTATTATTTATTTGTTAATAAAATAAATAAAAATGCAAGAAATTCAAAATAGAAATAAATGGCCCTCGAAAGGGTTAAAATACTCGAGGGAAGTGATCTAAAATAAAATGTATGTTGAATGAATTAAAATCCTCTCTTTTTCTTCTTTAAACTGTTATACGTTCATCGGAGCCATAAGGGTTCAATTTCCTGTCAATGTTGTGTGTGTGAATTTGCTCTGAAGCTTAATCCTAATGATTTAGTTGGAACAGTGAAGCATGCAACTCGAGGTGTGCATACATGGGAGTGTGTGTCAGCTACAGAATCAAGTAATTTGTGGAATTTATTGATGGTATTGTGAATCCTGAGCTTTATTCCAATATCGTATTTATTCGAATCTAAGCCACCATCGATTTTAAGCTGCACGCCTAATTCTGAGCACATTTTTGTGAAAAAGTGAAAAATAGTTTAAAATGGTTTATCGATGGAAGATATTTAAGAAATTTTAAAAAACTAAATAGAGAACTAATAAATAAACTATTTATTTATAATAGCAATATTAAGGTATCCGACTACCCTAAAATCATGATTTTTTTCAAAAATTGACAAATTTTTTTAATGATTTTATTTTATAGGCCATCATATAAGCTAAATAAAAATACCAAGTGTTTTATTTTCCAATCACTAGAACAAAAATTACAAGTGTTTTAGTAAAAGCAGATGCCATAACTTTACATAAGATGACAAACATTAAAATGCGTTTTACTCGAAATGTGTTTTTTGCGAAAAGTTCAAACGGGGACAGCGATTGCTGAAAAAGTTTTGAAAATAATTTGCTGAAAATTTTTGTGTATGTTATGTATAACAGTAGAAGTGTTTTGATCTTCAGATTTATCAATCGCTGCTTTATTTTAAAATTTACAGTCCTTTATGTGGATATAATCACTTTCTTTTTAAGCAATTTCGTATAATCACTAAGATAAAGTGCTCTAGGTTTTGTAAAAATTGAAATATCTCTTATCCTGAAGGTCAGTTCAAACACGAATAATAAAGTAACACATCAAAATTGAAAAATTTAGAATTTTCTCATAAAAATTTTTCAGAGCGGGCCCCGTTTATGTAATTTTTGTACATTTTTACCAGTTTTTTCCCATTTTAATAATAATAATTTTTTTTTCTGCTTTCAATTTTAAGATTTTTTCCTTAAAATATACTAAATAAATCTAAAAATCACAAAAAAATCCTCATATTTCCATTTTTTCAAAAAAAAGTTGTCGCAAGTAGTCGGATACCTTAAGAACTTTTAAATACATACTGTGATTGCTCTTACCGTTAATATTATGTTCCATTTCCCAAAAAAAATGAATTTTTCTACCTTCAATTCTAAGCCCCTCAGCCATTTTTTAACAGTTTTAACATATGAAAAAAGTGCGGCTTAGATTCGATAAATACAGCATTTCAAAGAACAATTTGAAATTATTCATCCAAAATTTGTATATTGGAGACAACGTCATTTTTTTATCAAGATAATGACCTCTAGCATACCACTTTCACAGTACTCCTCTGATGTTTCAATAACTGTTCCTAGAATCTGAAAACACCTCCTCAATCACCTGATTTAAGACCAGTAGAACATATTTGACTCTTGTCGTTCGATCTTAAAATACTAAAATATAGTACTACAATATGTTTAGTACAATATAGTTTGGTACTTCAAGGAAATATTCATTTATATCTGCAACATTTGAATTCAGAATACTTGTATTCGAAGTTTAATTGCAATATCGGCTGACGACTGATTTTTAGATACATCATTTTCAGTAGTATTCCGTCTCTTCCAAATATTGTTTCTCACAGCAACCTGAGAACCCTTAAGCCATGTCATTTCCTCTACAGGAAAAATTAATGATAAAGCTTTTAAGTTATATAAACTATTTTCAAAGCAAAAATTGTCCGTAAAATTAACCTTAATTAATTAATTATGAGAACTCAAAAAAACTCAATACATTATCAAGCAGAAATTATTTTAGTAATGAAAATTGGAATTAATAGCCATTTCATATTAAAAGAGTTTACTCAAAAATATTTTTAAATAATTCAATTTAAAAGTGGAAAAAATGCTTTAAAATGAAACCGAAACCAAAACCATAGCTCATAAACCTTCAAATATCTTTGCTGACTCTAGCAAAAGATGGCGCAGCTCAACACTCTATGAACTCGGCCGCTCTCACCTATTCAGAACTGCACTCCACTTACATCAGCAACAAGCAGTCAACTGCTCCTCCTGCTCATCACTAGTATGAAGCTAAACGACCTGGTGGTTCTCTTTTTCTTCAATACAGCAGGAAGGAACAAACTATTCTAACTCGTTTCCGGAGTGGCCACCTCCGAACTTTGACTTTTAGGGATGGAAACAAAGTTTTCCCAACTTGTGTAAGGTGTTCTGCCTGCCAGGCATCTCCAGAACACATTCTTGACTGGTTGAGGCTTTCAAAACAAGATCTATATGAAGACCCTCTAATAGTATTGGACTTTTTGAGAGTGAATGAGATCATGGACTTGATCTAGCTTGGCTAGACATGGAGATCAGCAACAACAACAAAAACACTTCAAATATCTTAAAAACTAATTTGTGAGCAGATCGGAAATTTGGTGGAAAGCTTCTCTATGATATGAGCCACTAGAAAATGCAAAAGAAAAAAATTAGGGTATTGTGTAGCTTTAAAAACCACTTTTCGAAGAGATGACTTGATTTTATGTTAATATACATATTATTTAAACCCTGGCAATGGATGTATTAGGCTAATCATGGAATTCTGAAAAGTTAATCGATGAACGTGAATTGTAAATAGTGAGTTGCTCTCACTGAAGTTAGTATTCAACGATAACATCTATTCAGAACAGTGGAGGAAAAATAGATGTTGATTTGAACCAAGCCGTTGAAGTTCAGGAAAGAGCTGTCAAGTGAATTACAAGACGATACAGAGATAAACTATTTTGAATATACTTATAAGTTAGATTAAGATTGTTCCCAAAGTTTTTGAGTAACTTGTAAACTTCTCATATAAAGTGTTAGATCCTAGATAAAAGTAATTATTTTTAAAACAATGCCTGCTTCTTCTCCGCTCCCTTTTACACCTGCAACCTCCAGGTTCCAACAACTTTTGTGAAGTAATTTCAGTAGTTTATCTTTATTCTTGATTTTTCCAATAATTTTATTTTTCAATTCCTACTATTAGCTCACACTCTCTATATATTTATTTATTTATCTTGGTGGGATTTTCAATCGTTAATAAAATACATTTTAAAGCTCTCAATTGAGTTGATATTTTATATACATGATTATTTTGGATGGCAATACAATAATAGAATTATAATTAATAAAAATTAATTTATTAAAATTAATTATTTAAAGAATTACAAGTACAGCCACGTTGGCATCATTTTTGGCGACTTTACGACCATTCTGGCGACTTGTGTCAAGACTTTAAAACGTTTTTTTCTGATGTTTTAAAGCATTCATTTGAGCTGCAATTTTATGTGCACAATTGTTTTGGATGACAATGCGATATTTTAATGATAAATAATAAAAATTAATTACCACTTAATATTGTGATTCTGTCATATGTATATACATATTTATATTAATTGCAACTATGTAGTAAAAAGTAGCTAAAATAAAAATTTTCTTTGTTGATCTAAGTAGAAATTGACTTTAAAAAAAATTTTATATTACTTGTTCCCTTTAAGAACAAGGTACAGAAACAATAAAAATAATAACTCTATTATATTAGTTTTAATTAGTCGATAATACTAAATTTTATAGAAAATTGCGAGTGTACGAACACTTTTGAGATCCTCTGAATAAGAACATTATTAACCCCCTGAAGCATTGAGCTATGAGCATTATTAAAACTAAATGTGATTATCTCTTATTCTATTCTCAAAAGTCAGAATTTAAATTAAAAAATTTTCCTTCATTTAAACTACGTTAGATCAACATTAACTCTTTTCGCTTAACTACCGGTGAATTATTTAATACTATCGCAGCCAGCAATCACTTACATGTAGTACAATTTTTTTTCCATATATTTGCTTAAAAATTATAAATAATTTTTCTTGGGGAGCCATTCTTTTCAAAGACATAAGTTCAAGAATATTTTTTTAAGAAGTTCAAGATTGCAAATTGTTCGGGGAAAAAATATGAAGTATTCTAAAACTTTCATCGTAATTTCGCTTAAATTGAAAATCATTTTCACTTCGAAAAGAGAAAAAAAAGTCAAAGCAAGGTGTTAAAAGCAAAAAAGTAGTTTCAAAAGCATTTGTCAAATCGATCCTCTTTTCATTTCACTTCGCACTTTGACAGGTGTCGAAATCAATCATGGATCTCTCTCTTTGGCACAAATAGAACAATTTTTTCGAACAACTTTTATTTTTTTGTTTAAGAACATATTTCTTTTCCTTCATGCATTTTCAATTTCATCCATGTACCCCATTGTAACGAGAAGTGATTCTTTAAGAGGACATCTAAGCAAATACATTAAATGTTCTTTTAATGTAAGGTTTTTAAATAATTGTGATAGTTACATGTAAGTCTCATTCAGTCTTGGAGCAAATTTCTCTCTTTTTATATGAACACATATAAATATATGTAATATGTAACCATTTCACTCTATATTAATTTAAATTTGAATCTGACATATTTTTCTATAAACGCAGTCTCATTTCATTTTCCACATTAAAAGGATTAAATCCTGTATTTTGATTTACTTTTTATTCCCAGAAAAAAAATCTAAGTTGCTGTCACGTGTCTCCTCCTCTCCCTCCTGCTACTTGGTGGCCAAGGTGCTCTAAACCATATACGCAGTTTAAAAAATAGCTATTTCCCTTCACGTAATCACGTGATTATACCATCCCTACTATTTTTCCTATTGTATTTCTCTAACAAAGAGTATGTGGGGATTCTCCTGCCCTTTTTCTCGACCTCGATGATAAAAGACGAATAATGGCCACTAACTCCTATGCTTAAAATACCTTAAAAAATTCATTTTTTAGTCTGTTTTTTTCTTGTCACGTGACTACCTACTGAATGTATTCATTCTAACAACCACACACATGCATGCATACACACTGCTGGCTATTAAAATTGCAACATCATTCTAAGGTTTTCGCCCGTGGACGATACCTTACTTATAAGTTATCTTCGTGACCTAGAGGTGTGGGAGTGAATGTAGAACCAGGCGTTGCCATGACCTTAAAATGTATTTATTAAGGTCTTAAACACTAACAATGATAATATTTATATTATAACTTAGCGGATCTGAGGTGAGAAAACACACTTTACGTATTACCAAATAAGCGCGACTTTATTCGCATTCCCGCCTATTCCTAATCACAACTTATACACAGTCCTAATAGATAACAGAATTATCCTACCTTAATCTCTTGTTTAAGGTATCCGACTACGTTCGGAACCGTGATTTTGCAAAAGCGCATAAATGGATAATTTTCATGCTATTTAGTGTCACTTAGATTAGAAATCATGTATACAATCGTTTTAAGGTTATTTTGACAAAAAAAATTATTTAATTCCAATATTTTGGCAAAAAAATAACTTAGAATACATTTTTTTCAAAATGCTCTCCTTTTGTGAAAAATGCTTCTATTATTTTAATATTTAGCCTGTATATAGCTCAAACCTCTGTTCAGAGGCTCAACTAGAATTTTTGAAAAATATAACTTAGAAGTGGGATTATCCATATTTTACGACAACAGAGGGGAGAAATTTTAAGAAAAAAACGCCGATAATTATTTCAATTGGTTGTAGCTCTGAAAATATAATGTGAATTTTTCAAAAATCATAGTTGAGCCTCTGTAATATACAGGCAAAATAGGATTATAATAGAAGCATTTTTCACAAAAGGAGAACATTTTGAAAAAAGTTTATTCTAAGTTAATTTTTTGCCAAAATATTGTATTTAAATAAATTTTTTTCTCAAAATGTCCTTAAAACAATTTTATGCATGTATTCTAATCTGAGTGACACTAAATATCATGAAAATTATCCATTTATGTGCTTTTTTAAAATCACGGTTCCGAGCGTAATCGGATACCTTAACCGCAATCCTCTCGGATTCTAAATATCTTTTGTTTATCTCGCGTGGAATTACATCCACCTTGACTTGATTGCTCTGTCACGGATAGCTTCACACTCGATGATGGCTTTCTTCTCTTCTCTCGACTCATGCACTTATACTCAAACTAGCATAAACACTTCCAAATAGATCATACGCTTACGTTAAACTTCTGCTATTTAAAAGGTTTCTAATTTTCATATTCACGCTTCGCTTCTGGATTTGGTTTGAAAGAACTTGCCTTTTTTGGCCCCAAAGAGCCCAAGAGGAGTTTTTAGTAGAAAACGTGATGAACCCGCCACACCATGAGGGAAAGTAAATACAAAAAAAAAATCTATCTTTGCTTTATCTTTATGCTATCTTTTATTGCATCTAAATAATATGGCATGAAGAAAAATTGATTAAATTTACACGCAATTTGGCTCTTACAGGGATGCGAAATTAGTAGAAACAGCTACCATCCTTAGCAGCTTGAGTTAGACTGAGCTTCGTTGACATAAATGGGCAAAGGGTGCCCATATTCTATTTGGTCATAGCTGCTATAGTATAAACAGTTACCTACTTACTTAGAAATAAAAAAAACTTTAAAAAAATGGGATATAACTACTTTGAAAAATATAATTATTACTAACAAAAACACTGTAAAGTAAATCAATTTACTAGTAAGAAGCCATGAACAATAGCGACCTCATCAAAGCATTTAAAATGAAAACTGATCATTAAAATACTTCGAAAAATCCTCTGTAAATTGTATGTAAAAAATATGAAAAACAAATACAAATTTTTTAAAAAACCTTCGGAAAGAAGAGAAGGGTAATCTAAAAAAGAATAACCAAAGACGTTCCAATTTTAAAAAAAAATGCATAGCAAGTAAACTGTTTAAATCTTCTAATTTAAAATAGAATAATAGGAAATAAATGTATATCCAAACAATATATTTGAATTGTCTTAGAAAAATTTATATAAATCCAGCAGCATTAAACTTATCACAAGTGTATGCATAAAGAAAATCAATGGGGTAGTCATGTTTTAAGTATGACATAAAATTTTTAACTTTTTAATTTTATCATTAGTTTTGTAAACTAAATAATTGCTAAGCTATTCATATAATTTTATATAATATTCCTATAAAACAGATATAGGAATACTGCCATTTTAAGGAACTTTAATAGCATTAAAATTAAAGTCAGTTCTTATATCAAAAAATATTATTGTTTTTTTCACTATATCCATATATATATAATACTTAAATTTCTATCAATATAATCTGCGCTAATTAGTTTACGATTAGTTTTAAAAGGATTCAAACAATTAGAATAAAAATCCCTATTGGGATTTTTCTAATTTCATTTTCTATTTCTATTTCTGAAACATTTCTATTTTTACCGAAAACTATTAAATTGTCAGAGAGAAAAAAATCATTCTATTAATTCCCCTTTTTTCATAAAAATTTTAATATGAATTAGCTGAACTATTGCTATAGATACAATAAAAAAAAAAACATTCTTATTGCCCTCACTTTTTGATTTCAAAAGGACAGGACTTGTTCTAAAACGGAAGAACATTAAATTTTTACATTCCCATAGAATCACAATATTCCATCATAAGTAGCAAACATTTTAGTTTGTAATATTGTTTGTTCTTGTCAGCTTTTGTCAAAGATATATGTAAAACAGTAACGCAACCAAATATGAAGTTTACATTTTTTGTAAAATATAAATTTAGTCTTGACTTTTGCAATCTTGCTAAATGAGAATCGTGCAAAAAATTAAAAAATTAAATGCAAATAAAAGACATCCCGCAGTGATTTCTATAAAAACTACTATCAGAAAGGAATCTAATGAGTTTTAAAAACACTCTTTGTATCTAGTTAACGATTTTGAGTGTTGTTTGTATATCTTTATAATAGAGATATATTCTAAAATATGCAATAATACAAGTTTTGAAAAACGTGTTCAATTTAGGATTATTGAAATATCAGTCGTTTTTTTTATCTATTTAAAAATTTATATGAAAGAGGTAATCGCCTTTTGGTAAGTTAGTACGTACGACTAGTCAATTTAAAAAGAAAATAACTGCTGTTCTCAATATTTCATTAACTCAATGTTACATTTAACAGAAAACCACCAACATTATATTCAGCACTCAAATTATTCTACAAACGCTTCTGAAACAAGATGCGAATCACACAATGATAATTTAATTTGATTTTTTAATACAAAAATTTTGAACTATAATAATATTATTTTTCCCAAAATATACATTTAACCATTTACAGAAACAATTATGAGTTAAAAATTATAGTAATCTACTTATATATTTTCAAGCAATATACATTCTAATATTATAATATATAAATAGTTAACTACTAAACAAATTTTAAACAAAATGTGAATATAATTCTCCAAACAATATTCAAACAAATGCAAATTCCATTATCTACGCCAAATATTATTATGAATTATTGTAGCATTATAACGTGAAACTATTCTTGTTAGTATTCTCAAAATAAAACATTTGCTCTGTGAAACTTTTCCTGCATATTAATATCCCACCCTGCTGTCAAAATCATGCCCCATTAAATTTTGAAAGAATCCAGTAGAACTTTTGATTGTTTCATGGTGTGTGAACAATGCAGAGTAGCTTTTCTTGGAACACATTCCGTGAAATCGTGGTATTTTGTTACTAGAAAATAAGTGTTCCATGAAATTAACATCAAAATTAATGTAAAACATGAAAGCGTACCGCAACACACACACATATCCATGCCAGGATTTCTTGTCTTGCCCTTTTTTGACAAGGCATTGACTTTTGTAAAATAATAATAGGTACTGTGTGTGTGAAAAATCTCATTATATGTCGGAATCATATATCACAACAAATCGTATTTTAGTATTAAAAATTATTTTTAAACTTGCACGTGTGCGTGCTTGCACGTGCGTGAAAATTTTCCCAATTTTTTTTAAAATAGGGAGAAAAAATTCAAACTACAAGAGAAAAAGTTAGTTAAATATAAAATGCACCTCGCTGTTTGGAGGTCATATTACGGAGAAAATAGTAAAATGTTTTTGGTTCCGGGAAAATGTCCGCAAAATAGAGAAATTCACAAAATAGAGGTTCGTTATATGGAGCTGTTATCGAAAATAATCAGAGGCAGTACGTGCGTGCGTGCATCCGTACGTGCGTGTGAAATTCAAATGTTTAATGAACAATAACTGTCGTATGAAGAGAGTTCATTTAAAAGAGTATATTTTTAATACACAAACCATTATTTTGTGAAAGGACCCTTTTAAAAATGTACAACCTATTTGGTGGTGCAAGTTGTTTGCAATAGGTGATTTACTTTATTGTAATACCACCATGAATATTTTTTTAAATTAACAACTTTAAAACTATTTAATTGGAGTAATAATTTTTGTTTAAATTTTTATACAGTTGAAACAGGATAGAATTCTAAAACATGATCTCATCGGGTTGGTGTGGATTTCTTATCTTTATTGACCAATCTATAGTGCAGTTGTAGTTACTGAGGTTATTTATAGGGTGTTTTTTAGAGGTATAGAACTTTAAATTGCAATAAAACAACGATGTATTATTCGATTGACATGATTTTTTTTATTCGAAAGATAATCTTGTGGCATTACATTTTAAATATGATCAAGCAAGGCGTAGATTCGACGAACGGGCCCAAAACGAGATTGCCGTTGTCCCCGATTTTCATAAGCGAATTTTGTTTAGCGATGAAGCGCACTTTTGGTTGAATGGCTACGTCAACAAACAAAACTGCCGCATTTGGAGTGAAGCTAATCCACAAGTGTATGTCGAAACACCGTTACATCCAGAAAAACTGACTGTTTGGTGCGCTTTATGGGCTGGTGGAATAATTGGTCCGTACTTCTTCAAAAACGATGAAGGCCACAACGTTACAGTCAATGATGATCGGTATAGAGTCATGATTACTAACTTTTTCATTCCTGAATTGAACAATCAGGATGTCCAGGAGCTGTGGTTCCAACAAAGACGGCGCAACATGTCACACAGCTCGTGCCACAATCGATTTATTGAAAGACACGTTTGGTGACCGCCTAATTTCACGTTTTGGACCTGTGAATTGGCCTCCAAGATCTTGTGATTTAACACCGCTAGACTATTTTCTGTGGGGCTATGTAAAGTCATTGGTCTATGCGGATAAGCCACAAACGCTTGACCATTTGGAAGACAACATTCGCCGTGTTATTGCCGATATACGGCCACAAATGTTGGAAAAAGTAATCGAAAATTGGACGTCCAGATTGGACTACATCCGAGCCAGCTGTTGCAGTCATATGCCAGAAATCATATTTAAAATGCAATGCCACAAGATTATCTTTCGAATAAAAAAATTCATGTCAATTGAATAATGCATCGTTGTTTTATTGCAATTTAAAGTTCTATACCTCTAAAAAAACACCCTTTACTAACAGTAGGATGTTGTGCTTGAGTTTTTCCCTTTGTCAAAACCGGCACACATTCTTCTGATCTTAAATTTTACTTATGTACTATCTATAAAGCATTCCGGGGTTATTTATATAAATTACGATCATGAAATATTTTGAAAACATTTTCTTTTGTTGGCTACTCTCTTTCTCTGAATAATAATATCATGTGTACTCGAGTTTTAAAAACATAACTAAATAAAATTTCAAGGAAATTTATACTTGTTATGACTACATTACTTGAATGAATGTGGAAAAAGCTATACGTT
Source organism: Trichonephila clavipes (assembly GCA_019973935.1). Lineage (NCBI taxonomy): Eukaryota > Metazoa > Arthropoda > Arachnida > Araneae > Nephilidae > Trichonephila > Trichonephila clavipes. The sequence goes on from BMAU01000187.1 coordinate 373,152, forward strand.
TTTCCAAAAACGAAGTTGAAAAAATTTAACCCAGAAACAGCAACTAAAATTAGATTTAATAAAATTCAATTCAACACTTTTATGTCATGTTGTATACAACTCCGCTTAGCTCAAATTTGGATAGCATTCACAGAATTATATTCACAGAACAGTATATACCGAGCATTAAACACTGAAAAACAAATACTATTCTTCATTGACTTTATCTCTACATTTAATTTTTCGGGGAAAAGAATTAGAGGAATTTATATTTTATTCATACAAATTTGTAATAACATCATTAAAGAGCATAAAAAAAGTCTACTGGAATATTTTTTTAATAATTATTCGATGTAAATATCTGCGTTGTTGAGTTAATAGTTTGTATTTCCGGCTTAAATGATCTAGCTAAACATGACTTAGAAATAAGTTTGTCATCAATTTGAGAACTATAGACTAAATCAAATAATTCTCATTAAGAGAACACGAAACAGCTGAGTAGACTGCTTGAAACAAGGCTCATTATGATCAACAAATAATCTAATATATTGGGTGAAACAACGCTCGTTACAAATACTAAATAGCAGGAATACCGATAAATACCGTTTTCAGTTCTGAATTGATTGCCATTGAAGTGGCTCTAGACCAGATATACTCAACCTGCAGCCCACTGAACCTTTTTAAGTGGCCTGGTCATGGCCATTGCTCTGAAAATTTTACTTTTTTAAGAATATTGCATTAAAAATTTGGAGAGAAATTCTTTGTCGAGAAATCAAATGCATCAATTTTGCTTTTTGCTGTCCGCATCGTACCTGTACGTATTGGTATTCTTTTTCTATTTGGAACGGTTACGGTTAATGATACCAGACAACAGTGGAGTAGCGACAATTTTATGGGTGCAACTAATTTTTAACTTATCTTTCATATCTTACAAGTGAAAAATATTCGAAGAAAATGTATCATTTCAAGACGATTTAGGTTGAGTATTTTGCAGTGAAAAACAAACATGGATCAGTAGTTGCTTGATTTGCCACGAAAGTGCTGTATTTAAAAAATACCAATTAACAGGAATCATTCAATGACACTTTTCCTCGAAGATTTCTTTCAAGAGGTGGTTAATTGGCTTTCTTGAATAATCTTTGCAACAGCAACAAAGTGTTTTGTCAGTGGTAATATCACAAAGGTAACAAAGACATCCTAAGAAGTTGGTTATATTATTGGTGATTATATGAAACCGTTTACTGTTGCAGAAATTATGAAGGAGTGTTTTTTAAATACTTCTAATTTAGTGTTAGTGACAAAAATTTTAAAAATAAATTTTAAAAAAAGCAAAACAGGAGTTATATAATATTTTGATCAAGTTTCCACATTTTAAATTTCTAATGTTATCTTGATCTTAAAGCGTTTCTCCTCCTCCCCCATTTATCCTCATGTTGTGGCCCGTATGAAATAACTAACATATGTTTGCGGCCCACGTGAAATAGCTGACATATGTATGTGGCCCAGCAGAAAAGAAAGGTTGAGTACCCCTGCTCTAGACTGTGTTTATGAGCGTCATTTAACTGAAAAAATCTGGATTCTTCTAGACAGTCGAAGTGCTAGTCAATATTTAAACAATTGGTGACTAATTGGAAATCACAAGGAAATAAATATTATTGATAAACTCAGGCCCCTGTCTGGTTCTGCAATGATTCATCTGCAGTGGATTCCGTCCCATGTGCATTTGAAATATAATGGCGTTGCTAATGAACTTAGCAAAAAGGGTGGTACTTCAATGACTCAGGTTAATGAGGAACCTTTGACGTATCTTGAACTATACTCGAAATGTAAAGTCTCCATAAACATCTGGAAACAACCGCCACTGCATCCGTGGTATCTTAGTCAGTGCCCTGCAGCGTCAACCAGTTTAAAAGTGACAGGAGAGTTCATACTACTTTTGCTCGACTGTCTACGGGCATTTAAAGTCCCTCAGATTCTCTCATAGTGCCAAGACTTTTACAATTTGAATCAAGTGTAATGATGCATAGGCTACGCCACAACATTTACTTGATTGCGTTGACTTGTTACGAGAAAACCTTAAGAAGAAGTCTATTTCGGTTTTAGATTTTTTTAAGAGTGAACGAACTCAGGGATCTGGTCTGATTCAGACCAGAGGGATAAAAAAGAAGAAATAGTCTTAAGACTGAATGAAACAATCTCATTAGTAATACTAAATAATGTAGTAAACTTAAGTAAACAAGGCTCATTACAAACACTACAAACACTAAATAGTCTAATAGAATGAACAAAAACAAGGATTGGTACGAATAGTGAATAGTCAAATGCACAACGGTCCCCAAACCCCGGGACGGGGACCTGTACAGGTCCTTGGATCAAATAGTACCGGGCCGCACAAAGATTAATAAATTGTTTCTATTTTATTTATTATGGTATATTTCTCTCGGTTTCGGGTGACTTTTTATAGAAATCACTTTACATTCATTTTTTGGTGTAACTGCATTTTGTTAACAATGCTCATTAAGAACACTAAATAGTACCGGGGATCCGAAAAGTATAACTTCCCTTTACATTCCATATTAAATCACTTTATGTTCATTTATGGTGTAACTGTAATTTATTCTGAGGCTATGTTTAAATAAAATAAAATTAGAATTTTTAAATAAAAACAATCTAACATAGGAGCAATCAATACCCCACCTCCCTCCGGTGGGCCGCGGTAAAATTATCCAACTTTGACTGGTCCACCAAGGCGATAAAAGGGTTGAAAAGACTAATAGACTAGATCAGTGCTTCTCAAACTTTCAATATTTACGACCCAATATTTAACCATAATTTTCATCACAACTCCCTCCATACAAATAACAATGTATTGAATTCAATAACTTTGGCACAAATGCTACAAATCAAGACAATGGTTTTTTTCTTAAGTGATACCGGCGTATATAAACGTCTGGCTCAGCTGAAGCGTTACTTTCCCTCGGAAGTATGTGTACGTCAGTCTGAAGTACGATCTTTTCTCTGCACTGCTATCCATAAAATTATTCCGAAGGCTTTGGAATACAATAAAAGGACCTTGACAATGTTTGCGAAGGATGTACTTTTATTTCAGAGGATTTACTTATTTAATCCCTTTCTTTCCCCCTCCCGCACGATACATCACATACACACAAGTCGGCATTTACAATGTAAATATAAATCCTTTTTATGAAAAACAATAAAGATACCATAATAAACGATCTCTTATCAGTAAAATCAGGAAATTTTGTAATTCGGGGAATTCGACGATTACAATTATTTTATTACCATATCAAAGTATTAGGTATAAAAGAAGACATTTATTTTCTGAATGTATTTGTTACATTAAAAAATTTAGAAAATAGATAATTTAGCTTAGTTCCCAATGCTTAATATCTAAGCTTTTTAATAACAACAGTCTGTCGAGTCTACTGGGATGCAAGCGGTTCCGCTCATCACTTGCGATGTTGCCGGGAATCGAAAGAAGGCGCTCACAAGGAACAGATGATTCTCATACAGATCATGGCTATTGAGTCAACGTGATGATAAAAAGAATTTTTTTTTTGTTTTTTGCTCTTGCCAGTAAAGTATAAGATCATACTTCAGGTGCACAACTGCCTGCGATAATTATTGTTTAAAGATACAACAATAAGTTGTAAATGATTTTATGGTTTTTAATAAAACGGAAAAAAATCAAATGTCGATTTTCTAGGATGAAATATCGATTCACTGAATCAATTAAGTACTACATATCGATTTAAAAAATCGATTTTTTTGGCCCGAGAAATTGAGTCTTCGATTAATCGATCTCAGATCGCCATCCCCAATACGCACGCTTACGTGGAAAACGGTGGCATTAGGAAGCGAATCGCGTAACTTTCACCCGGCGGTTAAGGGATTAATTGTAAACCATGATATTATCAAGCGTCAGTTTTTGTATATAATTTTGTATATGATAAGACCATGGGTTCACTGGTAATTATTATACTTGTTCGTAACTTAAATTGTTAAATTAGTTATAAATACACATTGTGCGGTACTGATACATTTATAAGTGTATTATATCAGTATAAATGAGTATTTTATTTTTTATGTGCCAGAATGTACTTTTTGTTTGTTTACGTTCAGTACATTAATAATTTTTTAGAAATAATCTTTAGTTTTCTACTTTCAATATGCTCACTCCCCCCACAGTTTGAGAAGCGCTGGACTAAATTAAACAATGCTCATTTAGAACACTAAATAGTACCGGAGATCCGAAAAACATTCAAATTTTAATTACAAATCAACAAATAAATATATTCACTTATAGTTTTTATGTGTCATAAAAAAAATACTAAAGTTTCTTTTTTGCAATGTTTTATTGCACGATTTCAATGTGAACACCATTAGTGGCACATAATACATCGAGTCTATATGAATAACGTTATTTCAGCTTCTGCTAGGAAAGCCAGAATTTGCTTTTGACAGTACATTACCTACCAACAAAGCGTTTATGCTATTTATAAATTGTGAATCTGGTTGGCGAACTTCCTTTTTTTGGCAGTCCAAAATTTATTCTGTGCATATTTTTTCAAATTTAAATTCAATAAGCCATGCTACAACTTGCGCTTGTTCTTGCAGTAAAGCCATTTTGAAACGAGAATGCCGTAAAAAGGGGACGTTGCGCCATCTTTTTTTTCTTTCACGAAACATAAACTTTAATCTTTTTTTTTGTTGTTGTTGAATACGAAAGACCGTAAGCGAAAATCTTTGTTTATTTATTTTTAATTCATTTTTGAAAGTGCAGTCATACTTTACAGACACCCTGTATAAGAAGAAAAAATAATTCATCAAGAATAAAAGAACTGAAGTAATACAAACGGGATATGAATTCATATCAGATGCATTAGGTTTATTTAATTCCGAATTACTTTATCTTGTCTATATATGATTGCATTTTGTGCCATCGATATCATTTCTTAATGTAACCCCTTGGCCATTTCTAACGTTGCTTTAGAATGCGTCTTTAACAAACACTTACTCATTCCTATTCACTCCTGTTCTAGTAAACATAAAAGTTGTTAGATGAACTGCATTTATTATAAATGACATTCGTGGAAGTGATTTGTCAGGAAATTGAGGTTTTGAATTGGATTATTGTTAGAGAGAATTATCACCAATCACCACTGCAGCAATGAAATTGATCTAACTTTGAACATGAAAAACAGTTTTAGTGTCTGACACTTCGTGAGTTTGATTCTTCTACATAAGGCTTCAAAAGAATACAAATTAAGTCCGAACTCCACGTTTCAATGATGCATTATCCTGTCAAATATCTGTTTTAATAAAATTTCGCAACTTTTACATTTACGAAATAATAATAACTAATAAAAAAATTGTGTACTTAGGAAAGTTTAGTTTTTGAAAGAATTTCTGTATTCAATGCAAAACTTATTTTATTGGGGTTTTTTTGCCCCCAATTTTAGAAAGTTCCTTATTTTTTTATACCGTGAGACAGAAAAACTTCACAATCATAAATGAAGTCTTCTTTTCTTTCAAATAACTTAAAACTGAAATCTTCCTTTTATGTGAACAGAAATTTTAAAAAGTGATAAAAACAGAATTATATTTCCATTAAATAAGAACTTTTCTGTAGAATCCAATATTTGCTTTGCGCATAAACACTCATTTCGAAATTCGATTTCTACATTAAAACTTTTGTCGTGATTCCTTTTTAAAACACGTATATTTCAAATTTTAATGCAAACGAGTTTAAAACTCGATTATTTTTTAAGATGTCTAATATTTCTTTCTTCTTTGTTTCCTTTATAAGAATTTCGTAAAATAGTGTAAGTAGGAATTATAGATAAAACTCGCTGAGTCAGCTATCACAAAAACAGACAAAAACTGATTTGACCGTGTTCGCGATTTTTATCGTGTGCATTTTTAAAAAAGATTTTGGAACAATTCGAAAAATTCAATCGATATAGAACCGGAGTGGGCATTACGTCGATAGCTAGCGACTGGTGGACCGCCAAGACATTTCGGGGTGACCACCTGAAGATTTTAGCAGTAAGAATTATGTACATAAAATTCAAGATTGTGGGGCTGACAGTACGCCGACTATATAAGTTTTCTACTGACTATAACAACAAAAACTAACTTTGGATAAGAAAATTTTATTTTTTAATGCATCTTGAATTGTTTCATAATAAATGAATTCATTTGATGTAATTTTATTTGTGGCTATTATTATTATGTCCGTATCTTGCGTTTTGCTTTAAACGCGATTTAAAAGTGTTGTTACAAAAGTAAGTAAAAATTCACATTATTTTCAGAGTTACAACCAATTGAAATAGTTATCAGCGTTCTTTCTTTTTAATTTATCCCCTCTGTTGTCGTAAAACATGGATAACCCCACTTCTAAGTTATATATTTCAAAAATTCTAGTTGAGCCTCTGTAGAGAGGTCTGAGATTTATACAGGCAAAATATTATTATAATAGAAGCATTTTTCACAAAAGGAGAATATTTTGAAAATGGGTCATTCTATGTTCATTTTTTGTCAAAATATTGGAATTAAATAATTTTTTGTCAAAATGTCCTTAAAACAATTTTATACATGTATTCTAATCTAAGTTAAACTAAATATCATGAAAATTATCCATTTATGCCCTTTTTTAAGCCACGGTTGCGAACGTAGGCGGATACCTTAAGCGAAATGGTGTGTGGGGGGGAGATCGGACGAGCAAGAGCTGGGAGCTACGGTGCTATCGTGGTGTTCGGACGTACACCTCAAGCAACCAAGAGTTAAAAAAAAAGTTTTGTCAACAATCTCGTCTGGTCTTCTGAGAACAACACATAGGGATCACTCTCCAACAGTCATGTGGACCCATGGTACTGTCTGACTTGGTCCCAACATGGGCACAACATCATCATCAAAGCATATCTTTTTATGCAGCTGAACATCTATATTAAATACTTCAAAAATAAGTGATTTTCTCTACATATACTGTTCAAAAACGTAGATATATATCATGTTCCGTTTAAATATAAACAAAGAGATTTACATTTTGATTATAATTCGAACTATGAATAGCCTCTTAAGTTTTCTAATTATAACTCTTTACCTAAGGGACAAAGAAAAGTAATGTATTATATTCATTTTCAACATCTCACTTAAATTTATTTCTTATGAAAATTAATTGCTTTTAGTATTAATAAATGTCTGGGGGACAATATATAATTCTTTATTCCCCTAGTAAATGTTTATTTTTAAAGATTGCGCCGAGTTTCTCTCTGACAGACACACGGATTTTAATGTAAATGAATTCAATGAGTTTATTTCTCATTCTACTCACACACAAATAATGTGTAGGCAATTATTAAAACCAAAACTAGATGATATCTATAATTTAACTATTTTTGCCTTCACTTTGCTGTATTTAATTCAGTGAAACATCCAACAGAAATTTGATTAACTAAGGTGAAACGGTAAGTTTTATAAGAGAACATTTTTATTTTGTATATGATTACTATTTGAGATTATACTACTATTTATATTACCATTTTTACTATTATTATTACTATTTATACAATTATAATTATTACTATTTATGATTCCTAATTATTTGGGATACAGTGAAAATCGTTTAACACGAAACTGAGTTGTTAAAAAAATTTCGCGTTAATGGATATAGTAAAAAAACATATTCAACAAAATTAAGTTTGAGTACACTTTTTACATAGGTTTGTATATGTACACGTACTTAATAAAAGTCAATGAAACAAAAACATCCATAAGAACTTAATGAAATTTAATACAAAATTTTGTGGTGTTTTGAAAAACAAAACATTTATTGAGTTTTTGGAAAATAATCTGATAGTTTTTTTAATTGCTTTTTAGCATCAAATTGTTTGTCAATTTTGTTATTCATTTCACCATTGGAATATGCGTCTAAATAACTGCGCATACTTTTCATGGCATTCCTCGTTTCGGAGGAGGGGGGAACAAAATCTGCATTATTCATTTCATTCTCATTGTCAGAATCTGCATCAATGATATTTTTTTAGCTTTGAGCAAACTCCAAAATGTCTTTATCTACCATTCATCATCTACTGCAATAATGAATGTTTCTAATAATACAAAAGGATAGCTCAATCCGGTAGGTGTTATCGTATTTTGTTCATTCCCAGAAGGGAACTCTTTTGTGATAAGCGATTTTTGTTTCATGTTAAGAGAAAAAATGCATGTAAATACATTGTAGTTTGTCAGGACCGTTGTATTATTTTGGGTTAACCAATATTTCGTCTTAAACGTTTTCGCGTTAAACGTATCTAACTACCTTTGAGAAAAGAAAGCATTCTTCGAAATTCTATTTTAGAAATAGCTTTTACTACGTGTTTGGCTGCATTCACACCATTTCCCAAAAATATTTTTTCGGAAAACCAATTAATATATTTATAATGATCAAATTAAATTAGTTTTAATTTCCTCTTCTATAATTTATACATAACATTGTTATTAATATACATTTGAATAATTAATGATAAATAACGATTCTTATTAATAATACAGGGTGGGCAAAAAGTCCGTAAAAATTTTAAAAATTCATAAAATCCGGAGAAATGAACGAAAAAAAAACTGTTTGCAGGATCAGCATTAGTATGTCACGGGATTTTTTTAAGCTAGAAAAAAAAATAATTTGAAAATCATCCGGTAGGTGGCGCTGATGTACGCAAATCAAAGAAACAATGTATAAATAATGAAAAGAAAACTTTCACAACTTTATTACTTCAGAATATGTTCCACATGACCACCACCACAGGGGAGAAGACATTCCAGACGAGTGACAAACCCAGCAACGGCAGAGTGCAACATGTCCGGATGTATGGAGGATATTTCTCTGTGGATCGCTTCTTTCAGTTCCGACAGACTTGATGGACCGGTTAGATACACGCGAGATTTCAAATATCCCCACAACCAGAAGTCTACCGGTGTTAAATCTGGAGACCGAGGAGCCATGGGTACCTGCAGCAACTGCTAATGATTCTGTCTTCCCTGAACGTCTGTATCAGGAATGCCTTAACCGGGTTAGCAGTGTGACTGGTTGCTCCATCCTGCATGAACGTGACATTCGAAATCTGACCCCGCTGAATTAAACATGGCACGACAGTCTCCCGCCGAAGCGTTAGATAACGCTGAGCATTTACCGTTTCCGTTATCCATCCATTTACTGGGCACTGCGTTTCAAAGAAGAAGGGTCCTATGATAAATGAACCCTTGAAACCACACCATGCTGTCACTTTTGGGGAATTCAATGGCTTCTGTGTGTACTCACGTGAATTAGAGGTCGCAAAAATGCGACAGTTATGGTTGTTAACGTCACCATGAAGCGAGAAATGAGCTTCATCTGTCCACAAGATGTTAAAAACCCAGGTGGGATCCTGTTCCATTTTAGAGAAGGCCCACTTCGCAAATGCTTGTCTCTGTGCGGTATCTGGTGGCAAAAGTTCATGGCACGATTGCAATTTGTACGGGTACAGCTGGAGGATTCGACGAAGAATATTGCGGACAGATGATGGTGGTAAGCCCAATCGTCTGGCAGCTTCACGAGCACTGCTGGTCACTGAAGCTGCTTCGGACGCAATCGCTTCCATTTCGACAGCAATGCAGGGTGCACGTTCTTCTTTCAAGCATGGTCGTCCGGCTCGTGCTCTATCTTCCAACTTTCCAGTTTTCTCAAAACGTTTAACAAGCTTTAAGAGACCTGCAGGTGTTAAAGGGCCTTTTCCACTCTTCGCATTTTTCTGAACTCGGAATTTACGCAAGGCAATGGTCGCTGATTCCTCGTTCATGTAAAATAACTTCACCAACAAAGCTTTATCCGGCGCACTGAGCATCCTTGTTCACATTCACTGTTTGTAATGGTGAAATGAATGTGGATTCATTGAGAGCAAAGGTTTTTATAGCCGTCTAATTTGCATATTTCCACCACAGACGCTTGTAACAGCGCCACCTACCGGATGATTTTCGAATTATTTTTTTCTAGCTTAAAAAAAATCCCGTGATATACTAATGCTGAACCTGCAAACAGTTTTTTTTTTCGTTCATTTCTCCGGATTTTATGAATTTTTAAAGTTTTTAAGGACTTTTTGCCCACCCGGTATTTCATTTTGTTAAAATTTGAGTAACTTTGTCATGGATAATTTCCGCATTGGAAAAAAAATTGTTCAATTTTATTTATATTTTAATTTACGTCTCACTCTGAAATAGCACAAAAGCTATTGGCAACGGTAGGGTCAAACATTTGTCATTGACTTAGCGCTTCATTTGCTTTATGTGATATTGTAATTACGGACTTGATTTCTCGTTTTCTTTATTTGAATTTATGACACTGTGAAATTATGCGTGTGTGTGTTTGTTAGTTAGTTCAAGTTAAAACTAAACAGAAAAGAAAACCTACTGTGTTTACTTGAGAGTTCCAGAATAAATTTCGATGTACTCGGAAAATAATTTTAGAATGTAAATAAAGAATAAAGCGCACACTCTTTTTTTAATTTAAAAAAAACACTTTATTGCACTTTACAAAAATATAACACAAGAGAATATTTGTTCCCAAATCATTACTTGTCAAAAAGTATTTGGTCGTATTGTAAAATACCCCTGTAAAATGGGTTTTAAACAGTTATCATCAAATATTGGTCCACATAACGCAAGATAAAAAATACGTTGGATCACCCGAAAATACCTTATATCTTTCATATAAAACTCTCAAATAGTATGTACAAAATGAGATCATTTTTATAGTTTTAAAAACAACGAACAATTCACAAATAACGTTATTAAAAATATAATAGATTTTACAAAATAAAAGATAAGATACATTTTCATGTGTTTGAACTCTATTCTTATCAGAAATCACACGTCAGTTCAGGTATCTTATTTTTGTGGAAAAATATGTCTCAGTGAAAAGGTCGATTAAATGTAAATTCTTTTCTAAAATAAAAATATTTTGATAAACTCAAATACAATTAGATTTCACATTTTGCGAAAAGTAGTCATTAAATTTATGATACACATATCAAGGCTGAGTCCACAGAAAGTGGAGGCACACTATCAAGGCTGAGTCCATAGCATGAAAGTTCCATTTCAGGTTAAAAGCAAATTTACATATAACGAAATATACAGCATTTTTTTATATTTAAGAACATCATTTTGAATTAGTATTTTTGAAATAAACAAAATTTACATAATCACATGCTACATAAAGGAAAATAAGAACAATAAATTATTGAAAATGTCGATGTAAATAGTGTTGGGTACTGTCTCTGCTATGAAAGATTATAAAAAAGTATGTAATTTTTAGCAATACAAATCTGTTTTATTTTAATGTGTAAACATAAATATATATTTAAAAATAATTTTAGAATAAAAACAACTTTATTACTTGGTTTGCGTGTTTTCTTGTTTTTGCAATTTACGTTTATAACATGAGAAAAATACTTTTATTTTAGAGAAGAATAAGTTTTCAAAAAAGTAGTATGAGATATCAGATGTAAATATTCCGATTTACAGTTTTTAATTATATTTTCCTCGAGATAAAAGTAAAAATAAAATTTCGTAGTTCGTGGAACTTACAATTTCATTAGATTTTGCATTTGATTAATATCTATTTCACATACACATATGTAACTTAAATCCTAAAATAGAATTGGATATTAATCATAAATAGTTTATTTGAGGAAAATATAAATTAAAATCTGAGATATCTGTACATAAAATACTTTTTGAAAAGAAATGGACCTATTTTTTCAGCAATTATTTTTAACATCTTCGTCAAATGGACTGAAAATCATATAATAGGTTAAGCACAAAATTTCTAATTGCATGGAAAATATTTAACAAATTGGGGAGTCCTGCCTTGCAAAATATTAAGAATCAGTAAATTATTACAATATTGTAAAGAGTGTTTTTTTTCCAGGTATAGAAGTTTAAGTTGGCATTACTTTCCAAGATGGCGACCGATTTAACAGCTGTCAAGTGATTTATTCTCAGTTTTTGGTTTGGCAATTCATCAAAACGATCATCAAGCAAGGCGTAGATTCGTCGAATGGGCCCAAAACGAGATTTCCATTGTTCCCGATTTTCATAAGCGAATTTTATTTAGCGATGAAGCTACTTCTGGTTGAATGGCTACGTCAACAAACAAAACTGCCGCATTTGGAGTGAAGCTAATTCACAAGTGTATGTCGAAACACCGTTACATCCAGAAAAACTGACTGTTTGATGCGCTTTATGGGCTGGTGGAATCCTTCTTCAAAAACGATGAAGGCCACAACGTTACAGTCAATGGTGATCGGTACAGAGCCATGATTACTAACTTTTTCATTCCTGAATTGAACAATCATGATGTCCAGGAGCTGTGGTTCCAACAAGACGGCGCAACATGTCACACAGCTCGTGCCACAATCGATTTATTGAAAAACACGTTTGGTGACCGCCTAATTTCACGTTTTGGACCTATGAATGGGCCTCCAAGATCTTGTGATTTAACACCGCTAGACTATTTTCTGTGGGACTATGTACAGTCATTGGTCTATGCGGATAAGCCACAAACGCTTGACCATTTGGAAGACAACATCCGCCGTATTATTGCCGATATACGGCCACAAATGTTGGAAAAGGTCATCGAAAATTGGACGTCCAGATTGGACTACATTCGAGCCAGCCGTGGCAGTCCTATGCCAGAAATCATATTTAAAATGTAATGCCACAAGATTATCTTTCGAATAAAAAAAATTCATGTCAATCGAATAATACATCGTTGTTTTATTGCAATTTAAAGTTCTATACCTCTAAAAAAACACCCTTTACTATGCAATCATATTGCAATATTCTATTTATATATTGTACTATTGTAATTTTTTTATATAATAGGCACCAGCAACAAATATGAACTACATTTGTTATTCAATTTGCTCCATAACAGTATGCAAATTGCTCGTAAAAAATCATTAAATATATTTACAATAAAGTGCGTAAATAATTATAAGTACAGTCCCGCTAATCCGAACACGGCTAATCCGAACATCCGGTTAATCCGAACGGCTCCGCGGAAAAAATTTTATAATTTTAAGGACGAAAATCGGTGAATATTTCAATATAAAACAGTATAAACCTTAATTCAAAACAGTTCTTTATTTAATATTCACGCACTGTACATCAAGTTATGGTACAAATTTTAAAATGGAATAAACTACAGAACAGAACTTTAATGTTTAGTATGAAAAATTGTACAACATAACCCGTACTCCCAGTTCAAATAGTGATTTCGCTGTTACTCCGGCTAATCCGAACAATCACGTAATCCGAACAGGGGTCGGTCCGATATTGTTCGGATTATCGGGACTGTACTGTATTATTAAATTGTGAAAAATTTTGTTATCATTTATTAGTTTTTTCGAGACATTTAAAAGATATTTTAACTCATTGTAAGAGTTTTTTTTTCGTCGGAATCTGCAGGACTAATTCTAACTTAACTCCTTTTTTCTCTGAATAATTATAACCACAAAATAGAGAAAAAAAACGATCCGTTTTCAAATCTCAAGAACAGAAACTATTAAATACATGCCAAAGATATATTAATGCAAAATATTGATGCTTATAACACAAATAAACTAGGTAGCATGAATACTTTGTTGTGCCTAAAGCAATTAAAAAAATTAGTGTAGGCCCGAAAAAAGTACCATAGACACAAAAAGAAAAATAATAACAGTAAAATAAAACTAATACGTTGATTCTGAAAGATAATAAATAAACATGCATCTGTAACCAAGATCCTAGGTTTTTAAAGATCGGAAATATTCGTCTCTGTTAATGATAAAAATGTCTATTCTTTTTTAAAACTAGCATGAAGGACTCGAATAAAAAAATATTATTGAAATGAGCTATTGTGAAATTGAGTTTTAATGACACGTTCTCGCTTCTATCGATAAATCGTCAACAACAGACACATTTTTTAAAAAAAAAACAACCCCTTGTTCTGGTATTTTAACCAAGATCTTTCTCAGCTAGTGTCAGATACATTGAGAATCCTATATATAAACAAGAAATTATCTCATACGGAATTGCTATGAATTAAAATATTTTGCTAACATTTCATTAGATATAGAACCATCCAATTCTAATTTGAATTCAACTTTATTTTTAGAGAAAATTTATTGCTAAGAATTCAGTGATAGGTATGTGACAGTCATAAGCAAATAATGTTTTGTAGAATTATTTTACTGTTTTCAAAACGTAGTTTAAAAATTGCCGCGTTGTTTGTGAGATGCTTATTCTACAATGTCGATGTTCTATAAATTATCTGGTGAGAAATTAAATGAAAAAAAGATAAAATTACAGTCAGAATCCTCATAAACGGAACATCTAATTATGTCTCATAGAATCTTGGTTCTTGTTTAAAAACAGGATGTCACCGTTCGTAAGATTACGAAAATAAAATTATATACAAAATAACAGCAATAGACGAAAGACATCATTTGTAAAATACAACTCATAAATCGTTATAGAAAATAAATAGCTTATATAAAAACGTCAACATATCAAAATATGCTTCATTACACACAAGGTTTACATTCCTTCTTTTTTCATGACGAAGAGAAAACATTTGTTTTTCGTAAAAAGAAACAACGTTTAAAAAGTTTTTCTTTACTAATCTTTCTCTCTCTTCTACCAGTTCTTTTTTACATTGGAAGGTTTTCCAATTAATTTCTTCATCCATTCGTAACTAATTCCTCATTTCATTACGTCCTTCCGTCAACTCAAAAGAGTTTGCATCAATGCTTTTCATTGGTTCAATCAAAAAGGATCCGACACGTAAGACGAATCAGATAAAAGAGAACTAGACGGATCCTTTTCGTCCTTTTGAATAAAAAATTCGTTCCTGAAAAAAAAATTAACTTTAGTATTGGATAATATATATTTAAAAGGAGTTAAAACGTGTGTTTTTTTCAGTTGGAAAGAAATGTAAAAGAAAAGAAATCCCCAATGTCGAAGTCCTGTTCAAATGTTAATTTATTTTTTGTATGCTTTTATGTTTGTAAACAAGTACTTAAAAAAATTAACCTTTCGCTTTGTGGTGGATGCTGTACTATTCAACTCAACTCCACTCAGCTTTGTTTTTATTACCGCATCACGTCATTCCGCCGTTTGTTATTGAATTTAATCCAATAAAAAACTTTTTTTTAAATATTATTCAATTAGTCAATTTTGCATTTGTATTATTTTTTTTCATACTTATTTTATTATGAACGCAAAATATTTCTACGACAACATAAATGTCATTCAAGTAAAATTTTATTGCTTTAAAATGTCTGTGAAAAAGTTATTTCCTCAAACTTTTTACATCGATATCTGCCCTACTTAAAAGTTCTTAGAAATAAAGTAAAACTATTTTTTATTACTTTTATGTTTTGTTAGTGCTGAAACCATAAAGTGTTTTAAACTTTTATTTTGAGAATTTCTAACTAAATAAATTATTGCTGTTTTGTTAAACTCTTTGACATAGTGTGTTTTTTCGTTTTTAAAGCTTTTTTCAAACATCCGTATTCTATTTAACCATGCAGGTAATTTTTTTTTCAATTTTGTGTTAAATAGTTTTACATGTGCAAATGAATTATATTTGAGAAAATAACGATTAATAAATTCAGTCTACGATCTTAACGAAATATCTGGAAACAAATTAACATGCAGAAAAGAATTTTAAAGAATAATCTGTGTGTGAGTGCGTGCGTTACTATAATAGATAAAAATTCTAAATTTACAATGAAGTTTTTACCATCATCTGCTGTGATTTAATAATTTATCGTCTATTTTAAATTATTTGATTAATTGTTTTATTTACTATACGTAATCTACAGCTATTAATTTTGTTTTGAAATCTAGTAGCGTTGTGTATTTATTTCAACACAAGAACTTTTGTACTTATAAGTATTATTAAAATTTTTGTCTAGCTCGAATAAAAATGTGCCTTGTCTTGTTCTTATTTAGTTCTGACTTACTACCGATACAACAAATTAATAGAAAGAGAACAAAATTTGTTTCTTATAAAACTAAGAAATGATTAATAAAGTTCTTAAAGTAGGGATTAAAAAAAGCTTGAGTTTTTTTTTTTTTTTTTTTTTTTTTGCATTTGCATTTGCATTTGCATTTGCTAATAAATAAATGCAAGATAAATATATTTATTTATGTTTATTATAAGAATTACAAATATTAAATTATTTTCATTCATTTGTAAAAATATTATTAAAATTTTTAGAGCTTACGAAAATTAATCTTAAGATTTTTAATTATATATGTTGCAGAAAAATGATGAAATTAGGAATCTCATCAAATTCCTAAGGGCGATGATCACTTGACGGTAGATGTTAAAATAACGTCTCTTCAAAGTGATTTCCCTGATAAAAGTAAGGGATTTAAATGAGTCCCTTAGCTGTTTCAGTGAAATGATGAAATAATATTGTCAAGAGTTTAAAAATGTTATTCAACAAATAGGGTGCATTATCAAAAGTAGAAGTAATTAATACAACAATAGTCAATGAAATACAAATTATTTATTCGAAACTAATTAACAAATAATTAGAAAATTAGGCTCGTAATCAATCCCTATGGTAATCCTATGGTGCCATTTTTTAAAAAATATATGGGGTTGATATTTAGGGGATCAATAGTACTACTTGCATGGTTAGGAAGTACAAGGACTCGACCCCCCTCCAGGTGACTAGCTCATTTCATCATTTTACTGAAAGAGTTCAGGGATTTGATAAAATTACTTACTTACAACAGGGAAAAGACCTCAAACAGACGTTATTTTAAAATCTTGCGTGAATTGATTATCTCCTTTAGGTATTTGATGAAATACCTAATTTCAACATTTCCCTGCGACGCATACATAATTTAATTTTATTTTTATAATCCAGAATGAAGAAATCAAAATTGTTTAAATATAAGTATTTCTTTCAATTACAATAAATTCTTTCATTAAACAGTATCAGGATTTATAATGTAAATGATACTAAAAAGGCACTTTGCATAAAAAGAAAAAATATATTTACCATTCCCCGCCATTGACAAATGTTTGGCTGCTCCATGAAAGAATGTAGGCCTCTTCATTATCAGAAGAGAAACTTCCAGAATGTTCAGTATCTATGTAGAGAAAATCATCGAAATTAATTTCCTCACAATTGAGCACAACATACATATGTTAATAACATTTTATCTATCACAACTGCAGTCTTTCATTAATATATTTCTCTGTACACTATATTGGTATACTGATCTTGATACATATTAGTATAAAAAATAAAATTTATCAACTTAACATCGAAATGTATTATTATTAGGGTTTAAAGTAGAAATAAAAGTTTAATTAAATTTTGTGCATTTCTTTTCTACAACTAGGTTTTATATATTTCTTATAATACAATTAATTGAATATACATTTGGTACCATAATCCCTATTATTGTTTTTCAGGGATCAAAACTACTGCAAACCCAGTTGTTTTCAGAAAGACAAATGAGATTTCGAAATATTACAAATAGGATTAAAAGTCTTGTTATCTTTCCGTAACATCCTATTAAGGGAACAATATTGAATCCAGTATTTTAAATTGAGCGTAGATTTAAGTCTAAGTAATGAATCTAGCTTTCAAAAACATTTTATGTTTTTCTTATACATTATTATAATGATGAATATTTTGTCTTCTTTCTTTTTTATGAATGTCTACGTATTTTTAAGCGAACGCTGGAATCATATTCCCATAGGAAAAAAGTATATAAAAGTTTTTTTCGCCCACAAACATTATTTGAACTTATTTCTGCGTAATTTATTTCCGGAGCTTTATAAAATGATAAGTATTGCGAAATAAATCTCTAAACATCCGTCTCATTTAATTTTCGAGTATTTTAAATTACTGAAATATTTTAGTCTTTACTTTCTACCTTAGCAATTTAAAAGCGAGACGTAAACATGTGTCTAAAGGTGCTATCTAACAGCATTTGAAAGATATACCTTACTCGCATCAAATTGGTTACGTGGCCAGAGCGGACAGTTGCTACAGTAGACACGTGAGGGAAGGTGGGTGGGCAGAGCGGACATTCTTGCACCTATTGTATTGTTTCCCTAATCAATCCCATGCCATCTATTGTGCAGTTTCGAGAGAGACCTTTCACTATACTGTTACTATTAATTTTTAAATATTTCTCTGAAAGTTTTTATTTTTATCACATTTCGCTATATTTAAAATACATTTGCACTATAATATATTAACAATTTAATACAAATAAAAAATTTATTTATCCTTGTAATTCGATAAGCGAGTGCAAAAACAGAAAACTTCAGTAAAAAAAAAAAAACGTTATCTCACGTGAAAGAGATTTGCCACTTGTGAAATACTGTTTTAAATTATATTTGTGGTTTTTAAAAGCATTTATTTATGTATTTATAAGCATCCTTTATCTGTTCTAAGATGGGGGGAATGTGTCCACTCTGACCACGTCCTCTTTATCCACACCACCATCAAATCATGCAGTTCTTTTTGTATAACATTATAAAAAAGCAAATAACATCTCATAAATATTTTGATTTCATAAACTGAAATATTGTAAGACCTTATGACATGTAAAGCTTTTTGAAATTTCAGAAACCCATTTGAAAATTAAACATAGACCTAAATTCCTATAAAACCAAAATTTGGTGAACTAAAAAGTATTAGCAAAATTAAATAAGCTGTACTTTTTTTTACCTGTTAGGGAGCTTTCCGAATAGCGCTGGTTGAACTCAGAGCATTCTTCAGAACTCGTGAAATAAGAATCAAAAGAACTGGCTGCTTTTGAGGTTCGTCCCTACAAAGAAAATTCCATTTAAAACACTTCAACTTTTACTCAACGTTAAAATCTAATTCTTAAGTAAAGAAGAATGGCCTCGTCTAATATTAAATTAAGGGTAAGAAAAAAACAATTCTGGGCGTTCTTTTTTTGTGCATTGAAAAACGTTCTATTAATATTAGATTCCAACTTTACTGACTTATGAAAGATCGAATGCATTATAGAGAGCAGTATATTTTATTTAGCTACTCGTTTCAATTTCAACAAATCTTTTTTTGTTGTTGATGTTGTTTGTTCCTGTATAATACAAAGGACTTTCAATAAGTAAGGTCCCCAAACTTTGTATTGTAAGAATTTTAAATAATAATGGAAAAATTATTCGTTGAAAAATTTATCAAGATAGACAGAGGAATACAAACTATAGTAGTAAAAAATATGTCCTGATAACTTGAAGAGCCAATTTGTGAAAACGTATGTATTGGAAAATGTGTTCTTTTAAAACTTATTTTAAAAAGAATAAGCTTAGCTTTCTTTTGTTCTCTCGTGATCCAAAACGTTTATCTTTCCCTTTTAAAACATCATTTCCTTTCATATTGTACAGTAGTAACAACAGTATCGCATACTCCAATAATTTCACGATAGATTTCAGAGGCTGTTATTGCTTTAGTCGCAAAAACTTCTTTCAAATAAAGGGAGCTTAACAAAGAAACTTTTTCCAACCATTAGTAAAAAACTCTTATGCCATTATTTTTATACTAATTTTTAAAAAAAGCCAATTTCTCTCACTGGTCATAGTACTTTTAAAAGCTATTTGAACAAATTTATTTTTGTTCCATCATCTTCCTGCAATTGTAATATTGGTGGGGAAGTGAAGAAAATGTAGAACATGTGCTCCTTCTGCGTTCCAAGTTTGTCAGAAAAAGAAAGATCCTAAGACTGGCTCTCAAGGGCATTAATATAAATTGGCTTCAAATTTTTCATCGACTTATTTCCAACAGAAGTGCTTTTGAAAAGTTTTGTAAATTTATTGTAAATATTTTTTTAATCCTTCATAAATTTAAAAAGATTTTTTTTTCTTTCCCTTGTAATGTGTGTTTCAGAACATTTTTGCAAGCCCCATGTGATACTTTGTGATACACGGGAATTTATAAATGTTTTCAATAAAAAATTTTTAAAAAAGCCCACCACACTTTACCAACTAAAAAGTGTGAGATTAAATTTTTTTTCCAAACAAATTTCAAAAATAAATAATATGATTACAAGTACATTGACGCGTTTTTACTTAATTTCTTTTTCAAGACGAATCAAAAGAACTGGTTGGTTTTGAACATAACTTATTACATCAACATTTCTTACCCTTTTATTAAGTTGCTCCATCCTCAATACATGGTTCTTCACGTGTTTTCTTAAGGAACTGGGATCTGTGTACCGTTTGTTACATCCAGGTTCTTGACAATAATATGGCTTCTAAAAATTATAATATATTAAAAATACATATAAAAAAACAAATAAACAAAATTGAGTTATTTCAGAAATGTATAGATTAAAAGTACAATTCCGTACGAATTAGGAATAATAGACAATTAATATTTTTAGAACTTTTTATTCTAAATGAACGAATTTTCAATAAATTTGTAATTTATAGGTTTAATTTTCAATTCTCTTAATGGTGTATTGAACTTTAAATTTTCATTTTCAGTTAAATGATAAAATTTTAAAATCGAGGAAAACTAGTTTGAAAATATTGATTTAAAAAAGTTCAGAACGTTTTGAAAATCAAATGGCTTGTTAATATGCTTTAGAATAATTTCTTTAAAAAATAATTAAAATTATATATATAATTTCCAATTCAACACGGAATATTTTTTTAATGTAAATGCAGTTACGTTTCAATACCTTTTTAGCTGTGAGAAGATTTGTAATTTTTGTTCTTAGTCGTGAAATAATATTGAATAAAACTTATTTAATGGAATTTTTTAATTTAAAAAAATGAAAATTGGTTTTTATAAATTCTACTCTTAAATTAACCTACACGAGTTTTCAATTAAAGGAAGAATTTTCCCATTTTAATTCATAACTTGAGATAAAATTCAAATTTCATTTTTAATTGTGATATGAATTTTAAACTTTTGTTCTTAATTGCGAGAAGACTGAATTTTAATTCGAAGACATTTTTTTTTCATTCGATTTTAAAGGTGATTCACATTTAGCGAAATTGTTATCGGATGTTGGAAACTATCACACCTTTAATGTCATTAAAAAAACTAAAATCAGTGGCGCAATAGCCCATACAGACCAGAGCCTGTTGCGTCTATCTCAGTTTTCGTGAGACATTGAGGTGCATGACCACATATTCTGATTAGGTGGTCAGTCTGACATGAAACCCCCAGTGGCAAGCTTGGTATTCATTTACAGATCCAATGAAAGGATGAAAGGCTGAGTTGACCTTGCCCAGTCCGGGGTTTGAACCCCTGACTTGTGGCGTGGAAGTGCGATACACTACCACTCAACCCTGGGCTTTTAAATGTCATTGAAAATCCAAGTTACGGATATCATGCATTGGCGAGAAGATATTTAATTATTTTATCTTTCATTTATGGCCGTGATATCTATATAAGCCAGTAACAACCTGATCCTGGCTGAACTTTGAAAAAAGGCATCCATCGCGTTATGGCGCCATCTATCAGCCACAAGAGCAACTAAAAGCCGTCAAACACACTTGACGTAACAATCAAGCCGTCAGACACACTTGATGCAACAGCAACAGCTCACACGCTCACCATAACAACTATATCGTTCGTTTGCCTATTCACCAACTCACTGGTGGGGAAGTGTATAGTGGTGATTGCTTTATAAGCCAGTAACAGTCTCCGGACTGAAGTGATCATTTTTGTCCAGCACTAAGTTAAATGCTTACGAATCGAAAGGTGCCGAGTTCTATTCTTCTCACATTTTTAGAAATTTAGGGGAGCTCTGTCTCTATCCTCGCGTAAAGTTATTATTAATTTATTATGATGCTCTAAAAGCTGTGCTCTAAACAACGAAATAAAATTACATAATATGTAAAAATATTAATATATTTTATCATACAAAAATGTAAACGTAAAAAGAGATAAATATGTAAAAACCACTTACGGAGTCCTGGTGAGTCCTTTGATGTTTAGCTCTGTCTGATGAGTTGCTGAAAGCTTTTGGACATCCAATATACTGGCAATGATAAGGTCGTTCGCCTGTATGAGACCTGAAGTGGATTTTCAAATTTTCCAAACGGGAAAAAGCTTTGTCACATCCCATAAACTGAGGGTAATTAAATAAAAAAACATTTATGAATAAATGTTTGAAGCTGCAGGCTAGTAATGAATCCTTCTATTAAATTATAAAATTTATTATCAATCAAAGAATCAACTAATTCATTTTTACTCGGTCACATCAAATTTGCTTGAGTATTAAGCCTAAATTAGACTTGGATCTGATTTACGCGAGCAACAGGGAAAATAATTTTTAAAAATGGTAGAAAGAATACAGATAATCTAAATGTAAATTTTATCGAACACATAATATAGAACCTAGATTAGCTCGAAGATATCGAATTCTTTAGAAGATAGGGGAGCAGAAAGAAATTAACAGTTTTTTTTTAAGAAAAAGAAAGTTTTCTTCAGTTTTCATTCTAAAAATATAAAATACTATCGGTGCAAACGTTCCATCATGTTTAAAAGAAAAAAGTCTTTGGGAAATGAAGTTCGAAAAATTGATACACACAGATTTGATTTTCGTACAAAAGGATCAAATAAATTCATTATATTCCATTTATGAATATAAACTAAATTCTTTAGTTATAAACGACTACGTTATTATGCAAATATTAAATTTAAATGGCGTAATAAAGTGCTTGAAATTAACATTTAAGCTTAATTTCATTTCAAATATATGTTATGTTTCTATTTATAATCGATTCAATCCATTAATAAATATATAAATATATATATTTATATAATCGATTAAATCCATTAATAAATATAAATATATATATTTATATTTATAATCTATTAATAAATATAAATATAATTCGATTTATAAATATAAATCGAATTCTTCCTTTATATACGACTGCGTTATCAAGCAAATATTAAATTTAAATGTCGCAATAAACTGCTTTAAATTTACTTTTAATCTTAATTTTAATTCACAAAATGGATATATATTTGAGTTCATTCTCTCCCTAGGTGTAAAATTAGTCTTATTTATTCACATGGATCACTTCCGTGTTTGCATAGATGTAAAATCAAGTAATGCTCTTCGTTCTCATTTGGCTCTTTACCCTTTGGATATTTGTGAAATGATTATTCAGCACGAGCTATCAGATATGTAAATTAGTAAAGAGATTATTAAGAGAGATCAAACATCGATTAATTTCTGAATTAAAAGCAGGCATTACTGACTAATTAAATCAAATACACTAAAGAATTTGATGGACCTGTTCGTAATGTCTTTTCGAATGAAATGAATCATTTAAATAATGCAGGAAATTATTAGTTTCACTGAAACACCTGTCTATTAATCATTTTATATTTGTGAACTTAATATGTATAAACATATTCGATAAAGTTTCAAATTCTACATCTCGAATTTAAATTATTGTTACGTTATTAAATTTATACTGACTTCTAACATTTGAGAACACGATGGAAGTTATCAATGTTCGAAAGTGCTTTCGAATTTGAATACACTTAAAATCGTTACGAATGTGGATGGTTCTATGCAAATATCATATGCTACAACAAATCACATTTTTAACTGTTTTGTAGCGGTATCTACATAATCCAGTTTCAGCCACCGGACAGAGGTGATCACTTTTGTTTAGTGGTCATGTTACTCGGCTACGAACCCGAGCGTCGCGGGTTCTAACCACCACATTGGTGACCCGTGGCAGTAAAGAAAAAGGCAAAACCTTCTGATCTGTCGTGTCGCCATCTACCCGCAAAAAGAACAATCAAAAGTCGTCCGTCGTCAGACTCACTTGACGCAACAGCAACAACTCACACGCTCACCAAAACAGAATATCTCGTTGGTTCGCCTATCCACCGACTCACTGGTGGGGGAGTACTGTAGCGGTGTATATATAAGCCAGTAATAGCCTTCGGACAAGGGTGATTGATCTCTTTTGTCTAGTGTTCATGTTACCCGGCTTCGGGTCCATAGGTCACAGGTTCTATCCTCCACAATCTTCTCATAAGCAAACTAGGCAGTCGTTAACTCCTCCCTGGCTTTTTCCTATTTGAGCTCGAGCAGACGAGACGTACCATACTGGCTCATCACGAGTGTAGCTCGGGTACTGTGAAAATTTACACTGCCCAATCTGTCTTACCCTAATCATTTCACATTTGCTTTTTATGGTTTCTAAAATTTAAAAGTACTACTCGGTGGAATTTTCTGCCTGAAGAGGACGTTCTTTTCCTGGGCACCCCCTCCCCCGCTTGTCTGAAAGACACCTTGTTCACTACATTCCCACAAAAAGGAAGAAAACTAATCCAACACGGCAGTGTATTATTTGCTGCTCAAAGAGAGATAGTAAAGAGAAGAACAGAGAAACAAATTCTAATGTCCAGATTGCGATGTTGGGTTATGAGTAGTATCGTGTTTTCGAATTTATGATACACGATCAAATTTTTATTAATAATTTCATAATCATTTATGTAAATGCAAAAGATGTAAATAAAACTTGTGATTCAAGATAAAAGCTGGGAATTATAAGCTTTATATTTATAGTTAGTGTGTGATTTGACTCCAGTCTAATGATTTCTGCCATACAGAAAGCCATCTTTGCAGGAAATTACTCCTTTATTTTGATGGATATTTTTACATTAATGTTTAAGAAATTTTGTATGCGAATGGTACTATTATGTTTAAAAACATATGTACGTTTAAAAATAACCATAAAAAATTGTTATTTTTTTAATCCATAATCCAGAAATAAAATAAGCCTGGAAGATGTGATAAAAATGATAATATTCTGGAGAATTTGAGGGGTGTATTTAAATGCTTACGTCTCATATTATTTTTCCCGATGGTATGCGTTTTTCTAACGCTGCAAGACGAATAGCTGATGGTATGGATGCAGGGATGTTGACATACATACTGAAATAGGACAGACAATCACAGATTCATCTTATTAATTGGTGTTGATCATTCTGTAATTTCTCTATGATAATCTCTCTATCAAGGGCTCATTATTTGTTTCGCTCTCATGAAGCTTTTGTCAATAAGATATCAGTATACAGGGCGTCCAGGCTTTAGGTATCCAAAAGTTATGGCTTATTATTAAGGAATTTTCCCATCAGAATGTAATAAACTGTTCATCCATGGATTCGAAATCTCTCCGAGGTTTTTTGGGTCTAGTCCGATTGGTCGCATGTGCTCGCATAATTAGGCAATCGCAGATGATAAACTTGTTACACTGACTTTATTAGTAAAGATGTGGACGCCACAGTAAAAGATGCAGTGCGTACTTTGGTTAACGGAATTTAAATCAGTCACGTGTTTGCAGCGATGTGTTCGAATGTCGTTACTGGCTTGCCAAATAGACTTATTAGGAACTCCTACAAAATGAATCACGCACACGATGAATAGTGTCTTCAATCACGAAAACTTAAGGATACTTGCCAGTTTGAGATACCAAAGTTCCCGTCTCCTTTAAAGTTCTTTCCCTTTTGTGGATAAATTTTGGTGTCGGAAGATCGACATTGCAATCTATTCGAACACGTCGCTGTACACGCGTGACTGATTTAAATTTAAACTGCACTTTTTGCCCATATTTACTAATGAAATCAGTGTAACAAGTTAATCGTCTGCGATTGCCAAAAAATGCGCGCACGGGTGGCCGATCGGACTAAACCCAAAAAGTATCGGAGAGTTTTCCAATCCATGGATGAACAGTTCATTACATTCTGATGGGTAGTTCCGAAAAATAAGCCATAACATTTGGATACTTTAAGCCCGGACACCTTGTATTGAGGACTGAATAAAAGTGGTTACGCCTTATGATGTCTATTCATTATTTAGCCACAAATACTAGTACGAACTCTACGTGTTTCATATGCCCCATAATATATAGAATACGTTAATATTTTGCAAGCTCAGGACGATTTTCTTTTATTTCCTATCTTGCAATTTCGCAGATTTTCCGAATGCTGTACACTGCCACACCATGTTCTGCGTTAAAACAATATTAAATTACCCCGTATGGACTTATTATTTACTTTTCAATAATTAACTTTCAGTATATAGGCTTGTTTTGATAAATCTTATCAAATTCAAAAATATAAGAAGAATAAAGAAGTTGATACTCGATATTGATATTAAACAAATGTTAGCTTCTAATTTCCATCTTTGTTATTACAAACAGAAGAAAAAGCATAACCGCTCCGTTGTTGATGCAAAACTTTTTCTTCCAATTGAAATGATGCTATAAATCTCTGCACCCAAGGGGATCTGCGGTTACAGTCAATGCTTCCGTGTTTTTGCAGATGTCAGGGTGGTTAACAGTTTTTGTTTCTTTTTCACTACTTTTCCTGTTTATGTATTCCAGGCAAGAGACCTTTCTGTAACCGTATATGTCTGAGAACTCTTAATTATGAGCCACCGGTTTGATATTTAAAGCGAAATAAAATTTCGCTTAAAACCACACTTTAAATTTCCGTCCAGCTGTTATTTGTTTAATCGGTGCATTATAAAGCGATATGGATGAAAAAGAATTTTGAAAGAAGTGATTGTTTTTCTTAGTTTGATAATTCCATGTGGTTAGAATAAAGAAATTAATTATTTTATTTAAAACAGAAGAAGGAGAGAGAGAGAGAGAAATGCTCTTAATCATTTAAAAATATTCAACATCTGTGAAAAGATACGGAGTAGCATTTATTTTGAATTTTCATGGAAAAATTTTCAATTCAGTGGAAGATTTGAAATTTTTATGAAAATTTTAAAGCGAAATTCTGTTGAAATATTTCTCAAAAATCTGCATGAAAGGAGAATTTATTGGCATATTTTCTATAAAGAAATTGCAGAAATTGCATGATCATAACGCATGCATGCATTAGAGGATATTCCTTTTTTTTTTACAGATCGAAAATATTTTAGCTCATTTTGTATTTAAATTCACTTTAAGTAATTAGAAATATAGAGTTTCAAGAGTATATCTATATATAAATTCCTTTGATGTAACCAGAAATAGAAATGAAAGATTATCTAAATTTACATATAAAAATAATTGCAATATTTTTATGAAATTTTTTTAATGTTTTCCTATTCATTAAAACAGAAATTGAGAAATTGTCTGTTGTACCTTCTTTTTTTCTTCTCTTCCGTAAAATCCTTTAAATTATTAACACATACTTAATGATTGCATTGATGTTTTATACATTATTATATACAATATTTTTATATATTATTTTATGCATAATACATACGTCAAGTAATATGATAATATTATTTGACCCGCGTAATTATTTGACGTATTATATATGCGAATAATACATCAAAATAATTATGAAATGCGCAAAAATGATATACTGTCTTGATTCATTTTTATTTTACATTTAATTTCTCATTATTCGTTTACTTTTCATTTAAAAAAATAGAGTAAATATGCTATTCAGTTACTGAACCCCTGAAATGATCTAATAATTTTGTAAACAAAATTTTATTAATTTCGTCAAAATGTAGCTATTATAAACCTCACTTTAGAATCAATTTCATTGCAATCCTGTTTGTGTTTTAATTTGTAGCCGTAACCAAGCAATAGTGTACCCGAGTGAGGAGATGAGCATGAATTCTCTTTTGAGCCATTATTACAGTTTTTAAAAATATTGTGTTCATGTACAATTCACAGAAGATAATCTCGAACTCAATCTGACGTGGCAAGAAAAAATTCTGCTTCAGCTAATGTTATTTACGCTGCAGTATAAAGCAACTCGAGAGCTATTGAGGACGGGTCTCGTAGCTTTGAAGCATAGCCAAGTGATGAGGATGACTCTTGAACTGGTACTCCCTCTCCGAACTTCCCCACTAAGCCAACAGGAAAACTTTCAGCCTCGATAGATTTGTAACATGCCTCAGTCTCCCTACACGGTGGGTCTTCAATGGCACTGGGGCTCATGACACGCCGACCACGTGTTCATGACCTTAACCGCTAGACCTCACGCTAATGCCAAGAGATCAAACAAAAGAAAGTTTGCGAAACTATTGCCTCTACCGTAATGTAATACATGATGAACAGAGTCACACCTCTATTCTTATTCGTAAGCAAACTTCTACAATGTCTTAATTTCTGAAATATTATATAATTATTCTGAGATTTTATTAGTCAGCCTGATAATATCGCATTTAAAATCTAGTAACCACATTACATTTACAGCATACATTATCCACAGAAACGAAACTCTAAACTTAGAACCTTCAACCTTAACCTTACCGACAAGTTTGCAAGGGGTTCAAAGAAGACTAAAAAAATCCTATCCATTAGGGTCATGAACAGAATTTTTATCTACCAGAAATAAGATACCGTGATGGTTTTTTACCAACCCTCTCGTGGGGGACGTATCAGCCGAACCCTCGTCTAAACGCGTGCTTGGCGTTAGTCACAGTGGCAGCAGACCCCAAAAAAAGAATAATAACCACGTGTTTTATGTGCGACTGGTGTCTAACCTGATAGTGGCAGCATCCGGTGAAAGCGAAGCCAGTACAACGAACCCTATCTTCAGCTGCCACAAATTCATCAATGGGGGGACAGAGAAGGGGTTGAGACTCTCTATAGGCATGTGCCTGGGCTTGTAGCAAGACAGAAAAAAAAACAATGCACCAAGCGTGCATGTCTGGCCTTGTCCCGACAGTTGATGGACGCGCGTTTGTGACACGATCTAAAAATGCTGCTTCAAGAACTAACGTGCACTGATCTGAGTTCTATGTTTGATGTCTTTGTTTTTGCCAGAATGCCTTAGATGTCTTGCTTTTTTTCAATAAATTGAAGGAGACATATTTTAAAAGAAGGTTAAGTAAAATAAGTCACTGCTATCTTAATACTTAGCCTGCTTTTAAAGAATTATTATACAGTAGGTATTTTACTTAGAATCATTATGGATTAAATGCTTTGTAGCTTATGCAGTTTTTGAGAAATAAATGATAGGAAGTCAAAATCAAATGGTACGAAAAAATATTAACATCATTCATTGTAATTTGTTCAGTGCCTTAAATAATTCAAGGCATTCGATTTTTAGGGAAAGAAGGGAAGAATAGCTTTGAAATATAAATGGAAAATTTAATAAATGGTTTGAGTTAAATCTACGCAGATTAATGACTAAAATCATCATTATTTTATTCATTCGGAGGAAAAATGCTTCCATGAGAAATAAAATGAGAAAAATTGCTATTAATTTCATTTCAAATGGTATTCTTTTATAATTATTATTATAATAATTATTTTGCTTGGAAGCGTGCATGCTCAAGGTATCAGTTGATAAAATAAAATCAAGAATAAGGAACATTTTCATCTTATATTAAAAAGAAAATAAATCTATAAAGCAATTCTTATACATACCTATATCTCAATAAAATATAAGGCAAAATGTATGTGGAGGTCAAATCAGACTTAACACGCATATACATTCCGTTTAGGCGCAAAGTTTCCACTCGGGACATGTTGTGCCAAATCATATTGTCTTCTTAAAAATACTATTTTACACTGGCCTCAAAAAGTTAAGGTACAACATGTTTTTCGAAGCTCACCATAAAAAAAATGGCAGTAACAATAAAATGCATAGTTTACATGAATGATAATAACGAACTTTAAAAACATTAAAGCAAAAACGATTGCTACCACTGTTATTTTATAGAAAAGAACGTATATTTATGAGTGAGAGAAAAATATGCAAATATCAAGCTTTCGTACTTTTGTGTGTAAGTTGTGTTGATTTTCAACAGTTGTTGGCAGTTTCGGTGACAATAGTCAAGAGAGTTTAGAAAATGTCTCAGAGACGTCGTTTACCCAATTCGTTAAGGTGGCGGGCAGTTGGATGGATGGAAATGGGATTGTCGCAGGCTGATGCTGCTAGACGTCTCAATGTGTCTCGTAGTGTTGTTCAGCGACTTTGGGATCAATACCAATCCGAAGATTCTGTGTCCAGAAGACCTGTTCCAGGCCGACCACGAGCTACAACACCTGCAGAAGACCGTTTTCTAGCTCTTTCGGCACGAAGGAGAAGAACCACTACTGTGCCGCAGCTCGTTGCAGACCACTTTCAAGCATCAGGAAGAAGAATCTCCGCTACTACGGTGCGAAATCGTCTTCACAATGCAGGTCTGTATGCAAGAAGACCAGTTGTGTGCGTTCCCCTCAACGGACGACAGCGAAGGAACCGCTTATGCTGGGCAAGAGAACATGTTTCTTGGACGCAGCAACAATGGGCTTCTGTGCTGTTCACAGACGAGTCCAGATTTACAATGGAGAGTGATTCAGGGCGTCTACTGATCTGGAGGGAACAGCGCACTAGATACCATCAATCCAACACTGTTGAAAGACACAGTTATAGAGGTGGTGGAATCCTGGTTTGGGCAGGGATCTCGCTCGGTGGCCACACTGACCTGCATGTGTTCCATGGAGGAACCGTAACTGGTCTTAGATATCGGGATGAGATCCTTGATCCATATGTCCGCCCATATGCTGCTGCTATTGGTAACGACTTCCTTCTGATGGATGATAATGCTCGACCTCACCGAGCTCGGATTGTTGAGGAGTATCTGGAGGATCACGGTTTGGAACGAATGGAATGGCCAGCTCGATCTCCAGACCTGAATCCGATAGAACATCTTTGGGACTATCTTGGCAGAGAGGTTGCTGCTTTAAATCCTCCTCCAAGGTCGTTACATGAGCTGAAACAAGGCTTACTCTGTGTCTGGTCTTCGCTTCCTATTCCGGTGTCCGACAACTTAATAAACAGCATGGGAAATCGATGCCGCCAATGCATTCAAGTTAGGGGTGGACACATTCCTTATTAGA
This sequence comes from Trichonephila clavipes, assembly GCA_019973935.1. Taxonomy (NCBI): domain Eukaryota; kingdom Metazoa; phylum Arthropoda; class Arachnida; order Araneae; family Nephilidae; genus Trichonephila; species Trichonephila clavipes. The sequence continues at coordinate 404,062 of BMAU01000187.1, forward strand.
ACCCATTTTTGTATTGTTTTTATGCCATTTTACCACATAACACTGTGATGTGCTGTTTTCTCCAAGAATGGACTTTTCCGCAGAGATTGCTTTTTTTGTTATAAATCGTTTTTGCAATACACTTATAGAAATTTCTATGACGCATTCAATAAAAAACTATTTAAGGCACATATTCTCCAAATTTTTTGTTTCTACATTCATTCATTTGCAAATTAGATACAAAAACCCGGTTGTACCTTAACTTTTTGAGGCCAGTGTATTTAGATATCTTATTTCTTGGCTTATATATGTAGATTGATTATGGCTCTTAGTACTTGGCATTAAGAACTTAGTTTTAGAATTATGATTATTAACTTCACACAGTATTTATAAAATCGTATTATTAAAACTATTTTATCTTCCTTGCAGCCCTCTATTATAGGCAATTACAGGGGAAGGTTGACTAGTTTTAAACATAAAATTATGTTTAAACCAACAATCTTAGTTACTATGGTTAAGTGCAGGTTATTGTACTACTGAGGCTATTTTGTTTGTGATCTATACAGTCTTGTTATATTTCTATTCATTGTTTTTCTTTATTAGGTTTATGACAATTTGATATATGATTATTGGTTACATATGTTACTGTTAAAGCGTGAAATCCGTTATTTTATAGAATAACTAGGTATTTCATGAAATAACTATAGATCAGTCAGTTAAAGTATATAAAATTATTGAATTCTTCGATTTAACTAGGTATTCGATAGAATAATGATTACTTGATCGTTTAAATATGAAATACGACACTCGAAAGTTGTTTGAACCGGTTCTAGCTGCTTTGGGAATATTTTTTCCGATGAGGCAAAATAAAACAATTGTACTCACAAGAAATCAATTCAGTATATGTCAGCGAGAATTAATTACCATTGAAGAAGTTCCAAATATTGACACAACGCTTCCATCTGTTGCAACAGCTCAAAGTTGCGATACTAGACAAGGATTTAAAATGTGCTCGTGTAAAAAAATGTGTTATACTAAACAGTGTGCTTGTTTCAAAAATAATAAGCAGTACAATATCCACAGTGTCATCACAGCACTCCTTGCTCTAATAAATAATGTAAAGTAAAATAAAGGTATCTCATATAAAGTTTTAATTAATACTCTTACATTTTTGTTTTAAAAAGTTTACACAATGTTTTTATGAATCAACAGTTTTTCTTCCCAGCATAATATTTAAATATAATAAATTTTTGCAACATATTCTTTTTCCCCTTTTCTGTTTAACTAATACCAATATGAGCAATATAATAAATTATATAATCTCTGTTTTCCCTTATTATTTATCAATTATTCATCGGCAAAAGGGATAAAATTGTTTTTCGAGAAATTTTAGCTATTTATGATCAATTAATTTATAAAACACCTTTGAAATTGTTTATTTTTCACTTTTAAACGGTCAATTCTTAGTTATTTCATGGAATACCTAGTTATTTCATAGAGTAACTAGGTAAAGTATGAAATTGCTCATCTATTATATACTTTAACTGACTTGTCTAGTTATAAAATACCTAGTTATTTTGTGAAATAACAGAATTACACATTTTAACGGTAACATATATACATTAGCTCACATATTCTTATGTAAAAAAAATGCAAATGAGAGAAAATAAATACAAAAATAGTGAATATCATGGTTTCTCAAAAATAAAATATCTAAAAGTTCTTTAAGATATAAACATTCATATTTATTATATTTATCAATTCATTCATATATAAGCATGAATCGTACAGTATTTTTTACTTCAAACATCTATTTTTCAATGTATTACACAATTTTTTTTCCTTTTGTTTCAAATCTGTTCAGTTTTTTTGTGTATATCTCATTAAACTTAGATTTATCAACAACGCCTTATTTATTTTGAAATTATTTTTTGATTTTCGTATCTTTTGTTTAGTCCCCGGGGACTTCTTAAAAGGCTTATTTTTCTGCTCCCGTCTTTTGTAAAACTGTGAAATCTAAATTCTTTTCCTCTAGCGATTTAATATCTCTTTTTCTCGTACGCAAGAGATTCAGTCTTCAAGCCAATTAAGCCGAATATCTTTTCCGGAATTAATTTGCCTTGCTTGTATTTTATACAACACTGCTTTTAAATGCTATCAGGGGACACAGTTGTTATTTTTGTTTTGTTATTATTATGAATTTTACAAAAACAAATTATTGTTGTTCTGATTTTTATGAATAGAAATCTATTCTCATACCAGAAATGCTAATTTATTCACATATTTTCTATTTCTATTAAGGATTTTCTCATTATTAAGTAAAAAAGAATTATTGAAACTGCATTTTGTTTATGTAAAATGCTTTATTTATTTTCGAATTGATTTTAATTCTTTTGCTAGTTATCTTTAAATCTTGTTTTAAAAAAGCTGAAAAAGAAAATAATTTTACTCCCCTTTTATAAACAAAATGAGATAAAAATATAAAAAAATTGCAATACAAAAGCATATTTTTAATATAGTAAAGATTATTTTTTAACACCCTTTTATAAGCTTCACTTGTATGTAACGGAATTTTTGAACTCGATTTTTACCCACTTTAAACGGTCAGATTAATTCGAAATGTTGCTCAATTTTGTCCAGGGTCGATGACAACACAATAATTTAATAAATGTGTTCAATTGTCCTGATCAGGATCATCAGGATTAACGATTTCCAATTTTTAGATCCCATCTCGCCTCTGGCGACTAATTTCAGATCCCATTTCCAGATTTAGTGACTAAAAGATTAAGTTACAACTAGTTCGATTAACTATAAAAGGGTATTTTTTTAGTTTTTTTTTAAACTATAATTTTTTTCCGTGCTGCCAGAAAAGATGTCAGTAATATTTCAAATTTATTTCTTTAGTGAATAGTTAAAGAGCAGCTTTTGATTTAATTTTAATTTACGTTGTACGCTAAATGATGAGTATTTAATCCCGTCGTAAATCAGTAGTTAATCATAAAATTTACCGGAGAGTGAGTGAGACTTGTGTTAACGTCATACTATAAAGCAACACTATGCCTACTGGTGACGGACCTCGTACTTTTGAACCACGGTCAAGTGTCCATGACGACACCTGAGCTGGCATCCCTTCAAATTCCCACACCACTCCAATGGCATGTCTTCGAGCTCACGACAAATTAAACATGCATTGGCTATACACGACGGGTTTCAGTAGCACTAGGGCTCAAACCCACAACTCGACAACGCAAGCCACGAGGTCGAGACCAGGACCACTCGGCTACCGCTGCCACATTGAAGAACAGTTAAATTCAAAATGCATATACAAAAAAAAATTAATTCCATATTGAAGTATAAATTCGATCGCTTACAAAGAGATTATATATCAAGAGCGTAGACAAAAGCAAATACATATTCTTGGAAACTCTCTTCCCATAAAATCTTGGAAACATACTTTTATAATCAGAATTGTATAGTATGAAGTCCTCTTTCCACATCAAGATAAAACTGCAAGCGTCAAACATGGGACCAACCAGAAATTGGGTTTTTACCGGTTGAAAATATTATACGATCTTGAAAAACTTATTAATTTCTTATCACTTTTTTTACAGCAGTAATTCTCAACCTTTTTTGTTGTTGCGGTGCACTTTTAATAATCTTAAAATTTGGCGGCACACTAACAATAAAATAAGTTTAAAAGAATTTTACTTAACTGTATTACACTTCCATCTATTCACGAAAAAATAAGTTTAATATACCACGAATACTCTTAGTTTATTTCAATAAAATGGCCAAATGAATCGGCGTCGAATTTTTTTTCAGAGTATAATTACTAATTTTTAAAAAAGAAATTTGCGGCACACAAAAATACCGTGGCACAGTGGATAAGAATCACTGTGTTAGAGGAATGGGTAACATTAACTCTTTCCGAAGCAATCAATGATTAGTTTGTACGAGCCCTGTGAAAGGGAAATCTAATCTCCGTTGGGAATTGGATAAAAAAAATTTTTCGCTTATCGTTTCTGTGCTTGTAGCTTAACTCTTAAATGAGAATAAGATTTCATTCAGCGATAGTTAACCTAATCATAGTAGCAAAATGCAACTATATTTAGCTTTCCAATATTTTGTGTGTTCTTTTTATTTTAAAAATCTTATACAGAAGTATAAAACTGTTTTTACTTCGTGAGTATATAGCTTTTATAATCTATGACGTTACAGTTTCTTTATTATTATGTTTTCTTCTTAATTACTATTACTTTTTCTTATTTTTGTTCCAAAATAATTCAATAAAAACAAAAGAAATAGAAAGAGCATTTCTTGTTCAAGCAAATGTGCATAAAGCAGTGCTTCTCAAACTTTCAATACTTGCGACCCAGTTTTCAATCAGAATTTTCATCACGCCCTCCTCCATACAATGACAATGTATTGATTTCAAAAATAACGTACTAAAAGCTACATGTTGAAGCTACAATATGACTTTAATTATAAACCGTGCAAATTATCAAGATAAGTATTAAATTTTGTGTATAGTTTTGTATATGATAAGCCCAAGGGAGTCACTAGAAATTATTAATCTTGTACTTAACTTAGTGCATTGATAAATTTATTATCAAATATAATACATTCTACAGTGCAGATACATGTGGCATGCAGCCAAAAGCAAAACACAGTCTTCGCGTGCAGGCGCAGCTAATGAGAACTGAAACTGTAAAAACAGAGACTCTTGAGAAAAAACTTTGAGAGAGAAGAGAGAACGCGAGAGGTGCGCGAGCAGGCGTTACCTTCTGAATATCATCGTCAAACTTATCTGTAAAAACTTATCTACCTTTTTAATTAATTTTTGTTTAATGTTAAAATAAAATAGAAGAAAAACCAACGTCTTGGACCCCTTGTTGTCTCCCACAAATTATGGGGGCTCGGCCGAGATAGATAAAATTTCGATTTTGAACCAAAGTCTGGACAATGAACAACAGCGTCCGTGAAGGAGACGCTCCGCCATTTTTCGGAAACTTCGTTCAACCTGTGTAGAGGTTGAATTTTTCAACTTCATTCCGCCTGTGTAGAGGCCGGAACCACAATTTCAACTATATTACCTGCGAAGAGGTGAAATCAGTGGAATCAACGTTTTTATTGGATACATCGTACGTGCGAGCAACAAGGGAGCCAGAAAAAAAAAAGGTAGGATCTTTCCAAATTTTTATAAAATGTATAAAAACGCTCTTAAAGAGGATCTCATAAGAGTCGTTGAGAATCTAGACGGTACTGTGGAAAGTACTGACACTATAGTTAAACTAAAGACTAAAATTGAGAACAGTAGCACATTTGAAAGTGATCCAGATTTCGTTAAAACTTTAATTCAAAACTGTATAGATGAGAGAGTATCGCAAAACGAAAGAGAGGTAACTGCAGAACAAAAAATTGAGCTCGCGAAACTTCAGTTAGCAAAATTAGAAAAAGAAATCGAACTCCAATTGGCTAAAAATAAAGCATTAAGTTTAAATCCTGCAGCTAAAGTCGAAGAAAAACAGTTCGAAACTAACATAGAAAATATGATAAAAAGTATAAAAACTTTATCTCTTCCTGTTCCCACCAGATCTGAAAATTTTAATCTGTTCTTCCAATCATTAGAACGCGCATTTTTAACCAAGAAAATAAATGACGAATATAAATCTGAAATTTTAATAAATCTTCTGGGCGAAAGAGCTCATAACGTCTTACTGTATATTAAAGAAGAAGAATTAAATGACTATGAAAAACTAAAATCTATAGTACTCAGAGAATTCCAATTAACCCTCGCGAGTGTTTAAACTCATTTAAAAATGCTGTAAAATCATCAGGCGAGACATACATCCAATTTGCTGCAAGATTGACGGCAAACTTCCAATATTATTGTTCGTTAAGAAAAAGTTAATTCCTTTGAATCTCTATGTGATCTTATAATTTCTGATAAATTATTTGAAACTTTAAATAAGGAAACTGCAACTCATATTGGCATTCGAGAAGCAGAAGATTGGTTTAGGCCTATTGATTTAGCTAAAGAGTGTGATATTTATATTTCATCTAGAAGCGGATCACATAAAGAAATTCCTATTACTTATGGATATACCCAAGACCCCTTTAAAAATAAATCACAAAACTTTAAAACAAAGATTAAAGAGAACTATCCCCAATATCATGAAAGAGAAAATAAAAATAGCTTTATATGCGGTGATTCATCTCATTGCGCAAGAGACTGTGGGAAGCGTTTTAAACCTAAAGAATCTAATGATCACATCCATAATAAAATAAACGTGAATACTTTGAAAATCGAGAGCGAAAAACAAAATAGCGATGAATGCGCAAATCTTCAATACGTAAACATTTTTGTGGAAAATCAGCCCGTAACAGCATTGATTGATTCAGGTTGCCAGATCCCAGTTTTAAATTCCTCACTAATTAGAGTGCAAACACCTTCCGAAGAGATCATAACATTAAGTTCATGTTTTGGCGAAAAGCGAATGGTAGAAGTTAAACCCATAAATATTTCTCTTAATCAACACTCTCCTAGCTTAAGTGTTGGAACGGCAATATCACCGACCTTGACCGAAGAATTTATTATACATCCCAGTGTATATTCTGAAATAGAGAAACTAGGCCACGCAAAGAGCGATGTTTTATTGAATGAAAGTGAATCCTCTTTAGGTGCTCATGCTTATGCTTATTCTAGTGCTATTTCTTTTCCAAATGTTTCCGTTTCAAATGTGATAGAAAACTCTAGTTATGATTTGCCATATGTTAAAAACTTTAATACTAGAAATGATTCGAGTTCTCTAATTAAGGATTATAAATGTAATAAAATTAAGAGTACTAAGTTAAAATTGAGTATTGTAAGAGAAATGTTCTGATATAGTATTGTGTAAGAAAGCCAATGGTGCCATGAAAACGAGTTCCGAGGAATTTATCTCCCGCTCACCTAACCCTTTACCTATGAAGAGTGAACATCGACGGTTTGTGTTGCTCCGGAAAATTTTTGAGCCTTGGCAGTGGAAACGAAGGAAAAAGAGAAATCGTTTTGAACAGACGTCCAGAACTCTACAGAGGAAAATATCGATGCGTTCAACCAAAGATCAACTTGTTGAAAAAGACGTTCTTATGCCTGTGAAACACAATGTTTTCCTGTGGAACCTTCCGGATGTCGAAGAGATGCCTTCACATGATGGAGAAACTGTCTAGTTCAGAAAAATTATGATATGTTTAATCTCTATATATTTGTCGTATAGTCCTTGTCTGTTCCGTTTTTTTTTTGTATGTTTCAGATTCTCCTCTGGTCTCCATGGAAGTACCGCTGCGGACAGCGTACGGTCAGAATGGCCGTTGTGGCATGCAGCCAAAAGCAAAACACAGTCTTCGCGCGCAGGCGCAGCTAATGAGAACTGAAACTGTAAAAACAGAGACTCTTGAGAAAAAACTTGGAATAAGAGAAAACGCGAGAGGTGCGCGAGCAGGCGTTACCTTCTGAATATCATCGTCAAACTTATCTGTAAAAACTTATCTACCTTTTTAATTAATTTTTGTTTAATGTTAAAATAAAATAGAAGAAAAACCAACGTCTTGGACCCCTTGTTGTCTCCCACATACATTTATAAGTATATTATATCAATGTAAATGTGTATTTTACTTTTTTATTACATCAGAATATATTTTGTTTTGCTTCCTTTCAGTAAATTTGTAATTTTTCAAATCTTTTATTTTTGACATGCTCGTGCCCCCCTTGTAAGATTATCCCCCCAAGGGGGGACGCCCCACAGTTTGAGAACCGCTGGCATAAAGCTAAAAATCTCGAATTAATGATCACTTTTATTGAATAATAAATTTCAAAAATTATAGCTCAGGAAAATCTGTAGATCTGGGTTATAGGTTTTAGCATTTCAAATTCTTAAAAATTATGTGTTTCAGTGCACACATAAACATTGCCTCTGTAATTATTAGCCTTGTTATTAAACAAAAAAAATCACTTCATTTTCTAAACCAAAGTAATACATTATTGTCAAACCTTTAAGCTTACAATTGATAATTTTCTTTATTGAGACAAATTCATTGCATTATATAATAATAATAATACATAATATCAACACCAATTTTTTCTTTAAGGTATCCGACTACGTTCGGAACCGTGATTTTACAAAGCGCATAAATGGATAATTTTCATGATATTTAGAGTCTCAGATTAGAATATATGCATAAAATTGTTTTAAGGACATTTTGACAAAAAAAGTTTATTTAAATATAAAATTTCGGCAAAAACTTAACTTAGAATAATCTTTTTTCCAAATGTTCTCCTTTTGTGAAAAATGGTACTATTATAATAATATTTTGCCTGTATATAGCTCACACCTCTCTACAGAGGCTCAACTAGAATTTTTAAAATATATAACTTAGAAGCGGGTTTATTCATATTTTACGACCACAGAGGGGAGCAATTTTAAGAAAAAAACGCCAATAATTATTTCAATGGGTGGTAACTCTGAAAATAATGTGAATTTTTCAAAAATTCTAGTTGAGCCTCTGTAGAGAGGTCTGGGCTATATACAGGCAAAATATTATTATAATAGAACCATTTTTCACAAAAGGAGAACATTCGGAAAAAAGATTATTCTAAATTATTTTACCAAAATATTATATTTAAGTAATTTTTTTTGTCAAAATGTCCTTAAAACAATTTTATGCATGCATTCTAATCTGAGGGACACTAAATATCAGGAAAATTATCCATTTATGCACTTTTTTAAAATCAGGGTTCCGAACGTAGTCGTATACCTTAAAAAAGGCTAATAGCCCTACCTTGCATCTGAATTATAAATTAAACGTAAACCATATTTGCTTCCTTAAGAGTATCTAACTAAAATTAAAGTACAGGCTGAGTACAAATGATGAACCCGATTTTAAAAAAATTCTGTTATCAAAACTACTTCACATATTACAGTAAGTGATACATGAATGTAAAGAGAAATCTTCAAAGCTTTTTTTCTGTTACAATATTTGATGTGTGACTATTGTTACACCGCAAGCACTCAATCTGTAATCCACTTCGTTCCATACATTTTATAACATCTATCAATTGTTCGTAATAATGCTTACTTGCCGTCCTCTTTTATTTGTTGTGTCAGTTGCAAATAATACGGCTCGAAATTTAATTTTTTTCATAAAACTTTTTAATTGTTTTTTAGGCTTTCCAAGTTTACAGGCGGCAGCTCTCGCAGACTTCCGTGGACTTGGAACAAAACTCTACCTCGCCCGCTCCACTGCTTCTTCCGAGACGCTTGGCAGACCGCTGCTTTTATTTTTTACACAAGCTACCTGTTTTCTTAAACTGGTGATAGCATTGCAAAATACTCTTGTTGTTCGGTGCTTCTTTTTCGTGGCTATTTCTAAATGCACGTTGCACCAAAATAACTGAAAAAAACTGTACATACACAAAAACTCTTCTCTGCCATGTTTAGATTTCAATCATAGCCATCTTAAATGTGCTGTTAATCATTGGTGGGGAAAACATCTTGGTATATTTCTCTTTCCATCCATGTATTACTTATTGTTATAAATGCAATAGTTTTGAAAGTAGGATTTTTTTCAATATCGGGTCCATCCTTTGTACTCATGTATTTTTTAAAAATGAATAATAATTACCAGTGCGCGTGTGCATAAGTAATCGCATAAATAATCAAGAATAAAATTGTGATTTGAATATTTTTAAACAGAAAATCAGAAGGAGGCGTATATTCAAGCTTTAGGTGGGAGTTTATTATTTGTAATGGTTAAGAGCATATTGCTAGGATATTATGATAAGATTGGTTAATGGCAACGAACCATTTAAAATTTAAAATCTTGATAGATAATCAAGTACTTTCAATTCTTTTTTACATTTATTTTCAGGACAAAATAGTGGTCGTGGTGGTCAAATAGTCACGGTCGCGAACTCACGACCAGCGTTGCCGAGTCGTGGGTGACACTAAAGACCCATCATGTAGAGGAGCTGATACACGTTAAGCCTGTCGTGCTCATTAGCGTGATATGTATGTTTGGGGAAGGAGTTTCCATCTCAGGTGTAGTCATCACTTTACTATGGTTCAGAATTACGATGTCGGTCGCCAATAGCCCTCGTGTTCAGGGGCGTTCTTTCCACTAATAGTCCCCTTGGGGAATATTGGGTATTTAAAAATTATTCTATTGTAAACCTGCCTCGAAAGAAGATGTGATTATGTAAATTAAGTATTGTATATAAAGATTAAACTTTCGAGTTAGAGAGAGAGAAGTTAGACTGCTATACGACAGCAGGGATTCATTAAACGTGAAGTGAGGCGTGAGCACTTCGTAGCTTATTTGAGTAATATTAAGATTGACGATTTGATGAATTTATGATTAAATCGGATTAGGCCGATTTGAATTAGAAGATGTATTGCTGGACGTAAGTGATCCGATTTATTAAGTCTTATATCTCGTCTACTTCGCTATTGCTTTCCATACATAATAATTTATGCATTTCTTAAATTGGGTTTTAGAATGTGTGTGTCGTTGTTGATAACTGCGAATAAATAGAAGTTGTTTTGAATATATGGCTAATCTCTTTCTTCCGACTCTCCCACACTAATGGCGACGCGGGGCGTCCATTACAACGTTTTAAGCCTTTTTGACGCTCTGGGCCCAGAGAAATCTTGATTTGTTGAGGACCTGGACCCCTATTCAAAAGTAGGTCCTACCTGTGATCTTTAAAAATAGACGATATATATCATGCAATGCCAAATATTCGTACAAACAGAAATTTGAAAGAAAAATCTGTATTGGACTCATAATCTCACAAACCGGATCGACCGAAGGTCGCATTTCGACTAAATGAGTTGAATGGTTGCTTATGGTATTAGGCCTAGTCCCAGACATGGACAATGGTCTTCACCTAATAATACAGTCTGGCCACTTTTGCCAGTTAACATGCATTTTGAAAGTCCCTGTTTTCCGTAAATATGTTGTTGTTGTGGCTAATGCCACCTGTGTCTGACGTAGTCAGAACGAGGCCCACGAAATTCATCGTGGCATGGGCAAGAGGTACGCCTTAAGCACCATACAGGTGACAGAGCGATTTAAGCTCGGTGAAACTCCCCGAAGGGACGATAGATGGCGACACGACCTCTATCTCCACCTCCACAATTTCTGCAAGTTAATTGAAGGGGAGGGAAATATTCTCCAGTTCCTGCGCTCGTGAATAAGCCCACAAGACTACGGACCCACTGATTTAACGAGCACGTACTCCGTGTGCACTCGGAGGGTATTTGGTGACATTGAGCATCGAACCCAGGCCTTCCGGTCTGGAGTCCGATGCTCTAACCACTAGGCTACCCACGGCCCTTCGGAAATATGTACGCGAATAATATTGAACCAATAAAATTATCCGGACCATAATCTTTCTAAGAGTGAGTCGGAAACTGAGGCCCCCATCGAAGGCGAGCCCCTGGGCCCTAGCACAGTTGGCCCATACCTTAAGACGTCCTGCTCGTGTTGCTCCAGAGTACGACATAAATTAAAATCAAACCCAGGACACAAGGTAATCGCATTTTTTTAAACTCATTCTTCATATCAAAATTGATTAAATATAATATTTCTGTTTATTTTATTTACTAATATTTATACAAAATTAATGTAAAAAAATTTGGAAAAATGTATGAAATATTTCTGGTTTTATACATTAGGCCCAGTGGCGGGGTGATAGCGTATCGCGCTTCCACACCACAGGTTCGAATTTCTATCTTCGGGTTGGGCAAGGTCAACTCATCTTTTCATCCCTCCTGCAGTGGGTTGATGAATGAGTACCAAGCTTGCTTGGATACTTAAAACACTGGAGGTCTCGCTTCAGACTGACCACCTGATCAGGACATCTGCTCATGTACCTCAGTGCCCAGTGGTCACGTATACTGGGATGGGCACAGTAAGCCCTGGCCCATATGGACTTTTGCACAACTGAATTTGAATTTACATTTTTTTGTTGTTGTTGTTGTTGTATGTTGTGTACGGGAGTGTGTTTATAAAAAAGAAAAAGAGCAATAAAAGAAATTGTCCTCTTTTAGAGTATATTACCAATTAAAAATAGTATTAATTACTTGTGTGAGACAGAGAGAGGTTTTACGCATGTGAGCTTGCTAAATATATTGAGTTGATGTAAATTTAGCAGAATTTTTTTTTAAATAATGAATTATTTCCGTTTTTATTTGCTTGACATTTTAATTAAAGCAAATTTTATCTGAGCAAGTTTAAACAAGTTTATAAAGAAATTAGTAATAACGGAATAATTTATGAATGAAACCTCTTAATGAATGAGTTAGAATAAAATGAAAAGAAGCATAAAAAGAACTACCCCAAATGCTCTTAGAGAAACTCCTTCGTTGTCCAAAGCAAGTAGTGACAGGAAGACGTATATCCAGTTACGGTTTCTGTTACCCCTTTTTCTCCTTTGCCCTTTAACAAGTGGGGTCGTTCGTTTGGCGAGTAAATCGGTAGCGTCGTCTGACTGTTAAGGGTGAAAAAAGTTCTTTTTTCTCCATCTTGTTTTTCTTTCCTCTTCTTTCTCTCTCTTCTTCTACTCTGTTTTCTTTCTTAATGAAGCTGGAAACGCAGTATTAACCCCAGTGTCAAAGCGGATGACAGGGCTTTAATTTTTGCCACCGAGTCGTTCTCGGGTAATTTATCTCGATTTTTAAGACACCCAAGATAGAAGATTCGCAGTTTTTATGGTCTCTCGTTTGAAAGAGGTTTTTTTTTAAATAACACACAGTTGTAAATTAGAAAAACTGTAATTGTGAAAGGAACCAATGTTAAAAACGGATTATTGTTACCAGATACGAGTATCGAAAAAATCGAACGATATTTACTTTCAAATTATTTAAATTGTACTTATAATCGCATACTTAAAAAAAAAATGTTTATACTAGTAAATCTAATGCTGAAGAACAACAAAGGATTACCAGTTCTAAAAGTACTAAAAATTTCCATAAACAGAAATTTAGAATGCATTGCTTGTAAAAACTGTATTTTCTTTTTGCAGAATGTCGTATTTATATTTCGTCAATAATTATTAACATGGCTGTTCGTTTGTTTTTTCAAAATCTGAAAAAGATCTAATTTTTAAATTGTACTGTTATGTTCAGGAAATTGTAAAATTTTTTGATGGTTTTTATTTATTACTTAAAAGAACAAGAATACGAAGAAAGGAAAAAATTATTTGATCTTAAATAAAAAATAAATAAAATAAGTTATTTATTTATTTAATTATTTGAATAACACAATTTACTTACAATTATTTTGAATAACAGTGTTTGGAATGGATTTCAAGTAAGAAAGGAGCTCTTTTTGTGTAGAAGATTTCGTAAAATTTACTTTGTGGTTTTCATTGCTAAAATTATCTGACTGACTTGAGCGAGAGAAGCATTACCCATGACTGCTTGCCGTCATCACCTCGCTAACTAGTCACTACCATTGAATTTTTTTGTCTGCTTCTTTTTAAATCATTGCAGTAATTTTTTTCCTTTCAGAAAACGGGAAATTTTGGCTGTGTTACGGGAGAAACGGGTCAGGCTATCTATAAATGGAACATATGGTCGTGTTAGTTATGATAGATGTTGTTGTCGTTTCCTTCCCGAAGGGAAGGAGAAGCCACGGTAGCCGAGTGGTCAAGGTATCAGATCGTGGCTGGCCTTGTCACGAGCTCGAGCCCAGTACCACTAAAGACGAGCCGTATAGGGGAGCAATGCACCGTAAATCTGTCGAGAGCTGAAACGTCCTCCCGTTGGTGTAGCGTGATAGTTAGGAGAGTTGATGCCAGCTCAGGTGTCGTCCACGTCACTTGACCATGGTTCAAAATTACGTAGTCCGTCGTCAAAAGCCCGCGTGTAGCTGAACAGTGCGACTTTAACATTCACTCACTCACCCGAAGGGGAAGGAATAAAAGTTGCCAGAGCCTGAGATAGATTGAACTTACAATAGATGGCGACACCACCTATATTTCCACAATTTAGGTATGGAACTGGAAGGGAGGGAAATATTCTCCAGCCCCCTGCCCCCGTAGTTCCTGCTGCGACCGCCCACAAGACTTTCGGACTCACTGATTTAACGAGCACGTACTCGGAGGGTATTTGGTGGCATCGAACCCAGGCCTTCTGGTCTGGAGTCCGATGCTCTAACCACTAGGCTACCCACGACCCAGTTATGATAGATATAACATTTATAACTTCGGATATATTTCATGACAAAAAAAAATTTTTTTTAGCAAATTCATTTAGTACTACAGTGAAAAGGGTTTAACGAGAAAGTGAGGGGCTGAAATATTTTTTCGTGTTAAAAGATATTACAGGGAAAAAAACTTATATTCAAATAAACTATGTTAATTAGAGTACATTTATTTTATTTACATAGATATGTTCAAATATTACCATAATGTGCTCTTTTTATACCAAAATCTGTTCAGATTTCCGTTTTCGTCTGTTTTTTTATTTACAGTCTTAAGAAGCTCCGCCTTCATTTTAAGCAAAATAGCGGTTTACTTTCCGCTTGAGCTATTTACCAATGTGCTTGTAAAAAAAATCTTCTACAATAGAAAATAAACGCCAACCAAAAACTCACTGTGACTTTTACCTATACTACGATACTAATCTTCATCGAATTCCAAAGCCAACCGGCAAGAGATTAGATGTTTTTGTGTGGCGTTTGTAGGGATGGAGGGTGAAAGTATCTACGATAAACCAAATTGACTCGTGTCACAGGCTTATTCTAAAGGTATATCAAAGCCAAGTTAGCCTCATTTCTACGAAACATGTGAAAGCACATCTTTCATTTCACATCCCTCTTAAATCTCATCTGAACTACTGTTGTTTTCCCTTTTTTTTTGTTCATTTCAGAAGAGAAATATTTTTGTGATAAGCGATTTTTGTTTCGTGTTAAGAGAAAAAATTGCATGAAAATACATAGTAGTTTGTCGGGACCATTAAATCATTTCGTGTAAGCCGATGTTTCGTCTTAAGCGTTTTC
Source organism: Trichonephila clavipes (assembly GCA_019973935.1). Lineage (NCBI taxonomy): Eukaryota > Metazoa > Arthropoda > Arachnida > Araneae > Nephilidae > Trichonephila > Trichonephila clavipes. The sequence goes on from BMAU01000187.1 coordinate 419,086, forward strand.
GCGTTAAACATATTTCACTGTATTTAAAAATATTTTCATTTGTTTATTAGAACCCTAATTGACATTATCTGCTCAATACAGATTCGAGTCTCTAATCATCTGTCAAATGGCGACGTCTAAATCTCAAATGACACCCCATCTTCTAAATTTCCACATTTTGCAGCTTTTTGTGTGATGTTATCAGCTTAAAAGCATTTACGGCGTTGGATTGATATATAAGTTATGAATTCATAGAATAAGTTCGTAACACACACACACAATCAACAAAAACGCTGGCGTACTTTCCATTAATGCGTTTGATGAATATCGAAAGAATACATGTGCGAGTCACAAAATGTCTTAACTTCAAGTTAAGAAAATCTTTAAATACTACTACACTTCAAGTTAAGAAAATCTTTAAATACTACTACACAACCGGAAGCCAAAATTCTCGTTCAATGAGTAATCTTGTTTTAATTAGCACGGATCTTGTTCACATATCACTAAATCTGTCAATCACGCCATGAACTTCATCACAACCTTCAGCTATCGCCGAAGTGTTAGGAGAAATGACAGTTAATACGTTCCTTCTACCACTCACGGAATGTTATGCTTGCTTTCCACCGACCTTGACACGAAGACGATTCCATCGTTAGCGTCTCTCAATTGACGGTTAAAAAAGACGTTACGTTTCTGAGGTCAACTTTTTCGAAGAGATGACAAGTTGTTCTCCTTTCGCTCTTTTTTTTTCTCTCCTTCAACCCTAAAAGAGGACGACGCGAAAAAACTTGATGTAATTCGACATGACGTATATTAGCACTCTAACACACTATTGATAGCGACCGGAAAAGTGATTATATGGTTTTGCGGAGCCCTATCTATCGAAAGGAGAGTGTACTTCATTCAAGAGGTTTTGTAACACTTTTGTGTTTGTGGGATGGAAGTATCTTTAAATGTGCTGCATTAACTTTTAACAAAGCCATTTAATGGTGTGACACTCGAAGCAACTAGTGTTTAAAAGTTTTAGGTGTGGGCTCAAGTACTTAGTGTCCCCAAAACGAGTACTTATTCTCAAGAAGAATAAAAAAAATAAATGCTCATATTTTATTTACATTTTAATCATACAGATTATTTTTTTTAGCTCGTCATCTCTCAAAGGGATTTTTTAGATTCAACAGCGAGATTTCATAAGTTTCACCCTTTCCCTTTCCCTGTATAAACAAAAAACGAAGTGTTAGTATTTTGCTATCTTTGACGTAAATTTAATTGTCCTATTCTATTTCCGTTTGTTCTATATTCTATTTTATTTTTAACATACGTTTTAAAACACTTCATACAAATATATATATATCCGAATTTACAAAATAAAATATTCTATTAGCATCACCTAAAAGTTAACTTAATCTTGCGAACAGCATATACATGTGAAGAGCCTAGGGAGGGCGGCACTGCATGCGCCCTACCACGTGATTCAGCTCGCTCCGTAAGGAGACGAGTGGCTAACCCCAGACCATAACCGAGACGGCGAAGGAAAAGGAGACAGAGAAAACTGCCTGCTTAAGACGAACTTTTTAGCCTCTTGGCAATGATGTACATTTATATATTCAACGTAGAATAGTATTTGTGTGATTGTGTTGTCCCACTTTTGTTAACTGTTGGAATAAACAGTTTTGTTTGTCAACACTTAGTCTTTAGGGCTAACGAAATAAACTCATTATTCATAATCATTGCATACATAAGAATGGATCGCGGCTATATGCAAGAAAAAAATTATTATTTGGAACCTACATTTTTACTGAAAAGATGTTCTGTAGCACTAGTTCTATAAAGACTAGTTCTTACTTTCAATTTTTTGCCATAAAACGCACGATTCTGCTGCATCTGCTTGAGTGTAGTTTGTGTGATTTATTTTTGAAAAAACACCCGCTGTTGAAATGAGACTCAGCCTTTAATATACAATTCAGATCAAAACTATTGTGCAATACTCTTAAAAAGAAATATCACTCATTGTTTCTGTTACACTTATTGGTAAGCTAATTTAAATTTTTGCAAAACTAGCAGTGAAATTTATGTGTCGAGGAGGCATGAAGACGAAAAACAGTTTCTTAAAAATTGGCCTTTAATAATCAATCATAAAGTCACTGCGCTCGTTACTGGAGCGATAAAATCAATAAATTCAAAAAGCAACATTACCAGTGACATCCGATTCGAACCGTCTTCTAATATTGTAAAATTAATTTCTAATCTAAAATGGTGATGCAACCTGCAGTTGCATTGCCAACCAGTTTTTTCTCTCCCTCTTAGAGTTAAACCACTCACATACTTCTTATATTTCCGTTTCTCCTTCCTTTTTAAAAACTAACATGAGCCGAATTTAAATACTAGCTTGATTTGCATGGCAGTTGCTGCCAACCTCAAATCACGAAACTCAAAAAGATCGGGTTCGAATCGGTGTGCTTACTTTCATTGAGATCATGAAACGGGATTGGAAAAACAACACAAGGAGATCATAAAAATTTGGATCCGACTTTTTAAATGTCTAACAATCGGCCCCCTTTTTCCAATCTCGTACCATTATCTCTTACAAATCAGTAAATTTTAATCTATAATCACATGTTATACAATTTAACACAAAAAAATACATTTTATTCACAATCTTTATTGTAATAAACAAACTAATATTTTAATCTTAAAGAAACAAAGTCTTATTCTCTAAAAGAAATAATTTTCTACAAAATTCTAACAATTTTTCCTTTACCATTGGTTTGGTAAAAAATGTCCGCCAAATTATTTTGGTACCTATATATTTAATTTGGAAAACCTTGTCGTATATCAAATTCCTTAAAAATGATAACGAACATCGATATGTTTTGTTCTACAATTTTCTACCGGTGACTTTGAAAAACTTATAGCAGCTTGATTATCACAAAACATTACATTTTCACTTAATTCCAAATTTAAACTTTTATTATCAATTACATTCTTTAGCCAAATGAATTCCTTAGCTGCTTCTGTTAAACAAACATACTCAGCTTCCATGGTCGACAGACTAACGGATTTTTGCTTGAAGGTTCGCCATGAAATTGGAGTTTCGTCTATAAAAGTTATGAACCCTCCCATCGACACTCGATCATTCCTATTTGTAGCAAAATCCGAGTCTGAATAACATCTTAGTTTTAATGATTTAACTTTTGAAAGTTCTAATTGGTATTCTTGAAATACCTCGTCAAATGACTCACCTCGTAATTGTGTGTTACCTCGCGCAACTAAGCGGGCCTTGTATCTAACAATTTTATTATTTTCATCATATTTAATGGTATAAACCCAACGGTTTTCTAAAATTTTTATATTATCCGGATGATCAACTAAATCCCAAACATTACGTTCCTTCATTACGTTAATTTCTTTATCCATTGCATCATGCCATTTAGATGCGTCTCTGGATCTTATCGCCTGTTTGTAACAGTTAGGAATAGTTACTTCAACCATAAGAGCTTCTTGTTGCTCTGACAAATCTGAAAATCCCTGGGATTCGGTATTATCTTTTCTAAAATTAAATAAACTAGGATCATACTCAATATTATGCCTCTTACAGTATCTCTCTATCTCGTTAAAAGATTTTAATCGGGTTGCTTCCCCTTCTATACTATAATATACGTTAGATCCAGTTACTTTCCTACCTATATTTCGAATCCACTTAACCTCTGTACATGGGATCAAGCTATGATTATCGGAAGATACATCTGGTTTTTCAGATGTTGAGGGCGTTTCCGTATTTGTCTTTGAAACTAAACGACTCGTTAATGAATCTTTTACTCTATCGGAATCATCCTCATCATCATAATAATCAGGAAGGTTTAAATTATATCCAAGGTTACTATTAACTTTTTGTCTAAAATTAATTCCCCTCTTATTTTCATCGAATCTTACATTAATAGTCTCGACTAATTTATTTTCATCTATCAACCATATTCTATAACCCTTAGTACGTTGTGCGTATCCCATCATAATTCCCATTTTCGCACGCATATCGAATTTTTTCTAATTTGTTTTGGCACACCAGCCTATGCCAAACATCCAAAAGGTTTTAGATGCAATACCGATGGTTTTCTACCTGAATATTTTTCGAAAGACGTTTTGTTACTGTCTTTGTGACAAATTCGATTCCACGCATAAGTGAAACAAAGTAATGCTTCTCCCCAAAACTTATGGGGAACTTCACTAGACTTAAGCAATGTTTTGATGCCATCTAGAGCGGTTAAATTGAATCTCTCCGCGACCCCATTCATTTCTGGCGTATATGAATTTGTTACCTCATGCTTTATACCCAGTTCTGTCAAGAAATTATCCATATCTTTATTACAAAATTCTAGTCCGCCATCAGTTCTAACTGCTATTACCTTTCTACTTAGAAAACGTTCTGCTCGTTTCTGAAATCTTATAAACGTATGAAATACGTCAGATTTATTTCGGATGGGAAATACAGTCACCTTTCTTGAATAATCGTCAATTATACTCAAGAAATATTTATTACCGCCTTGGCTTTCAGTTGGCATTGGACCACAGAGGTCCATATGCAACAATTCCAATGGACGTTTTGATCTTACGGCCCCCGTCTTTTTGAATGAAACTCTCTTGGACTTTGCTAATTTACACGGTATACAATGAGTCTTACCATTATCAGTTAAGCGTGGGAGACCTTTTACACTATCATTTTTACTAGTTTTTACCAAATAATCGTTATTAACATGACAAAAGCGTTGATGCCATATTTCTATTGATCCGTTTTTTGTTTTAGCGGTTACATCACTAAAAAAACTAATTTCTTTACTCTTTGGTATAATATAATGATCTGGCTTAAAAAATACAAATTTTCATGGCGTGTCGCCGAGAACAATTTTATCCAGTCTTTATTAAAAACATTAATTTTACCTTTAGTACCCACAAAATGCGCACCTTTACTTTCTAATCTGGAACCGGATAATAAATTTCTCCTCAACTTAGGATTAAATAATACATCAGTCAAAGTTATTTCATGAAAACTCCCCTTATATTTTACCCGAAATCTAAGTGTACCGATTCCTTCTACGGGACAACTTTTATCCTCCGTTGCTAACGACATTTTCATGTTAGTTATCGGTTTAAGATCTAAAAATAAACTCTTGTCATTACAAAAATGACTCGTGGCAGCAGTATCTATTACCCAAACACCTTTATCAGAGTTTTCCTCAAATAAGATACAACTAGTTACGAGTTGTTTATCTAGTTCTAAAAGACTACATTCAGCTTCACAAAATTTTAAATTTATATTAAACTCTGTGTTAAAAGTTTCATTTACATTTGAAGGAGATTTTTGTAGAGACTTTTTCTCTTTACAGTTTACTTTAAGATGTCCGTACTTATTACATACATAACACGGACCTATAGTCTTAATATATTGTTTAACATTTTTAATAGTTTTACAGTTAAATACCTTACCACTTTTCTTTTGGTAATCATTCTTGCCATTTGGATCTCCATGAGCTGCAGCCGTAGCACTAGGTAACGTCTTCGACTTCTTCGAAGTGAAACTGTTCAAGTAAGCATTCTCCGCTTTCTCCAAATCTTGTTTCATCAACTGAAGACGATTGGCTTCTAATATCAGCTCTGCTTCAATTTTGACAACTCTGAAGTCCTCTTCTTTCCATCTGTAGATTTGTTGCACGGTAGACTGGAATTCCTGAGGAAGCCACCTTATTAATTGAAATCCTATGTACAGGTCGTCCAATTTATGACCCGCTTCTTGTAGTCTGGTTGCCGCTGTCTTTACACGAGATATGAAGATTCCAACATCTTCCCTGGTTGGTATTTTGTTCCAAAAAAATTGATCTAATAGTTGAATTACCCTTGCTCTTGTGACTAGTTCGAAGTGATCTTTTAATATCTTCCATGCCGCTACTCCGTCAGTTGTTTCCGTTATCAGATTTTTCAAATCTGAACTGATGTTAGTATAGATCAACGTATAACATCTATTCTTACGAAGTTGTAGATCTAATTTTTCCTTGTATGTTGCCTCTTCATCAGGTTGCTCTGTCTTGGTCTGTATTATAAACTGCCAGCAACCATAATGCATTAAGAGTACTTGCATATCATGCTTCCATGTGTTCCAGTTATTTGGAGTCAACACTGATATCTGGTTGTTAAACTCCATACCTGTTACTCGATTTAGCGTACTAGCAACAGAGTTCATAAAAAATAGTTCTAGACTGGAACAGTATTTAAATAGACAAAGTTCATGGCCTGGTTCAACTGCTTAGCCTGCCTCGACACAGTACATGGCCTGGTTCAACTGCTTAGCCTGTCTCGACACAGTACATGGACTGGGCCCATAACCAAATTTGTTACACTTATTGGTAAGCTAATTTAAATTTTGCAAAGCTAGCAGTGAAATTTATGTGTCGAGGAGGCATGAAGACGAAAAACAGTTTCTTAAAAATTGGCCTTTAATAATCAATCATAAAGTCACTGCGCTCGTTACTGGAGCGATAAAATCAATAAATTCAAAAAGCAACATTACCAGTGACATCCGATTCGAACCGTCTTCTAATATTGTAAAATTAATTTCTAATCTAAAATGGTGATGCAACCTGCAGTTGCATTGCCAACCAGTTTTTCTCTCCCTCTTAGAGTTAAACCACTCACATACTTCTTATATTTCCGTTTCTCCTTCCTTTTTAAAAACTAACATGAGCCGAATTTAAATACTAGCTTGATTTGCATGGCAGTTGCTGCCAACCTCAAATCACGAAACTCAAAAAGATCGGGTTCGAATCGGTGTGCTTACTTTCATTGAGATCATGAAACGGGATTGGAAAAACAACACAAGGAGATCATAAAAATTTGGATCCGACTTTTTAAATGTCTAACAGTTTCATGGTGCTCATGGTGGCAAGATTTTAACATAAATAAATACAACAAAATGTAATATTAATGTATTATTCTTCCAGATATAAATTTACACAATTTTAAGCGTTCATTACACAAAATTTGTAACAATGACAGTGGAAGGAAAAACTATGAAATTAAAATAAAATATCAAAATGTTTTTTTCAGTACATGTAAATATATATATCTAGGCTTTCGCCCAAACTGTTTTTTTATAACTTACATGTGCGCGTGTGTGTGCTTATTCAAGCATTAAAAAAAGCAATCGTTTCAATAGTTATCTGTAAATTTTTCTTTTATTACTTATAGAAAATGGATCTTAATATATATATGTTTTTTAAAAGAGGACTATTTCTATTATTTCATTACTATATAAATTAATTATTTGTTAATTAAAAAGTACATCGTCTATTATTTTGGATAAAAATACATGTCAGAGAGATTTTTAAGCTAACTATATGTAACAATTGATTGATTCATGAAAATTTGAAATTTATTTTACTATTTTAGTTTCTTAGAAACTAACTATTATTAAAAAAATGATGAAAGTTTTTTGTTGTACTCTTAGCATCAGAATCGTTTTCTTTTTATTGCTTCGCATTAATAATTTTTTAACTAACGCAATATTGTTTTTTATAAGTCACATCGAAATTTGAAGCTATATCTTATCTGTGAGGGAGAGGGGAAGAGGAAGCAATAGTTTTACACAAAAAACCCCGTGTTATGCCGGGCTAGAGAGAGGGAAAAGAAACCTGTCTTAAATATGTGGAACAAATTTCGAAAAAGGGAAATTTAAAGAAATAATTTTAGAAATAACTAACAGTGCGCTTGTACAAACACACACACATAATTGCTGGCATCATGAGGAAAAGAGAAAGCCCGTGCAACGCCAGACCATGCAGCTAATAATTAATATGTAATAAAACTCTCTGTATTTTTGACCTCCATTTCCTAACTCTGCATACATTGTGTGTGTGTGCTGCTGGAATCAAATTATTTAAGATGTTTTTTATTGTGCTTGGTACACTGAACTATATTGGTAGATTAGTTTGGCACACCGAAGCTATAAGGTTGCCGACCCCTGTTCTACAGTAGGGAGATTAGGAGTAAAATAATCAAAAAGAAAAATACTTTCAAAATTTAACATTGCCACAAAGAGGGTGAATTTTCGAAAAAATGGAAAAAGATAATTTTGGTTAGATGATTTTAGACTCAAAATAAAATTGTTTTTCTCTATTATAAAAAACGAAAATTTATGATTATTGATGAATGAGTACGGAGAAGTGAGTAGTACAATGTGGATTGCAACATTTCATAGCCCCAGCTCTATCACTGCGCACCGTCGAGTCTGTCCGATCCAAGCTGTTTTTCCTCCTTCCACTTTATCGAGCACCATAATTTTGACAGCATATATAGGTTTTTTTTTTATTTAATACTAAATTAACTGTTAAATGTACCTTTCTTGTAACTATTTACTGGGGGTTCTCACATCACAATGTTAAAAAGTACTAAAATAGAAGTTTTTCTTTAACCCTTTATCTACCGCATTATGATTTACTGCATTTTTTTTCAAGTAATATTTTTTTTGGAATCACTACATTGAAAATTAAGGGATATACATAAATAAAATACTCAACTTTTGGAAATTTAAAATCCGTTAGAGCTAATTACTTAATTAAAGATATTCAACTGTAAAATTAATTATATACATTGTTCACTTAAAGTAAATAGTCAAATCGTTTCCTAAGGTCTTCATTAACATACAAAAAAATAAGACACTTAACTTTTGACATTAACTATTTTTTTCGGAACAAAAATCTTCGCAATCCGCTGGAAACACCGTCAGCTGAAAACGCAATTTCTGCTATAAAACTATTCTCCTTCCCCGCTAAAATACTTATCATAGAGCCTGTGCTGTCATATATCTTGGAAGAGTGGATTTAAAAGAATATTCCTGCTAAGTATGATCAGAGTATTCGAAAAAAATGGTTATTCTAAGTAATTTTAAAGTGAATGGTACTTATAAGTACCTTCCATAGATAAAGGGTTAACAAAAATGACTGACTATTTACCATAAAAAAAATTCAAATACGTAAATTTCATTCCCCTTCTGTGACAGCACTTAACATAAGAGTTAATTTTGTGTATTTTATTTCCCCTTCATTTATATAAACCAGATAAAAAAAATTTGCATAGATAGGTTTTCAAATTCTGAGAAAAAATTTCAATCCTTATCCAAATCCTTAGTGGTAATTTTGATACATTTTTTCGTTAATGATGGGTTAATAAATTCATTGAAATATATAAAAGTTTTTTTTATGTAATTCAAGTATTGAGAGATAATACAATAATACTCGCATAACACGTTTTCATTCAAATAACATAAATTAAGCCTTAGGCATTGTGTATAAGTCACACAAAAGAAGTCGAATAATAAATCTTTTCAAGATATGCATGTTATTATTTAACAATGAAAATTGTTATCTCCAACCATTTTACAAGAACTTGTGAGCGATATTTATCGTAATATATCATTTGTAAATTCATCAACTGTATGTTTAATGTTTTCAGAAATCTTTGACTAAACTTCGAGCAATCTTTACTCGCACAGCATTCATCACTACTTTATCGGAAGATAAAACCATTTCTCACTGAGTGAAAAATCACCAAATCCTGTTAAATACTTAAAATAGTTATTAACTTTTACATTCGTAGGAACACGTCAGAATGTTAAACAATATCAAACAATTTATCTTTAAGCAGCTGATGCGTTTGTAGGATTGTTGAATATTTCATGATCGTCATTTCTCTATGTCCAAAGTTTCTGTAATTTTTCATTCATGTATTCGACGAAAAATATGCTCACATCTAAAAGTCGATTCGAATTACTTTCTTTCGATGTTTTTGAGAACTTTTTGAGGTTCCAAAAATCAATGCACCAACTTCGCAGGACTTGAAAATCAAGATAAGCATCTTTTTTTTTCTCCCTTTTTTTTTCATCTCTAGCACTTAATATGTTCGCAAAATTCAATAAATACGTGACATTTTAATTTGTCGTTGCTTAATAAGATACAACCCCAATAGCGAAATTTTGTGTTTTCCATTCTATAAGTAGAATTTATATTAAGTTGACATTTTGATAAATTGGGAGGAATTTATCTTTCCATAAAAGGGAATACTTTCAAATGATAAGACATTGTCTTTTTTTTTTCTATTTTATCAGTTAAAATAAATACATATTTTTGGGGATAAATACGATTATTCTTAGCTGAAAGCAATACTTTTCATATTTTCACAACTTTAAATTCTGTTACATAATGAATTTTTTTTTAATGACTACAGCATCGAAGAAAATGAAAGTATGTTTCGAATGATTTATGTAAATCAATGAAAAGAAAGTTTTATTGGAGACTTTTTATATAAATTAGAAGCCCAAAAATGAACCATACTTTAAAAACATATCAAGAAATTTGAAGGAAAAACAACAACGAAAATCACACTTATTCAGTTACAGTTATAATAAAAATTTGCTCATACTTTTAAATATGTGTCTAAACTTAATTAAAATAAAATTAAATATCAATTTTATACTAAAGTAAAAATATTAATTTTTATTTTTAACTAAATTGTCTTAAAAACAAAAATATTAATTTTTGTTTTTAACTCGATTCGATTTAAAATAAATAATATCTACTTTCACCAGTTAAAAAAAAAAATTAAAATTATTCTACATAAAGTTTTACGAATTCTAACAATAAGTTTAAATATATTAATTTTGTAAGCATAACACTTAAAATTCGTTTTAAAATTATCTGTTGGTAAATTAGTTTTATATTTTCTTAATATATAAATCGCTTGGCAGCTTTAATTATATAATAAAATATTCGTTCAATAAATTATCTGCTGTCTAACTGATAACTGTTTTCGTAACTGATTTACAAAATAGAATTTGTGGAAAATAATAAATCCACTGTTCGTGTTTATCTTGGAGTTTGTAGTAGATTGTGTGTAAAGATGCTCGTGGAATATTAAAAACAATAGTTATATGCCTCGTGGGTAATTGATTTTTGAAGAACAAGAACGATCGAAAGAAATATGACTCAAAAAAAGAGAAATAAATGAAACTCAAGGAAATAAATCTCAAAATAGTCATGAAAATCTAGTTAAATAAGAACATAATAAACGGCGAAAGAGAATTCGTAATGCAAAAATGCGTCTTTCTTATTAAAATGTGAGTATTTTCTCAAATTCTGGTTGTTTCCATTATTCTGATTAATTGTTGATATTTCTCATTCACTGATCATGAAACAAAATGAAAAATAATTGAAGAAAAATACTTCAAACCTATTTTTGATGCTCTCAATTCCTTTTGAAAAATATCCCTTTGTAAATAAAACTACTTTTTTGCTTAGTTATTTTTAATCATTGTTTACTTAGCATCTGCTATTAAACTATTGCTTGTTTACAATGTGTTTTAAAAACGTTTCTTCCATAATTTCTATCACAAAATAAAACACATACCAAATTTTTAAAAGAACAGATAATTTTAGCTTTAAAGCTTTATTTATGCACTGTTTACTGCAGTGTTATTAACTTGGCAGACAAATTAAAACTTATTAAAGTATCCGACTACGTTCGGAGCCATGATTTTAAAAAAGCGCATTAATGTGGATAATTTTCATGATATTTAGTGTCACTTAGAATGCATGTATAAAATTGTTTTAAGGACATTTTGACAACAAAAATTATTTAAACACAATATTTCGCCAAAAAATTAACTTAGAATAACCTTTTTACAAAATATTCTCCTTTTGTAAAAAATGCTTTTATTATAATAATATTTTGCCTGCATATAACTCAGACCTCTGTACAGAGGCTCAACTATGATTTTTGAAAACTTCACATTATTTTCAGAATTACCACCAATTAAAATAATTTTATAAGCGTTTTTTTCTTAACATTTTTCCCCTCTGTTGTCGTGAAACACGGATAAACCCACTTCTAAGTTATATATTTCAAAAATTCTAGTTGAGCCTCTGTACAGAGGTCTGAGCTATATGCAGGCAAAATATTATTATAATAGAAGCATTTTCCAAAAGGAGAATATTTTGAAAATGGGTCATTCTATGTTCATTTTTTGTCAAAATATTGTACTTAAATAATTTTTTATTTTAACAATACTCTTAAAACAATTTTATATACTTTTTCTAATCTAAGTGACACTAAACATCATAAATATTATCCATTTATAGGCTTTTGCAAAATCACAGTTCCGAACGTAATCGGATATCTTAAGAGAAAGAACAAACGGTTATAAATTCAACATTGGTAAAATCAACAGAGTAAACCAATGGAAAACAATGTATGTTAAGACTATATTCGACTGTTTTTAAAGTAAAAACACAAACATTTTTCAGAAAAAAATAGTCTTCAGTTTTATTATCGTGTTCTGAATTCCCTATCATGTTGAGTGCAGTATCTGATTCCCCTTTCTGTTGGGTCGCTAGAGTTTTTTCGGTCGCGATAAAGATTACCGTGATCCAACCAATGGTTTTGACAATATTTAAATGAAGTTTTACACAAAGCTACATTTTCCATTTCTTCAAAAACTATACACAATTGATGAAATTTTTATTTCCGTGGCTCAATACAAGAACAATCCTTGTAAAAATATAATTTTAAGAATTAAATATTCAACCCAGTCATGAGGGAATCATTTTGATCGATGCCTCACCATGGTCGCATTTTTACCTATAAATTGAATTTTTAGAACTAATTCTATTATTTTCACTAATTCTCATTAATTTTTTTTTATTTCTAGGCTGTGGATTGGTGTTTTACCATTGCAGACTTAATACATTCCAGGAAGCTGGTCTCTCTTTTCAGTGTGGCGACGTATAGGCGGATACCAATCGCCGCAGATAATTTTAACGCCCAGTTTCCACCATAGAGAGAGGCACCTGAGCTCTAACGATGCGAACTAGTACTAGGATTTAATTTTGCCGAGAGCACTCAAGCCAAACAGACACTCTAGGGATCTTTTACATGCCGTATAATCTTACGACCCAGCCGTTGTCGATTTTCTGCATCATGAAAAGTTGCAGAAAGCCAGTGACAAACCAACCACGCCACCCAGCTGGCTATTCTCAACAAAATTAGTTAAAAGAAAAAGAGTGACCGTGGTAGCCTAGTGGTCATGGTCACGGAGTGTCATGGGTTCGAGTCTAGCGCCACTAAAGACCGCCGAGTAGAACGGCATATTCACATTAAATCTGTAGAGGCTCAAAGTCCTCCCGTTGGCGTGGTGAGTTGTTCAGAGAGGGAGGTGTCAGCTCAGGTGTCGTCCTTGTCACTTGATCATGGCTCAAAATTATGAGGTCCATCGTGCAGCTTGCGAGCAGCGGTTTGCTGTCTCCTGTATTACGTTATCGCTACCAAATGATTGGTATGAGTTTTCATCCCACATTTTGTTTTAGTATAACTTCTTAAATTTTCATTTTAAGGGGGGGGGGTTCTGTATAATTTTTAAGGGAAAGATCAACTCTTAGTCAAGGGCGCCCACACACAAAGAGCATATTAGACTTGGAATATACGGTAAAGATAAAACTTTAAGATCCTACTACTCTCAAGGCTAACTATTAACATCTTTCATTCAAATTATTAAAGAACATTCATTAAGTCTGATTGCCATCGAATATTCGATGCAACGTATATTTTTTAAGATACAGAAATAAAACACCGTAAGAATAATTGAGCTTCGAAAAGAAACTATGTATTAATCTTGTACTGAAACAAAATCACACCGTAATTAAACCAAACCAACCATTTATATTCGAGAACTTAGTTTTTATCTCAAGACCGCTTAAGACGATGAATCATTTCCACATTAGCATTATTTTCACTCGTCTCGTTGAAGACTCGTTTTTAAAAAATCAACGATAACCGTAACTCTAATATTTTCTCGCACTGTCACTTTATCTGTGTCGGCATACATCATTCTCGATAAGTCCCTCCACTTACTCCAATTCTACAATTTAAAAAAGAAATTAAGACTGAAAAAGTAGAGGCTCTTTAAAACCGTCGCCTGAAAACGGCCACAGCTCTGGGTGCGACTTCCGCCCTTGAGAGCAGCGTGGGAATGGAAAGGCATGAATGGGCCGTCTACGACCAATGGTAATGAAGTTTTTACGGGGACCAGATAAGATTTCACTCAAGGTCGACTCGTTAGGTTCATGAGTGGTCAAGGCGCGCTAAACGCCGATTACTTGACGGTGATATGGAGCGATTAAAGAGCCAGGCTTCCGGTTGGAGTTACGCTTTGAGTGACATTCTTTGCTGTGTTCCGAGTAAAAAAGCTTCAGGATTAGTTTTCGGTTGTTGTTTTTTTCTGCCCCACTCTTAATATACCTTGTAACAATACTGAAAGAGTGTCAAGCAATTAACCCAATTATATTTTAAAGATTTACAACATTAAATTTAGCTTTTAAATATCAATTAATGTGTGTTATTGCTGTCTGTTTTAATTAAACTCATATACTGGGGGGGATTCAAAATGACTACAGCGATTACCAACAGCTCTTTTTTTTCTTCAATGGGGCTGCAGATTCGTATTTTTACCATTGAAATCTAGTCCATTCCCCAGGAGTTGGTATCTCTTTTTAGTGCAGCATCATATAGGAGAAACCAATTGCTGCAAGTAATTTTGACGCCCTGTTTATCTGAGCGCTGACGATGTGAGCCTTACAGTTAAATTGAAAATAATCTATCGATAAGAATTACATAAAATGGAAAAGGGAGCTCAAAATTTTGCTAACGCACTTTATAAATGTTCTATGTGTTCCCTTAGTAACACGCACAATATCTAGGCGGTAGTCCTTATTACGCCCTACATTTTGAATTAATAGAGTGACCAAAGCAAGCGCATTAGAAATGCGTATTTTAACCCCTTAACCACCGTGAACGTACACCTCGCTTTGTCGTTGCGTTAATTGCTCCTGGCGTATATATATATGTCTTTCCGAACTACGAAACTTTGCATATCCTTTGCTATTTGTAAAACTATTTCGAAGACTTCAGAATTCAATGCAATGTCCTTGCCAGTATTTGCGAAGGATTTATTTGTTTCAGAAAAGTATTTATATATTTATTTATAAGCCTTTTCTTCCCCGATACATTGCATAACTGCGTGAAACTACATGAAAAACTTTGGTACTGGTGAGAGAATTGTGCAACTTTTCCTTTGCAGTTAAGGGTTAAGTTGCTGGAATTGTTTTCGGAAAAGGAAGCACGTACAGAAAATTTTCCATACAACCCCATAGAAAGAAATAACAAGATGTCAAACCCAGAGAATTTCTAACCTTCATTGTCTAGTCATCTTATATTAAAAAAGAAATCTAAATTATAATTTTTTTAATTGAAAATTACCCCAATTTTATTACAGACTTCTTATAGTTATGATAATTACATATCTATATCTCAATATGTTAATTTCATTTAGAAATATTCACAAAATATGCAATTTTTCATTTCAATGTTTTTCCTTTATTTGTTAAAGTATAGAAGAGACAAAATTTGAAACAATGTAGTCATTTGAAATTTAATTAATGAAAATTGAAATGAATAGTATATTAAATTACGTTACTTATCATTTTTAACGAAATCAGAATATAAAAAAAAGCTGATAAAATAGCATTTCCATTCTTCAAAATAGTAGAAAAGCGTGATCAAGTTCACATTTGTCTTATTAAACTTAGTCTAAAATTAAACGTGTTTGCAGCTATAGATGATATGAATTATAGATTATATGAAATTAGCATTGGCAAACTACCATTATATATTTTATTTAACTTATATATATTGATTTCTATAGTATATTGATATCTTTTCTCAGATGCAAAGTCAACTAATGAATAGAATTATTTTTAAAAAGTGTAGCCCTCCGGTCCCTACACTTCCATAATGGGGGCCTAGAGCTAGAACTATTGCCGCACGTCGATATTCACTAATTTGTTGATGTTTAACCCTAAACTTCGTGAAATCAGTGTTGTTTCTTATTGCTATCTAAACTTATTTCAATCAAAAGAAAATGGGATATTCAAAATCCTTTCTAAGTATCATAAAATAACGAGGGGTAAAAAAGGAAATTATAAGTAAAGTGTGAAAATCTTGTAATTTTCTGAAATACGAAACATTATACTGTTCTAAAAAAGACTGTAAAAGAAAAAAACAAGAACTTTTTGACATATTCTTCTATTTTAAGATGTGCATTTGAGGAGGGAGGGAGTGAGTGAATATTAACGTCGCACTGTTCAGCTACACGAGGGCTTTGTGGGCGATGGACCACGTCATTTTGAACCATGGTCAAGTGATGTGGATGACACCTGAGCTGGCACCCACTCTCCTAACTACCACACCAACGGGAAGTGTCGTTTCAGCTCTCGACAGATTTAACGTGCATCGCTGCCCTACACGGCGGGTCTTTAGTGGTACTGGGCTCGAACTCATGACATGCCTGCCATGGTCCGATACCATAACCACTGGGCTACCGCAGCCCTGCATTTGAGGTGGGAACACCTATATTATGGGAGGGGAGAGCACTGGACGTAAAAGTGGAGCTGGGATCCAGCAATTAAAAAAAATGAATTTTTAAAGGAAAACTTATAAAACCTTTTTACATGAAATAGGAAAAAAATACACTTCTCTTTAAATCTAAGTGCAGCAATATGAACTTCAATACATTTCAATATCAACAAAAATGAAATTAAACTTAATAGAATTTTGTATTACTTGCTTTATATATTTTACAGATTTATGTCTGTTATTTTGCTTACATTCAAACTTCCTTTTCTATCCCTTTCTACAGGATGCACTGTCAAATGAGATAGTCTTTTTGCCATACGTTATATATAGATAGGGATGAAGAGTTCGATTAACGTTTCCCACTATAAAGCAACAGGAAGACTATTGGCAAGGAACGTAATTTTAAGTCTCGGTCAAAAAGTGAGGATGACAACTGAGCTGGCACCCCTTTCTCCTAATTATCACTCCATACTAACGGGAGGATTTAAAGCGTCTACACGTGCATCGGTCCCCTCTATATGGCGAGTCTTCAGAAGCACTAGAGCTTTGACGCATGACAGGCCCTCCACGAGTACATGACCATTAAACTACTGAGGACATTCAAGTCGCATCAAATAATTGTCTCTCAGTCTATTTTTTATACATAATATATATGCTATTTTGTTGACTAAAATAAAGTACGAGACTTCGACCTTACAGCCAGTTGCCCAATTTTTAGGACACTAGTTTAAAGACACTAAAAATACACCTCCATGCTGCAAATATGGGAAAATATGATAGTACAAGTTCAGCATAAAGATATTCTAAAAGAATAAAATTCACTCACCATACACTTGTTTGGTTTCTCTCCGGAATGGACCCTCATGTGTATCAGGAGTTTGTATCGGGCATTGAATGGCCTCAGCTTTCTTGGACAACCAACCCAAAGACAGCTGAAATCTTCCCTCTTTCTCTGATCGACATGAAACTTCTCAATATGTCGGACAAGGCTACTTTGGCTGGGAAAAACAGTCTTGCAGTCCACCCAGTAACAAATGTGAGACATCGATCCTGTAGATTTGTGAGATTTGGTACCACTTTGAGTCCATGTCACCTGTCTCTGATCATTAGAAGACTTTGTTTCAGAAATTTTGTCCAAGTCATGGACCATTATATCGTTCTCTTGCTTAATGCCCTCGAATTTCGGGAATTCATTTTGATTTGAAAGGTATAGTCGAGATCTATTCATGGATGGAAGAATTTCAGTTTGTACTTCATTCAGAGATGGTAATTCATCATTCTGTACATTGTTTTGGATATCATCATATTTTCTTGGTGTCTTGCTGTTGTAGGTCGTGAAATCTATAACTCCGGGAAAAGAGTCAGTAGAATCGCGAGAGCTAGAACCACAATCGATTGGGGAATAATAATATTCTTTTAGTTTGTCACTGTAATCAGAGAACTCTGCCATATCAGAGCCTACATAGTCCGTTAACTTGGAATTTTCAAACCATTGTTCGTTTATATTTTTGTCTGGTATTTCTCGAATCTGCCCATCCATAAGGTCTTCACTGGTTTTAAATTCTTTGTAAATGCTATTTTTACTCAAACATGTCATATTCAAAGGAATTTCGTCGCTAGTTATGGACGTGGGGGAGCTTCTTATGTCTTCCACCATTCTGGTCTTGCAGGTATGTTGCTGAGAGCACGAAAAGTCAACATTGTCCCTACCAGGTAACATAGAATCCAAACTTCCGTCGTCACTATCTTCATCTTCATAGTATAAGGGTGAAGATGAATGATTACGAAAATCAATATCTATAGCAGGAGATAAAAGGTTACCAAAAGGTATGTCTGCCAAATCACTGGGTAAACACTCTTCGCTGTGAGGAGAATTCATGCCGTACGAAAAAGGCAGTTGTCCGTCTAAGGTATTGGTCAGAGATAGACCATCGCTTCCGGAAATATCGCACCAATCGGATACATCGTGTTCGGAATTGTCGAACATATTTGAATATATGGGGGAGGAGCAGACAGAATCGAACGTTTTCGATTCTCCGTCACTAGATGGGAAACGATCTAGATGCATTTTTGGAGCTTGATTCAATGTTTTTCTTTGACAATTGGTATGAATAATGATGGTGTCTGCCTAGAGCTAAAAGAAAATCAAAAATAACAAATCAGTTTTTCGAATAACATTATCCAAGAGCAATTAGGAATTACTCCAAATATCTAATGATTTTTAGCAAATCAAGTAAAATGATTTAAAAATGATAGTCATTAATTTTTTGATAACATGTAGATTTTCCATAATGACCCATAATGAGTACATAATTTGCTAAGTAAAAGGATAAACAGAAAACTTTATCTTTTAATTCGAGCTTGAAAATCTCTCTCACACACAGAAGAGTAGCTTAATAAATACCATAATTATGAGAAACGTTGAACCCGAAAATAAAAATATATATTTCAAGTTATTGCATTTCTCGCAATCAAATCCAATTCCCATTTTTATTTTTGTGCTTTTCAATAATTAATATAATTTAATCAATATCTTCAGTAACATAAGGTCTGAATATTTTGTGGAAGCTGGAATCTACCGATGTGGATCTCAATATTTTTTTCTACAATTATATACAGAAAATATATCATTTTAGAAATCACAATAAACTTTATCAAAACTTAAATGTTTTATATATAAAAATAATTCAGTTAAAATTTTCTACATTTTTACTTCATACATTTACATAAGTCAATCAAGTAAAATTTTGTGAGAAAAAAAAATTCCAAAAGAAACAAGTTTTGAGTGAGTGACTGGATGGGCTTACCCAAGACTGATTCAAATTAAGTATATATATATATATATATATATATATATATATATATATATATATATATATAAGGTATATATATATATATATATATATATATATATATATATATATATATATATATATATATATATATATATATATATATATATATATATATATATATATATATATATATATATATATATATATATATATATATATATATAAGGTGCGGTAATAGTAAGTACCGAAAACGCCATCTAACCGGCAAGTGTTTTAACCGACAGCCCCGCTGAGAAGACAATTCACGGTCGTCCGAAGCAGCGCGTTTGTCTCAAAGTCTGCTATTTTTGTCAAGTTCTCGATTTAGTTTCGTACACTTATTGATAAAAACATTAAAAGTGGGTGGTTATTTCTACCTAATTCCTGTACATAAATGGGTTAAAAAAATGTATCGACTGAGGGAGTATGAAGAGGAAACCCTGCATGATTAACGGTGAAATAATATAAACGAAATCTAGATCACATTTAAACTAGGGGTCTTCAATCTTTAACGCTCGTGCGAGGGCCACATCAATAAATTTACAATGCTCCGTGAGCCACATAAGATTATCAAAAAAATAATGTACTCAAAAAATTTAAATAAGAAAGGGAGTTTTATTTTACAAGACTACAACTGATTCTAAGGGAAGAGATGGTGTAACAGATTTGTGTATATCGGTTTCAAAAACGTTAAAAGGGTTAAATGGAAGTCGAATTAAAATACTTTGCGAGTTAAAGATTAAAGTCCAGCTTTTCTTCTAAAAACTTCTTTGATTTTATGCATTGTCAAAATTTTTATATTTAAAGTTGTTTAAAATACAATGAAATTTTTTAAAAATTCATCATTTTAGGAAAATTTTATTTCAAATGGATATCAAGCACATATCAATAAAATGTTCTAAGAATCAAGAATAACAGAAAAAAATGGTGTTTCTTACGAAAAAAGGCATTTTTTTCTGAAATTGACTCAGATTCAAACGAAAGGCTACTAAAATCCCGCGGTCCACGGGTTGAAGACCCCTAATTTAAACGATAGCGAGTCACTGCAGCATTAAGATAAAGACAAACCAATGAAATAAATTTTCGATAAACATCATTGTTTTAACGTTCACGACCTTTACTGGATCCCATATAATTCCAGTTACCACACTTTCTGTTATCCGATCAAGAACCCCACCAGATAATTGAAGTATGTACGAAAGATGAATTGATTGATTGATTGATTATTAACGTCGCACTGTTCAGTTACACGAGGGCTTTTGGCGACGGACCACGTAATTTTGAACCATGGTCAAGTGACGTGGACGACACCTGAGCTGGCACCCCCTCTCCTAACTGCCACACCACACCAGCGGGAGGACGTTTCAGCTCTCGACAGATTTAACGTGCATCGCTGCCCTACACGGCGGGTCTTTAGTGGTACTGGGCTCGCACTCGTGACAAGGCAAGCCACGGTCCGATACCCATATCACTTGGCTACCGAGGCCACGTACGAAAGATGAAAGGTGCATAGTGAATTTACTCTACATAGTTAAACAATTACTAATTCTTGTAAAGAAAAATGCTATCCATACTTTTTTCATTGCTTTAGTATTTTTTTATTATTTAATCGATGGGGGAATGAGTGAGGAAGGGTTATATTAACGTCACACACATACACTATAAAGCAATATGAGGGTTATTGGCAACGGACCTCGTAATTTGGAACCATGGTCAAGTGTCGAGGACGACACCTGAAAACAGGTGGACTTAGAGCTCTACAGATTGAATGAACATCAGTCCTTTCTACAAGAGCGGTCTTCAGTGACGCCAGAACCAGTGACGTCTTAAGACATAGGCAAACTGGGCCTGGGCCTAGGGCCTCGTCTCTTTCTCGACTCAACCTTCATAAGATCATTATTCGAATAATTTCGATGGTAAATGTTTTTTTCCGGTTGTTTTCTCGGAAAAGCTGGGAAATTCGGACAATATGTCAACTGGCTAAATCTGATGACCATCGTCCATGCATAGCCCAAGGCCTACCGCCATACATTATCATTGCTCATTAAGTCAAAAGGCGGCAGCCGATCGAGGTGGTTAGTACGCGATGTAAGTCATGCACATTTATTTGTTTTAGATTATTGTTTGTACGAGCATTTGATAACGTATACTGTTTACTGTCTAATTTTAAGCGTCACGGTGGGGCCTATATTTGGGTACGGGCCCAGGGCCTCAAGAGATCTTAAGACGTCCCTGGCCAGGACTCGAACCCGCGACATGCCGACCACGAGTTCGTGCCCCAAAACATAAGGTTACCGTGGCTACAATCAATGGAGAAAATAATAGAATCAAAAAAGAACGAAAATTATATGTTACATAATTCTATATATATATAAAAATACTTTTTTAAAAAAAATTCCTTTCTTTAAACTCTAGTAATATAAAGAATACTATTCTTTTAATTGTCCTTTTACATATATATATATTTTTTGTATATTATTTTACTATATAATAAATTTTACTAATAAATTTTACTCTCAGAAACTGACATTAATTGTGTTTTAGTACTACTTAAGACAGAAAATGCGTTGATGCATTATAAATGGGAAAAAAAGTGAGAAAAAAAAATTTGTGGATGTTTATTTTTTCAGTCGTGTAAAAAAATAGGATCATAAAAACACAGACTTGTTACAATGTATTCTTCGTAAAGAATAAAGAATTTTAAACGAACAATTGCAAGTTTAAAAGTGATCATCGGACATAAAAAGTTTCTTTTACAGTTTTTAATTAAATTAATCGATGTTTCAGTAATGCTTTTTACTTTTCTCATAAATTCCTATGAAAAAAAATATTTTTACTCCTTGGTTTATTTTGAATATCTTTATATGAAAACATATTAATAACTCATACAAAATTGTGATAAATGATAAAATATTAAACAGAAATAAGTATAAATTTTTTATGGTGATTTAAATATATAAACCATGAAAATGTTAAGTTGAATATTTCATACATTTCTCTTCTTCCATTTTTAATGAAATAGTAAAACGATATATATATATATGCAAAACTTTTTAATTAATATTCTTACTATACATAAATCTTTTAATTATTTAGAAATTTAGCTGTTTTCAGATCGTATTAAAGTGTGTTATTTATAACATTTCCAGTATACACTTTATAATACTTAGTTACATTTTTAATACTATAAACTCATAAATTATTCAAGATGATTCAGTACCCAAATGTGTAATAATTATAACTATAACTACATAATCAATTATTTATTTACAACAATGACTTTTTCATTCCAATGTTATTTTTTTTACAATATATTTCTCACCACAATAAGATTCTTCTAAATGTTATTTTTGAATTTCATTAATGATGCGTAGATGAATTCAATTAATATTTAAAGAATCATTTTGAATCAGTGCTTATATTTGCACATTACTTGCATCGCAATTTTTATTATAAAAATTGAATTTCAAAATGTATGAAATAACTACCAAATTTGAAAAATTATACTCTTTATTTTAATGCTTAAATTTAATGCTGATTAAGAAATATATTTTTGAAAACATTTGTAATTAAATTATTATTCAAAAATTTTATATGCATCAGGGGCGTAGCTACCGCCGTATCAGCCGTATCAATAATACGGAGTCCCCCAACTACAGGGGCCCTAACATATGAAAGTAAAAAATCGTTACATTTTAAAGGGGCCCCCAAGAAATTTTTGATACAGGGTTCACTTAGAACTAGCTACGCCTGTGATATGCACTCCACTTTTGAATGCATTCTATTTTTTTTTTCGACATTTGCCAAAAGATTAGATACATTATATAACTTCTCTCTTTTTAGAAAAAGTTTGTGAAAATAAAAGGAAAAAAATTTAATTGAAAAATAAAACCTTAAACAATATTTATTACTGAAAAATCAAAAATTAGTTTTACCTTTTTATGTTGTGAAGCTATACTTCTCGGGGACTTACTCTTTGGAACTGCTACTTCCACCATTTACATATTCCCAATATAAAATTAAACCAAGCATTGCCTGCACAAAATGTTTCATATCACACCAAAAAAAATAATAAAATTAAAAAAGGGCGTGATAAAGCAAATAAATACACAAACAAAAAAACAAGAAAATATTCCCTAGAACCAATTAAGAACCGAAAACTCGAAAAGCGTAGTAAATCCAACTATTCTCATTGGCTGAATCCCTCCAAAATTTCTACTCTCTCATTGGTTCATGAAAAGAGCCCGGGAATTTTTAGCTCAAGAGTAGTTCCTACTCTTTTGTTACGTAAAAGAAAAGGTGTATGCTAAGTCGGTTTCATTCACGAGTCTAATTTTGTTTGTTTCTTTTTCTGGCTCTTTTCATTCATAAACAGCTGCAACGATGGGCGACAAATTTGAACTGATATCTTAGACGTAAAAAAATTGTTTCATTTCTTTCGCGGATGTTTTTTTTTTCATCATCTAGTTTTATTACTCGCTATATTAAACTTTCGCCTTTTGATAACTTTTTTTTCGTTGCTCTTTCGTACTGACCTCGAAGGCTATCCATCTGTTCCGTTACGTCAATTTTTGTACTTGTTTCAGAAGTCGCTTCTTATTATAAAGAGATAGCTTCTCTTCTTTCGATATTTTTTTTTAAAAAGAGAGACTAAAGATGGAATGCACCCTTGGCAAAGAACTTAAATCGGAACTGTGAGAAGGCTGGCCTTAACCTTGACCAGTTACTCTGACCACGACCGTCATTACATTTACTTTTTCATTAAGTAGTTCATAAGAGGGTAATTTATGTTCTTGGCCAATTAAAAATTAAATTATCACTGGGTATTTTCCATCATAAACATATCATAGGTAGTTACACATATATGCGTACTTTCCTATGTATTTAAATAATACAGAATGACCTAGAAATCAATTTACATCTATTTTTTTTAAAGAAAATTCGTCAAGGTTGCCCGTGCCCAGAATTTTAAAAAATAGGATATAAACTCCAGATTATCAAGGGTGAATAAGAAATGAGAAATCTGGAATAAATTATTATACATGTACGGTGTATTTCTGAGTAGAAGTCGAGAATTTTCGGAGCATAAAAGGATGGGGCAGTCTTATAGATGGGTTCGCTAAGAAAAAAAACGGATTGTTTTTGTTGGTGTTGTTTTTAACATTTTTTGAAAGGCACGCTTAAGATATCCGACTACTTGCGACAACTTTTTTTTGAAAAAATGGAGATATGGGATTATTTTTGTGATTTTTATATTTATTTAGTATATTTTAAGGAAAAAATTCTAAAATTGATAAAAGAAAATTTATTGTTATTAAAATGGGGAAAAAAACTAGTAAAAATGTACAAAAAATTACACAAACGTGGCCCGCTCCGTACAAAGATTCTATGGACAAATTCTCAATTTTTCAATTGTGATGTGTTACTTTGTTATATTCCTGTTTGAAGTGGCCTTCAGGATAAAAGATATTTTAATTTTTACCAAAACTCGAGCACTTTATTTTAGTCATTATACGAAATTGCTTAAAAAAACATTGACTATATTCACATAAAGGACTGCAAATTTTGAAATAAAACAGTGATTGATAAATCTGAAGATCAAAACACTTTTACTTTTATGCAGAACATATAAGCAAAAAATTTCAGCCAATTATTTTTAAAACATTTTGAGCAATCGCTGTCCCCGTTTGAGTTTTTCGAAAAAAACACATTTCGAGTAAAACGCATTTTAAAGTTTGACACCTTGTGTAAAGTTATGGCATCTTCTTTTATTAAAACGCTTGTAGTTTTTATTCTAGTGGAGGGAAAATAAAAAACTTGGTATTGTGTTATTAAGCTAGTAAGATGGCCTACAAAATAAAGTCATTGAAAAGTTTGTCAATTTTTGAAAAAAAATCATGATTTTAGGGTAGTCGAATATCTTAAGCGATATTTCTTTTAGCTTTATGAGGCATTTTAAATGAAACTTTTATTTTAAGAGAAAAAGAAAATAAAATCACACATAAATCCTTCAAAGTCAGTGAAAAAATCCGAGTTTCCAAACAGCTTGTGAAATTCACTTTCTCTCATTAGGTTGTCTGAATGCATATGATCATCATGGAGCAAATTGTGCATTCAGGGCATGAAACATAGATCGACGATCACGTGTTACAGATGATATTCTCTTCCCGCTCATTTTCAAAACAAAAAATGGTGAAGAAGCGCAGATGTTATACAAGATAACAAATGAATGAAAAGTGCTAATTAAGAATGTCCTAATTTCAGATAGGGCTACCAGAATTAAAACTACTGTCGTTGCGTTTTTACGTTACAGCAATTTGATCAGAAAATATCCAGCTTTGCAACATTTTCTTCTTTATAGTAACTTGTTGAATAATTACTGAACTGAACTCATTGGCGCAACAGCACAAGAGGGTCAACGCCTACTGTGCTTATCTCAGTTTTCGTGACCACAGGCGCTGAGGTGCATGTGCAAATGTTTAGGTGAAATGGTGAGTGTTAGATAATTACAGAAACTTTTTTTTTTAATTTGGCTTATATATGGGTTTCGAATTTTGGATAAATTTTTTGAATAAGATTGCATTCTCAGCTTATGCACGGATCGGCTTACATTCAGAAATATACAGTATAGGAAAATGGAAAAGTAGATGCAGTATTTAGAAAGTTATGGCTTTTTTAATTTATTACTGCTGGAAATTAGGTTTAATTCGTCTTTTCGAAAGTATTTCGCCGAATTGAGCTGCGCATATTTCTTAGGATTAATTTTTTTAGCTCAGTTACTTTTTTCTTGGTGTTCTAAATAGTCAAGAAGAGCCTCGGTATGCTTTAGCGTAAGGCTGTTATACACTCCACTCCGGTATGAGATTCTCTTCTTAGTTTATTGTGATTGGCAAAATACATTGCAGCATTTTATCATCATTCTATATTCTAAATTATCTTCTTCGTTCAACTCATGACAGGCTGACCATCATTGGATTAAATCCTTTTCAAGTGACAAGAATGAACATCTATTTCGGAACCTCATTTTCCGAACTTTTCTCCAGCCTTACTTGAATTCCATTTAATATGGGACAACTCCAACCAGGCCTTTGGTGGAACCAAGTGCGTTTTCAGTCATGGGCAGTCTAGATCCAGGACCTCAGCCTCAAAAGAGAAGAGGGGCTTCTAGTTCTCTGCTCGGCCTCAGTAAGATCGTGATCGAATAATTTTAACCGTAAAATGTTATGCTCAAACACATTCTTCGAAAAACTGAGAATTTTGAACTATACGCTAATTGGTAATAGAGACAAGACTGCATTGTTACGTCATGCCCGTGTCTAGGCCTCCTACCACTATACTCCATCATTATTTTTTTTATTCGAAAGGCGACCTTCGGTTGAGCCAATTGCTGGCTAGGTTTGTGAGATTAGGAGTCATGTACATTTATTTGTCCCTGATTACTATTGTACATTTGACAACATATGCTATACGAGTATACCGTCTACAAGTATGCGTCACGAATTGTGCCTACTGTTACATGGGGGTCCAGAGCGCCAAGCAGTCTTAAAGCGTCACTGGGTGAAATTCAGTTTGAACAGTTACAGTCATAAGGTTTGTGACCATGAGACTACCTGACTAACGTAATCCTCAATAAACCTGTCTTGGAGAAGCACAAAATCCTCTTTTAGCATAGTCTATATTTATTTATTATTTGTTTATAAAATACCTGGCCATTGACCATCAGGTCATTAGGCAACGAGCTTTCAATATACTTTTTTTACAATACAGTCTAAATTCTTAAGTGCAGAGCACACGTCCAAATGAGCAGCGTCCTGACTTGTCCAAAATCACACAAAACACATAAAGGTGAGACAGTCAAATGAAAACGAAATAAATAAGCAGAAAGGCAGTCATGTCCAGTCAATAGTCTAAACTTAGCTACAGCAGAAGCAAGAGGAGGGTCCAAGATACAGTCAGGTTTTAATATCACCTTCCAAAATTTATTTTTAGTAGCACTGGAAGCTACACTACGAAAGAATTTTTTTTATAAATCCTACAAATCTCGAGCTTAGTTGAGTGAAGAAGTAGATCTTTGGAAGGCCTTTGGAGAATACTCCGTGCCTCTTTTCCCCAAGAAGTCCGCCATCTCATTTCCCCCAAAGACCACAATGGGTGGACGACCACTGGAAAGAAACCTTTGTCTGAATTCTGCTCAGTAACTTCCTGCAGCTCTGGACTCGGGAACTTTATTTATCTAGGTTACCTTGTCAAGGCCTGAAGGGCAGAATTTGAATCCAATAAAATTACAGCGTTATCGGGAGGGGAGAGACGAGCATGAATTGCAGAAGAACTAAATGGATGGCCTTGACTTCATCGTCATAGTGGGTCGTATGAGAGCAGTGCCCTGAGTGATGTCCGAAGGTGAACCATCAGAATATGTATGAAACCACTCACACTTTAGGAGGATAACGAATAGTAATGGTTTCCAATGCGATGGCTCGAAGAGCAGTTGGGCAAAGGTCGTTTTTCTTAACATTCAAAGTCAAGTTCAATCTAACACCTAGAACCATAAACTGCAGTGGATTTATGTGAGATAATAGTTCATAGGCCTTGTTGTTGTTAAGGACATTATATTGGGCGTTCTCCCGGATGCATTGAAAGAAGCCACCTGAATCTTCAGATTCGTACTTTGTCAGTCTTAATCTAGCCAGAAGGAAATATTTGGGAGTCTAGTAAGTCTATTATACAGGATAGCTGCATTCCTAAGAATCATATGAGTCATTAGCTGCAGCTCACAAAGTAAATGCATAGCACGTTTGGGAGTTGTTTTAACACCTCCAGTAATCATATTATTCAAGCTTTCCTTTTTTGTAATGAAATAATAGTTGAAGTAACCGAGTAATTAGGATAGCAAGATTGTGTCCGGCATTTTTTAATCCAAGTCGTGGGTTAGGGGATTTGAGGGTATTTTTTTTTCTAAAAAATTAATGAGAAAGAAAAGAAATGAATTAATGAGCTTTTTGAGGACTAAGTCATGAACCTCAAAAACAGCTTAGCTTTTTTCGTTACAGTTTTTTCGCAATTTTGTTAAACATTTTCATGAGAACAACCTTGTAATCAATACTTTTTCCAATTGTTTCTTTTTTCGTAGAATTTTAAATATCAGATTTTTTAAATCACTTTTTTAGAATTTTAAAGGGAAATTTAAAACTTGTTTTTCCATCATGTTTTCAGTTATGAAAATAGCATTATTTTATGAAAATTGTTCCTTTTCTTTTTCAACTCTAGTCCTAACTCCCTTTGTTAGCTTTATTTTGAAAACCGAAAGATGACGAGCGAGGCTGTAGAACTCTTCGTAGGTATACAGTATATTTTCACGTATAAGCGGAGAATTTTTAGAACCTTTATTTTTAAAGTTAAAGTAAAATGGAATCGGCTTATACAGTGGTGGGTAAAATCGGGAATACTTTTGGAAATTCTCATGTTTTAAATTTATATGCTTACAGAAAATGTTACGTTTCACAAAATGCAAAGGCATATATATCGTTTTAAAGAAAATTTAATACTGAGCTCAATACAAAAAGAGATATGTGTATGTTCTAATGACCACACGACACAAGTGAAAACTTCTGATTATTTTCTGGGCAAGAGAATCTACTATGTTTCCTTTTACGACATTTTCACATGCGAGCGTAAGGTATCCGACTAAGTTCGGAACCATGATTTTAAAAAAGTGCATAAATGAATAATGTTCATGATATTTAGTGTCACTTTGATTAGAATACATGTATAAAATTGTTTTAAGGGCATTAGGACAAAAAAATCCTAATACAATATTTTGGCAAAAAACTAACTTAGAATAACCTTTTTCAAAACGTTCTACTTTTATAAAAAAAAAAATGCTTCTATAATAATAATATTTTGCTTATATAAAGTAAAGACTTCTCCAGAGAGTCTGAACTAGCATTTTGGAAAAATTCACATTACTTTTAGAGTTACCACTAATTGAAATAATTATCGGCGTTTTTTTTTTCCTTAAAATTTTTCCTCTCTGTTGTAGTAAAATATGGATAAATCCATTTCTAAGTTATATATTTCAAAAATTCTAGTTCAGCCTCTGTACAGAAGTCTGAACTATACACAGGCAAAATATTATTATAATAGAAGCATTTTCCATAAAAGGAGAATGTTTTGAAAACTGATCATCCTATGTTAATTTTTTGTCAAAATATTTTACTTATATAATTTTTTATTGTAATAATATACTTAAAACAATTTTAAAACGTTTTCGAATTTAAATGACTCTAAATATCGTAAATATTATCCATTTATACGCTTTTGTAAAATCACGGTTCCGAATGTTGTCGGATACCTTAAGTAGTTTTCTTTTTCATGCGCATTCATTGGTGGATTTGTTTATTTCATCCATTTTCTGTAGGCTATGTTTAAAAAATTATGCATTCTTAAAAATTTATATTTGAGTATATTTGGTTTAAATGTCTTGATTAGTCTAATTATTTAAAAATATTTAAATGTAAATGACTTATGTAGATTATATTTATATAAAAGATATGTTTATATATTTGGTACTTAAGTACTACAGTAGAACGTCGTTTATCCAAACGTTTATAATCCAGAGCGTCAAATATCCGAACCAGTTTGTTTTGTTTTGTCTGTAAACTACATGTAATGTGTATCAATAAGCGTTTTCGAACTGTGCAATTCTCAACAGTTGTTTCGTGTGAGGCCAAAAATTACGGGAAAACTCAAGGTTAGGGATATTTGAAAAATTTCAGTTGCGTGATTTAGTAAACATCTGCGCAGAGTATTAGGTTAGTTTGTTTCCAAGTGAGGGGTGTATACGTGCTCTTTTGTTGAGTTGTGAACTGATATGGCTTTGAATTCAAAACGGAAGCGCAACGTCTTGAACATAGAGACAAAACTTGAAATATTAAACAGTCTCAGGATGGGAGAAAGTGAACCGTCTTTAGCACAATTTCACAATGTTGGAATGTACACAATTTCTGATATAAAAAAGCCAAGAGACCATTTTAAATTTAGCGTCAAAACTTGACTCAAGTTGCTCGAAGAAAGGGAACGCTGTGAGGGAAGCAAACGATGTTGTTTTTAATCGTACACTCTACTTGTAGTTTCCACAAAGACAGAAGCAAAGCCTCTGTTGTGCGAAAAAGCTCTGGAATTTAACGAGAAATTAGGTGGTTTGTCTGAATTCAAAACTAGCACTGGTTGGTAGTTTTAAATTGTGCCACGGGATACGGGAATTGCAGATTGAAGGTGAATCAATGTCTAGCTATAAGAATTCTGCCCACAAATTTAAGGAAACATTTTTGCAGTATGTGGAAGAAGAAGATACGATTCCAGAGACATTTACAACGTAGATGACACGAGTAAATTGGAAGGCTCTGCCAAGAAAGCCATTGGCTTCAAAACGGGAGTCCACAGCGCCAGTTTTAAAGTCAGCATGGAAGTGTTACAGCCATGGTTTGCGCGAACGCTAGTGGAACACACACTTTCCCATTGCTTGTGATTGGCAAATCTAAGAAGCCTCGCTGCTTCAAAAATGTTTCATGCCTTTCTGCCCTTTACAAGGCACAAAAGAGTGCGTGAATGAGCTCTGCCCTTTTTTTCTTAATGGTACTTTAAAGACTTCATTCCCAATGTCAAGAGACTTCGTGAACGTGAAGGGAAAACAGGCAAAGTTTTACTGTCTCGATACTACTACTTTTTAAAGTCTCGATAACGCTTCCTGTCACCCACCTGTCGAAATTCTCAATGCAATTGATGACGACTTCAGCGTGATGTATCTTCTACCAAACATCACTGCGCTGGTGGAGCCAATGGACCAAAGCGTCATTGAAAAGCTCAAGAGAATTTATAGGAAAAGAAGTTTTGCGGAGATTTCTTTTGGCAGAAAACGACGAAGAAAGTGTTGCTGCATTTGCTGAAAAGCTCAATATGAAGGACGCCTGCTACATGTTAGCTGAAGCGTGGGACTCGCTCGAAAGACAGAACCTGAAAAATGCTTGTAATAGGCTGTGACCATATTTAGAAGGCGAAAAATATTTCAATGACGACCACAGGGAGGAGATTACCGATTTTGTCGAATCGATTCCAGGATTTCAAGAATGCGATGAAGAGAACATATAGAAACCTGGAGGATCAAGCGATGCAGAAGGCTGGGGGATTTCAAATGCTAAATGATGATGACATTGTGACTTCTGTGCAAGAAGTATCCAACCCTGTCGACGTTGAAACGGATGAAGACGATAACATCAACAACGAAAGTAGCAAGGATCCATCAAATGCTGACGCGCTTTCTGCGTTGGAGACAGCTATGGAGTTGTACGAACAAAACTCAGTGCTGTCCTATTTAACTACTGCTGCTCGAGAGAATCAGAGACCTTACAGCGAAAAAACGAAGGTGTACAATGGTACAGTGAAAAATAAGTGATTATTTTCCACAACAAAGGTAAAATTGTAACATTTTGCACCTAATTCGCTTTTTCTTCAATCACGTTTCCCGCATGTGATGATTTTCAATATTCTTATAGTGTTCGGTTTTATATACTGCATGGATCGAATTCAGTTTTCGGTTATCTGAACAATCGCGTATCCGAACGGTGTCTGGTCCCAAATGATTCGGGGAAAAGGACGTTCTACTGTGTGTATCACAACAATGATAACGTTCTAGATAACTCGCCAAGTTGGCAACCCTGATTTACCACGTGTACCCACTGAATTGGTAAGCATGTGCGTTCTTTCATATAATGTCGCCAATAAAGTTGCGATAATACGTAAGTACAATTTATATATTTTGTATAATGCCGTATACTATGTAAGGCTAGGAAAACTTATACCCTGAGAGCCGTATACATTTCTTAAAATTTTCTAAGCAAGCAAAAGGAGAGGGTTCGTACTCTGCCACAATTAATGTTTTTACTCTCTCTTAGTTATCATCGCCAATATGAACCAAAATATTAGCAACTTTCTCACCAATTAGCTTCATTAAAATTTCAAATTTTAATTTCCTTAACACATTTTTGTGCTTAAATGCTTTTTCTACTTAATCAAAAAATAGATACCATGTTTCAGTTCTTCTTGGCAAAGGAGGTACCATTACTTAAACACCTTTCAGGCTGTTTTCGAAAAAAACACGAGAGCTCTAACTAAACGCGAAACACATTTTCAGACAGAAAAATTACCCAATTTCCATGGAAATTTGCAATATTATAACTCGTACCTCTGTTAACAATATAGTGTTTTTAAAAAAGTTAAAAATATTCCTTGAATACTTTCTTTTTTGTTTTAATACGTGAAGGCAAAGCCCATTTAACATTACGGTATAGGATAAAAAATGCTCGATGAATCAACTTGGTTAAAAGTGGGAAGTATGATAAAAAATGCTGCTCTCTAACGGATAGTGAAGCCGGAATATCATATTAATTTTTCATTTCTTTTATACCTGAAAAAATGTTCCAAATTCGGGTCCTATTCTTTAATATTAATCGAAAACAGCCTTAAGGAATTTATCTATCCGTTTGTTGTTAAAAGCATAACCTAAGCAACTCGTCTTTATTTTTAATTTGCACAACAGTGGTTGCAGAGAAGTTTAAGAAAATTCCTCATCTTTTATAAATTCTGAGGATTTCAAAAGTATTTCATTTAGCGCAACGATTTTAAACGATGTATGTACTGTTTCGTCGATATCCTCCAATACAGCTAGCAAGTCAACTTTTATAACATATTTAAATATTATTGAGCATAAACAAAGTTCAGTGGAAAAATCAAACTTACCTTTGCTAGATAATCTCTTAAGCCCTCTGGTTCTCAACGTAGAGTGGTTGCTTGATAAAAAAAAACTTTGAAATATTCTCATAACTACCAAAATTCCTCTTCCAAGTACGAAGTCCATCCGAAGAATCTTTTTTTTTCAATTATTTTCGCTTTCCCTCCTCTTTTCTCGTTCACTCGTTGAAATTGAGTGGAAGTGGGCTGCATGGTAGTAAATTTAAAGAAAGAAAACAAAACTTACCGGAAAAAAGTGTGTACACGAAATTTTTACTTACAAAAACACGTACCAGAAAAGTTTTCAATTCAAAAATGAGCGCACGTCGCTGACCCGAGCACGATTGCTGACTGGAACCGAAGAACTCCGAGTGAACGAATTCACTCATCAGCAAAATGCACCTAAAGAAGTTATTACTTCAAAAAACAAAATTCAAATATTTGTAATACAAAAAAAGGTTAATCTGCAACAATTATTGATATGCATTTGATACTGATGATAGCAGTGAGTTATCAGTACTTGGTAGGTTAGGCTTTATTTTTTTTACAGCTTCACATCGACGTTTCATTTAGCTGACGATAGTTGTAAGCTCTTCCTTCGTTATTACATGATGCCAGGAAACAATTATTGCCTCAATTAGTTCCCTGTTAATTCATGGGCACCTCATTCGGACAAGAGTTATCAAACATGGTGCCCCAAGTTTTAGTTGGGATTGAGGACAGGACAGCAATTCAATGCTCTTTGTACAAAACCTCTCTTTCCTCTTTCGATAATTTTGCTGGGTGGCAAGGTGCAGAATACTGCTGAAAAATAAATGAAGCATTTGTTGGGAAAAAATTCTCTGATTGAAGGTAGAAGTTTAAATTCTTGAATAGCGTCAATGTATTTTCTGACATTCAATGAATAATCGATTACATGAAAGCGACCGTTACCATCTGCTGACATGCACGACCAAATCTTAAAACTTAGTGGATTCTTCACAATTGTCAGAAGGTAACTCTTCTATTCTACGTCTTACATATTTTCTCTCATCACTGCCGAGAACAACGATATCGTAGTTTCATCACTTCATATAACTCGTGACTTGATCCCAAATATAAGGCTACGGATTGGTATTTAGCCTTGCAGACCTAATACATTCCCCGTGGAAGCTGGTATCATTTTAAAGCGTGGTAGCATAAATCACAAGCTATTTTTTCATAAATGCCTGTTACAAGTTACTAAATTCACTTATGTGCTATTCACATGGAAAGTATCAATCGGATAGCTACCAGACAAATTGCCAAATGTTAGTCGGTGGTCATTTGCTAATACATGAAATGCATTCATAACAGACTCCATGCTTTTGTGCGTATAAACAAATGAAGCTGGGAAGCGTAATTCAGACCCCGTCTGAAGACAATCCTGAGCATGCTTGAATTCTTTTCTTCCTGAAGAAACTTTTATTCTGTGGAAGACCGACGATGAGTACAGAAATGTGAAAATCGTCGGATTTTCATCTTTGATATAATAGCAGAAGTTGAACAACGAGACTATATTAAATTTGAAAAATATTTGGCGATTTTCAGAAAAGCAGAAAGAACAGAAAATCACCAGAAAGGTATCAGATTTCAGTTCAGAGAAGGCATACGAAGTGTGACTGTACATCTAAAAAAACATTTCAGGGTTGCGTCCAACAACGGCATGAGTGATTGTTTATTAATGTCGCATTCTAAAGCAACATGAAGGCTACTGCCGATGGACCTTATAGTTTTGAACAGGATACAGTGATGAGGACGACGTCTGAGTTGCGCTCCTTTCTCCTAACTTACCCACCATACCAATAAGAGGACTTTGAGTCATGAACCAACGTACATCAGCTCCTCCATATGGCAAGTATTCACTGGCACCAAGACTTGAACCCGCGACTCGACATCGCCGGTCAAGAGTCCGTTACCACTCGGCTACTGCGGCTTTAATTCAATTAGAAGCCTATCCAAAAATAATAGCACAAATAAAATCTGTTTATATATAAAAAAAAAGGATAAAAAATAAATTACGCATCAGTAGTTCCCAAACCTGCTCTGAAAAAAAATTAATACTTATTACATACAAATGCTACAAAATTCAACAAATAAAAAAAAGATGTATGGTTAACCTCAAATACCTTTTGTACCTCCTCGTAGGGTAATACTTTAATAGAAAATTCCCATTTCTGACGTTTTAACACCTTAAATAATTTGCCCGTACACCGTACGGGTTGCCGAAAGCTGGCCACAATCGGTTTATCCATACGCTGTACGCGCACTGATATTTTCTTCTTTCTGTTCTTGATTTGCGCATATTTTTTATTCTTATAGTGAGATTATGAGTGTTAGCGGTTTTAAGAGATACAGTTCGTCTATGGTACTGAAATACTTCTCATCCAGTATTTTCTTTGTGGTGAAGGGGGGAATTTTTCTTTAAAGGCAGAAATTTAGGTTCTTGAGGGTATTCGATTAAAAACGGTAATTGCAAGGCAATGTGCAGCTTGTTGCTTGAGAAGAAATAAGAAAGGAAAGATAATAATAAAAAAAAGATATTAGCTCAGTCCGATTGCAATGAAAGACTTAGTACTACATTATGCTTCAAATGGTGCATATATATATATATATATATATATATATATATATATATATATATATATATACAGTAGAACGTCGTTTATCCGAATCAATTTGGACCAGACACCATTCGGATACGCGATTGTTCGGATAACCGAAAATCGAATGCGATCCATGCAGTATATAAAACCGGACACTATACGAATATTGAAAATCATCACATGCGGGAAAAGTGCTTGAAGAAAAAACAAAATAGATGTAAAATGTCGCAATTTTACCTTTATTGTGGAAAATAATCACTTATTTATCGCTGTACCATTGTACACCTTCCTTTTTTCGCAGCAAGGCCTCTGATTCGCTGATTTTTTCGCTGCAAGGGCTTAAAAAAACGGGTCCGGATATTTGACGTTCCGGATAATAAACGTTCGGATAAACGACGTTCTACTGTATATGCACTCACACACAAAATCCTCAACTGTTTTAAAAAGAGATACGAACATGAAACTTTTTCATCAAATTCTTTTAAGACATACGAAACATTCTTCATAGCATGCAGTATGTACTTATAAAAAAAACATTTAGGTTTTTTTTATGTTACGCAATTATAAAACAATAAATAGTGTGAAAACTTAAAAACTGAAAACTAAAATAAAATTCTTCCATTTTCGCATTGTATTTAAGTATTATGCTTAGTTACATGCAATTTAATAAATGTTCCTTTTTTTTTAACTATTTCGGTAATAAAGTTGAGCACTTTAGGCTAATCGTCTCAGTATATATTCATTCGTTCTTTTATTTTGTTAATATCATAATTGTTTTCATTTGATCGTGAATAATTAAAACTTTGGAATAATTAAAGATTGAGTGTTTAATGATTTGAAAGTCTTGCAATAATATTAAAAATCAAGATCATTGAAAGAATAATAAATCGATTACATATTTAAGTTACTTATGATATGTGTGAAGTTTAATTAAAGTTATTAACTGAAATATATATATAAATGATATAGTTAAGCTTAGGAAAAATCAACAAATACGCTTAAATTATGTGGTGTTTAAAAATTATGTTGATCAAAGATTTAATTAATAATTTGTATGAGATTATTCTAAAACAAAATTTATCTGAATTAATTGTTTTGGCTGGATTTTAAATAAGCAATTACACAAAAGGCGAGACAAAAAGAATTGAAATATTTTTTTTCAGTCAGTATGGATATTGTTCAATCCCTCGAAAAGATTTTCGACATACTTTCTAAATATTCAAATATACTTTTCTACAAATTTAGGAAAATATTGTTATTACTTCTTTAGAAAGGATGAGTAAAGAGATTTTTCATTTAAAGAATCGAAATTTCGGTAGACTGATTGATTAAAAGAATAATTGTGTGTGTGTGTGAATGATAATATTTGTGTATAAAATGAATACTTAAGGGTGTTAAATTTTCCTTCCCAACGTACTTCTGAAGAACACTTCATGTCGAATTTTGTGATGCAGAGACCCTTGCAATCTCACAGGTACGGGAAAACCTCAAGGAGATCGATTGTTTCTGTAAAGCAGTTAATATAGTCAATTCTAAAACTGCCATCAAAGCTGCAGTTATAAATCATGATATAGACACCCAGATTATCTCAGAAATAAGACAAACCTTGAACTTTCTTTATAAATACAACAAAACAATCGTTTATTAATGGAGCCTTTCACACGTAAGTATTGACTGTAAGGAAAAGGCAGACTTACCATCCAAGAGAGGAGCATTTAAGGCACAAGACAATAAACCACTTTCTTCAGAGTCACTTATTAGTGAATTTCTCTTAAACCTAACCAGACAGCAAAATCAACAGGCAAATCCTGGTCTAACATTCAAGACTGTTGGAAAACGTTTTGTCAAAAGCCCCGTCCAGAGACTGTAGCAAACTTCAGACTACAAACAGACCAGGATTGCATGGCACATCATCTTAATAAAATAGGCATCCTTCCATCTAATATGGGCCAAATTTGTAATTCGGGCATCATTAATGCAAAGTATCTTCTTACGAAGATTGGGGCATAAATCATGGCAACTATTTTTTTTCTTGTAGATATGTGAACGGATCACAAACGTATATGTGTCGTGTATGTGTCGTGTAAAAGTTCTGCAGACATAGTGTGTATTCAGAACAACAGATGGATCTATGACAGCTCTGGTAGTAGCGCAGTGAGGGCTGTGAAATCAGTCAGTTGGTGAGTGTCGTGTGAGATGGAAGTAACCAGTGTTGAACAGGGCACTTACATCAAAATAGCCTTTCGCCAAGGGGGAAATTTGCTTTGTGACTTTTATCTCATTTCGAATATTAAGAAACCAATACGTTTCAAGCGGTTTGCAACACGAGAGGACATTGCTAATGCTGTTCGCCAACAGGTGACCCTATTCACACATAGTGCGGCAAATGCTGAGGCTGATGGTATTCAGTGCCTCCCACATCGTTGGCAGCGTGTGGTGTCTGTAGCAGGGGACTACAGTGAGAGTATTTAAGCCCAAGTTTCTCATGTCAACTTCATGTGTACTGTGTTGGCATTCTTTTGCACAGTGAAGGCCATATTGCCATGTATACTACCGTAATAAATTAGTGTGTTACAATATTTCAGTGCTATTTATTATCCACACATGTAGTTAACACCTTGTCCTTTCGTCTGTATATGTCACATTTTCCAACCGGACTGGTATCTTCAAGAAAAAAAATAGTTGCCATGACTTTTGCCCCAACCCTGGTATATGCCCAGAACTAGATAAAGAGACTCAAAAACGTGGTAAGATAAGCAAACTCTACTGGATTGCCAAAACTTTCATGAACTACTTGTAAGGACTACATCTCTTATGTTCCTTTTTTTTTGTTGTTGTTTAAATCTCTAACTTTTTCTGTTGTTGCCATGTTAATTTGCCTTGTTTATTACTTTAAATGTTTGTTCTTTTTAACACGCTTTTATAAGCTTCACCTGTATGTAGCGAAAACCTTCAACTCGATCTTTACCCACTGTAAAAGGTCAGATTAATTCGAAATTTTGCACACTTGTCAAAGAACGATGACAATACAATAATTTAGTAATTCTGTTCCATTGTCCTGATTGGGATCATCAGGATTAATGATTTCCCATTTTCAGATTTGGCGATTAATTCTAGATCCCATTGCCAGATTTGGGGATTAAAATATTAAGTTACAACCCTAAGGCGAAAAGGCTCATGGTTAATACAAATACAACAAACAAAAAAGATTTATTCATCAATGAATAAATGATAGTTTAAAAAACTAATAAAACACACTTTTCTTCTGGATCGAACTAAAAATGAAAATAAATTATAGTTTAAAAAAAAAACAGACTTTTATCTTGAATCGTACTAAAAAGTAAAAAATGGTGCGTGGAACGCCACGCGGTAGAAGTGAAACTTCTTTGGCAACGTTGGAACATTGATCATTTACCCTAATATTACAAATTGACCGAGTACATGTCTCAATCGCCTAATTTGCATGAAAGGTATTCGTGGCGAAATGAGTCTATCTGATACCAAATCCAAAGCAGAAAGATGTCCTGGGACTTCTGGGTATACAAAACCATTATATTTTGATAAATTTGGTATACTTTTCCTATTTAAAGTTTGCTGGCAATTGTAGCACTCTTTAATGCGTCTTCTAAATTAATTCCCGGTAAAATATTTTACAAAATATTTTATTAATATTTTACCAAATAATATTATTAAAATATATATATAATAACTAGAGGACCCGACAGACGTTGTCCTGTACACACATCTTAAATTCAAAAATTCCAAATTTTTATGAATAAGCTTTAACAATCTGGACCGTTTTGAGTAAAATTTGTATTAAAAGTTATTACAATGTCAACGTCATTACATCTATGGTTATCACAATTCAATCAATCGATAGCGTGTGAGTATGTGTATACTATGAGCGAAGTTAAATGTAAAGGTTGTGTGAATAAAAACTTAAACTTGTTTTAATTAAAGGTGAAAAAAGTTGAGACTCAAACTATTTTATAACCGGTATATTTATTAAATTGTACATAAAATGTATAGTTTTTTATGCACACTTCAAAACTCTTCAAACACTAATTACATCTGAATGTAATAATTTAATTAACACACGATTTATTTCAACAAAATAATAACACGAAGTGACAAAATATTTTCTTGAAATGATCACAGCACCAACTGTCGGGACCAACTTGAATTATAATAAAAGATTTTTGAATATTCGATACTGCGATCTTAGCGCAGTCTGCCGGATCCAATGTAAAACATTCCAAGATCAACAATTTATAAATAAAAAATTAATTAAATAAACATTTCTAAACCGAATTATAAATCTAAACCATTCTCGAGTCCACTGGAACAGACAAAAACTTTCATCAAAATTGGTCCAGCCGTTTAGGAGGAGTTCAGTTGCATACACACGCACAGAAGAATTACATATATAAAGATTATTTGAAAAGATATTAATTAAAAACGCTAAAAAGCGTGAATCGCGTCTGCATTTTCGTAACAATAAAGACCGGGTTTGGCCAGTTTGGCTGAAAATCAATTTTCGACGCCAACTTACGTCTTTTTCAATTCCTACTATTAGCTCACGATCTCTATACATATTTTATTTGTTTGTTTGTTTGTTTATTTATTTATCTTGGTGAAATTTTCAATCGTTAATAAAATACATTTTAAAGCGCTCAATTGAGCTGAAATGTAATGTACATGATTATTTTGGATGACAATACAATAACTTAATTATAATTAATAAAAAATTAATTGATTAAAACTAATTATTTAAAAAATTACAACTATAGCCACATTGGCGACTTAGAGACCCTTTTGGTGGCTTATGTCAAAACTTGAAAAGTTTTTTTCTCACGTGTTAAATAAAGCATTCAGTTGAAAGGAAATTTTACATACACGATTGTTTTGGATGACAATACGATACTTTAATGATAATTAATAAAAATTAATTACCACTTAATGTTGTGATTCTGTCATATGTATATACATATTTATATTAACTGCAACTATTTAATAAAAAGTAGCTAAAATAAGTTTTTCTTGGTTGATCTAAGTAGGAATTTATTTTTAAAAAAAAATTTATATTACTTGTTTATAACAATAGCGTTGTTACAACAATGCAGGTGAATGCTGAGTTGTATTTTTGAATGTTTTTAATTAATATCTTTTTAACTAATTGCGATATCGGACCGAATTGTGAATCTAAACCATTCTCGAATTATACTTGAACCCACACAAAAATTTCATCGAAATCGATCCAGCCGTTTAGGAGGAGTTTAGTGACAAACGCACGCACAGAAGATTTTTATATATATAAATATTATATATAATAATATTTTATCAAAATATTTTACAACAGACGTTCTCAAATCATCTCTAAACCATAATCTATCATAAATTGAACGATTATCAACGGATCGCTTTTGAAAATCTCTGTGAGCATTTTTTTGGGAATCATAGTCTTTGTAACGTAAGATAGAATCTATTATTAATTTATATGCATCAGTTCTAACACGCAATAGGCTTGTTGAAGGCTCTGTAGTTAATGGCACAGAGTGGATCACTAAGTCCGTATTAATCTGTGCTGTCATTAGATTGATTGATTGATTGAATATTAACGTCGCACTGTTCAGCTACACGAGGGCTTTTGGCGACGGACCACGTAATTTTGAACCATGGTCAAGTGACGTGGACGACACCTGAGCTGGCACCCCCTCTCCTAACTACCACACCACACCAACGGGAGGACGTTTCAGCTCTCGACAGATTTAACGTGCATCGCTGCCCTACACGGCGGGTCTTTAGTGGTACTGGGCTCGAACCCGTGACAAAGCAAGCCACGGTCCGATACCTATACCACTCGGCTACCGCGGCCGTGCTGTCATTAGAAGAGTCTCAACAACATTCCCATCCCTTAAACTGAGCATTAAGAGAGTATTTTGCAGTGTGTTTTTTCCGTCCTCGATATTCACTCGTGTACTCTGATGGAGATTTGGCAGTAACACTTAATAAATTTGTAATATTTTTTTTTGGGGGGTGTCATTTGTTCGACTGGACTTGCTGCTAGTTTTTCTTTCTTTCACGAAACGCTTTTCCTCATTGTGCATTTGATATAGGCATTCTGACTAGAATTAATATAATAATTCAACGCAAATAAAAGTCAAAAAAGCAAATTAACCACCAAAAACATCGCCATGTAGCAAACAATCTAGGAAAATATTTCAAAAAAGTACGCTTTTACTGCGAGAGCTATTTTGTCTACACCGTAATGTCACTGCATCTCATACAACCGTTGATAGATGTTCCCGGGTCTAGGGGAAGGCCCCCCAATAGGAAGGTGGGCAAGTTGACCAATCGAGGTGAGCAATCATCCAACATTTACACGGATATGACGCAAGTCATGTTGTGTCCCCGCTCCCCTTTTTCCTCCCAACTCGCTATCCTGTCATCATGGTGACGATTCGAAGGGAGGGGAGACTACTTCCGTTCACTTTTTCACTGTTACGCAAAACTGGGCAAATTTCTCATTCATTCTCGAGTGCCAAGAAGTTTCACTTCAAAAATAATACATGATAAAGAATAAAATGACTAACGAGAAAATTTATGTCATTTTTGGAAAATGCCTGAGGTGCTCAATATCTATCGTTATAATTTCTTACTAGTTCTATTCCGAAATGCAAGTGTAAAAATATAGTACAAAGCACCCTGCTCGCGCTTTTACCACAATGACATTATATATAATTTTCTTGTTAATCGTTTTATTCTTATATTACGAATTATTTTTTACTTTTTAGTTCAATTAACTATAAAAGAATAGTTTTTTTTAAACCATAGTTTATTTTTCATTTTTTTAGTTCGATCTATAATAAAAGTACTGTAACCGTGATTCTTGCAGGCATGTAAAACTGAGCGTGAAACGATGCAGCAGGAGTGTGAAGGTTTTTCGGTGTTAATTCTCTAATTGATGTTAAGAGGGCAGCTACTGCTCTCTTCTTCATTCATTTTATTTTAGCATTGTGTTGTGCCATCCTCTTTTTAACATTAAACGTGTAAAAATACGAAGTCTGGCTACGTCTTTTTCATTTCCAGCCCGAGATGACTTATGAACCCTCACCTCACATTTATTATTGTTCTTGAGCTGTTTTGTATGCTTGGATTGATTCCCTTCCAATATAGCCACATGTAACAAAAGATTTTCCTTCCACCTGTGACAAAGTCGGACGCTTTCCTCTAATTGTTAAGATTGATGCCGACAGACAGTGGGAAATTTGCAGATATTTCCCTAATTGCTGGGTAAGGATTTCGGAACTGGGTGGACAAAGATTTGGGCCCTCTTTCCCAGGTTGTTTCGGCCATTCAAAAGAGACGCCGTAAGATTGTGCTTTCGTTTTCCCACGATTTGGTGACGACAGCGCGTCTGAAAACTTACAATGTGCATCTAGACATCGGCGCCCATTGGGCTAGAGATCAAGTAGACTGAGACCGACAGGGGCGGCAGAAGAACAAGAGATCAAGGGAGCCGAGTCGGACAGGGGTGGCAGAAGAACAAGCGATCACAGAAGGATAATTAGGTGAGAGATGGTATGAGAGAGAGGATATAAGGGGAGTGAGAGAGTCCGAAAAAAAGACTGGATTTTTGAGGGAGCCGTTGTGAGGTGCCTTCGGCGATAGAGGAAAAACGACAGGGAGACCACGAAGTACGGTGGAATCCGAACTGAGGAGATCCGGGAACGGTCTAAGTCCCGATCAGCGATAGGAAAGCGATACTGAGTCCGCGAAATAAGGCGGATTCTGAACCGGAGAAACTTTACGTGAGGGAATCGATTTGGAGGTCTCTCCCGCTAAAGAATTGTGATTCAGTTATACCTTAGTCCGCGAAGTAAGGCGGATTTGGAGCTAGCGTACTCACCCGACTCGGTGTGGAATTACCGAGAGTGAATGTATAGAACTTTTCTCTAGCGTGAATTACGTCATTATTTTATGCGAGACAGATGAGACATTGCAGCGAAAGAGACTCGAAATTTGAGGACCCTTTTGCTGATTAATTGTGATAAAATATTTCTTGATTATCTTCTTATTTAAATAAATAGTTTATCCCAAAGCTGTGTGAAGTCGTTACACACCTACGTCACGATACTAAATGTATAGCTCTAAAAAAAATTTTATAGGTTACAATATATTAAAAATTCATCTAAATTTTTTAATGTTTCTAATATTAAACTGAACATTTAGCTGATCAATGTCTGTTTTTACTGGAAATATATGGAAAGGAAATCTGTTTGGATCTGTTAACGCTTATACTCCGTTGAGTTTTCCCCTTATGGATTTCCCCCCAACTTTCGGGGGGGGGGGAATCTGATTCCTTCAAGGTGTGCTTTTTTTTTAAACGCGCGTATTTAAGAATTTGTGGGGGAGGGGGTTCA
The DNA here is from genome assembly GCA_019973935.1 of Trichonephila clavipes. Lineage (NCBI taxonomy): Eukaryota > Metazoa > Arthropoda > Arachnida > Araneae > Nephilidae > Trichonephila > Trichonephila clavipes. The sequence goes on from BMAU01000187.1 coordinate 463,234, forward strand.
GAAACGTTAGTTTAAAATACTTGTTACTATTGAACCCTATATATATAATCAAATAATCAAAATAATTAATCATAAATAATAAAAAAGAATGTATAATAAATAATTAGTAAGTCGATATAATCATAACTAAAAAAAATTGAACCTTACAAGAGTGCATATACACAGCTGGCCACACAAAATGATCACCAAGAAGGACCAGAGGTATCACAGCCAAATTTATTTCGCAGATAACATGTTGTACAAAGATCACAAACGATTAAAATTACAGCCTCTTAAGACGCGTGGATGATGACAAAATCAGTAGTTAGTGTAGCCGCCTTTGTTGGCTATAATCGCTGCCACGCGCCTCGGCGTAGAATCAAAGAGGCTTTGGGTGTACTTTGGGGTATAGCAATCCAAAGAAGTTTCCACATATAGCCAAAGTTGATCCGGTGTAGCAGCAAATGGTATATTCCGGGCCAGTCGTGTAAGCCTCACGTTTTCGATTGGCGATAGATCGGGATCAGACCAGGGAAGCAATTCAATCTGATGGCTAAGGAAGAACTCTTGAAAATTACATGTCACGTGTGGTAGACATTATTCTGTTGGAATATGGCTGATGGCAAGCACTGAATGTATGGAGGACCACTGGTTCCAAAACCTCACAGACGTAGCGCTGGCTGTTCAGTATACCACCAATGCGTATTGGAGGGGTGCGGCAGTGAAATCCAATACCACCCCAAACCATAATACCGGTAGCAGGACCAGCGTTGCGATGCATAACGCAACAGTTCAGCAGCCTTTCATGACGGTCTCTCCAAACACGAATCCGATCCTCGTGATGTTGCAGGCAGAAACGCGATTCATCAGTTCACACAATGTCGTCCCATTCCGTTGTCCATGTGTGACGTTCAACGCACCATTGGCGGCGTAAACGCCCGTTGCTTACGGTAAAAGGTAAATGTAGCAACGGACTCCTTGTGGACATTCCACTGTGCTGCAAACGGCGTCGATTGGTACGAGTGGACACCGAATGATGCGTAAGAGACTGAATCTGTTGTGCTATGGTTCGTGATGTGGCTGCGCGATTCATCACTTCCAGGCACACAATCCACCTGCCATCACGGGCAGTGATGCAACGAGGAGGGAGCGATCGGCCCCGTCGATCCTGTCGTTTTCTCCTGCATCCACCGATGACAGATCCTCATTCACATTTTCTTGGTTTCATACAACACTTTGATTTCTCTGAAGGATAATCTGCAATCCCTATAGGCTACTATTTTTCCTCTGTCGAATTCAGAAACTTGGCCAAAAGACGCTCGATGTCTTTCACGAGGCATAAGGTAAACAGCGTACGCAAAAAAAAAAAAAAAAAAAAAAAAACACGAAAAAGCAATTGCCGTACTTCAAATTGCCAATCTGTTCTCCCCTTATATAACGCCTGTTGGTGGGTCTACGGTCGCCTGTGATGTACGTCTGCGCTATGATGCTAATGATTTGTATATTTCATCGCTGGCATGATATAAATTTCATATGGTTTGCATTCTTCCTTCAGGGTGTTGCATTTTGTGTGGCCAGCAGTGTATGAATATATATATATATATATATATATATATGATGAATTCACAGCCCTTCAAGTGTCAGTTGGGAAACTTGACCTACCAGTGACCTACACTTCCTACCAGGACAACTCAACAACCCACCTCCCGCATAAGAACTTTGACTTCTACTTTCGCCGGACTTAAAAAAGACACGTGTACTAACGACTCACTCGCTGCTGATCAACGCTGAAAGAGCTCTCGTTTTGTCATTGCTTGGAGTGCAGACTGCTTTACTGACTAATGAAATAAAATATAATAGGATAAACGGCTGCCCGTTGCATTTCTCCTGTCTCAATCCAAGAATTTCTCCATGATATATATATATATATATATATATATATATATATATATATATATATATATATATATATATACATTATTATTATTATTATTATTATTATTATTATTATTATACTCGTTCTCTTTCCTCTATTTTTGTTTTTCTTTTATATGTTTCTAAAATACAAATCCCCATGAGAACTTTGACTTCTACTTTCGCCGGACTTAAAAAAGGGGAGCCTACATTTCCAGTGTTTTCTTTATATGTTTCTAAAATACAAATCCCAGGGGGGGCCTACATTTCCAGTTTTTAGTTCTATTATGGAGAGAAATTGCATATTTATCAGATATTTATAAATTTTACCGAATTCTATGAAATTGTAAAAATTTTGGGTTATTTTTCCATACAAAAACGTGTTACATTTTGGGACCTATTTCTAACTAAATGTTAAGCCTAGAGATGCCTATCCGAAATAGTAGTGAGTGACACTGACTGCCGTGCTGTAGGGCCTAGTTTCGAATCCCAGAGAAGGCATGGATGTTTGTAAATAAAGAGTGCCTTTACGGCATGGGGGTACTCTAAATTGCCGTACAGCCGCAAGTTCTCTCGTGAGGTTGATGGACCCTGACCACCTACATGGTGTTCACCCTCAAAATTGGAGTGCAACCGAGCCTAATCGCACTGTCACCTGCATGGTGCTCAAAGCCACAGCTAACGACAGGCGTACATCTAGCAGTTTGCCCCGATGAACTTCATGGGGCTCTATCTGACACCGTCAGACAGGTGGCTTCAAAAACAACAATAATCCTAGAGAAATTCTACTTTCTTTCTCAATTCCGAACAAATTCATCAATTTTAATGTAACAAAACCCATCAAAATAAGTAATATTAAAAAAATTTAAGTCAATTCCTACTTCATTAAAAAAACGTACTGGGGACATCTGTTGAAGCCAATTGTAACTTCAACAGAAATAAAGCAGAATAAATTTTAATTTAAAAAATTAAATTTAATTAATGAACTAATGCTTTAAAAAACTGTATTAACATCAAGTGTAATCCACTCTAAGCTTTAAAAAAATGTACTTGAATTTGAATGGAGGAACAGAGAGCCTTTTATATTAACGATTGAAAATTTGAACAGGATATATATATTTTAATAAATATATATAGGGAGAGAAGTGAACAAATAGTAGGAATTGAAAAGGCAAAAAATAATAAAGGTTTATGTGTATTCGAGGTTTCTATATCCGATGTTTGAAAATATTTTTAAATATTGCTTAAAAATCTGTAAGCTACAAATGAATCACTAAAATAGGCATAAAAAATTGTTTCAAAAAAGTACGAAGGAATAGAATATATAATTTCAGAGAAGTCGCCATCATTTTTTTTTTTGGTCTTCCAAATGCATTTCACTTTATAATATTAAAATCAATATTCTAGTCTATATTTGATGAAGAAACTAGAATTTCCTTAGGATATTAACATTACGTTCACGAATCCAAAATGGCTGGTACTCCCGGGCCTAAAAACAATTCTTTGTACGTCACTTCAGCCGAGGCCTTTGGTATCCGGAGGGTTTTTCCGCACGGAAATAAAAGGAAAAACAAACAGGAGGTAACAAAAACTTTTCTTCGTTACTTCAGGATAAAATGTCACGAGTTCGACTGACGACATCCAACATCACTGTACTGAAGTGGATAAAAAAAAGTATAGATAAAAAAACGAAAAGTATATAAAGAGAATATTTTGAGGAATAATATTTTACGATTACAACGAAAAAATAGTTATTTTGCTTTTTAAGAAATTGTCAGGCATTACTGGGTTTCAATGGGTATTATACTGATTATTTCTCATAGAATTCTTTTGTTATCAAATGAGATAAATTTTGTTTAGAGAATAATTTTTGTTTTAAGAGCGAAAAAAATTTTTTTAATAGAATACTCTTCAGAGAATATTTCTTTCCTCTATACAGGGTGTCTGTGCTTAATGTATCCAAAAGTTATGGCTCTTTTTACGGAACTATCCATCAAAATGTAATAAACTGTTCAACCGTGAATTGGAAACCCCTCTGAGATTTTTTGGGTCTCGTCCGATCGGCTGCACGTACGTGAATTATTCGGCAATCGCAGACGATAAACTTGTTGCACTGACTTCATTGGTAAAGATGTGGACGCCATAGCACAAAAGGTGTAGTGTGTAGTTTGGTTAACGGAAAATTTAAGTATAGTTCCGTAATGACAAGCCATAACTTGTGGACACTTTAAGCACGGACACTCTGTATATCATTTAATTTTGAAAAAAGTAATGTCAATAATATGATAAATATGAATCTCAAAAACTTTAATTATCATCAAATTGTTCTTTTAAAAAGTATACCCTTAGAGGAAAATTTATCCAAGTATATGTAAAGTGTGCAATCATTTTGTGTTTTTCTTCGTCATGGAAATAAACTATGTCCACATTTTTTTAATTAATATCTGTAAAAATACTAATTTCAAGGAGAAATTATACGTAACTTCAAAAAATGGAACAAAAAGAATTCAATGAGAAATTTCTTATCTATGTAGTTCTTGATAAAACGTGCTCACGTTATCCAAACCGAGAAAGTAATCAAGCGAACTACCCTTTGTGTATAAGAGAGAGAAAAATTTTCCAAAACCTAGTATTGAGGTAATGCCCAGTGGCTGAGTGGTAGTGAATCACGCATCCACACCACAGGTCCGGGGTTCAAATCCCGGGCTGAGCAGGGTCAACTCAGCCTTTCATCCCTTCAGTAGATCCATAAATGAATACCAAGCTTGCTTGTGGGGACTGAACACTGGGGGTTCGCGTCAGATTAACTACCTGACCGAAACATCTGCACATGCACCCCAGCGCTTAATGTCGAGTAAACTCAGATAGGCGCAGTAGGCCTTCGCTCCTATGAGCTTTTGCGCCACTAAGTTCAGTTCAGTATTGAGTTAAATCTTCGTGACGGGCCTGCTTCGTTGTTAGTGAGAAAAATGATGCTTAGACTTTTCCTTCAGTTTATATTCAATGTCTTTGAATAATCAGTATGAAAATACACTGCTGACCATTAAAATTGCTACACCAGGAAGAAATGCAGATAATAAAATGAAATTTATTGGAGAAATATAGTATACTAGAAATAGCAAGTGATTAAATTTTCGAGAAATTTGGGTGCATAGATCCTGAAAAATCAGTTCCAAAAACAACCACCTCTGGCAGTAATAACAGCATTTATACGCCTGGTCATTGAGTCAAACACAGATCGGATGGCTTGCAGATGACCATGCAGCTTCAACACGATACAACAGTTCAACTGTAGTGACCAGTGTATGGTGACGATCCAGTCGCTCAGCAACCATAGACCAGACGTTTTCTATTTGTGAAGGATAACAGTCGAACATTTTCCGTATCAAGGAAGGTCCATACAATACTGGCAACATGCGGTCGTGAATTACCCTGCTTAAGCGTAGGGTTTCGAGGAACTCAAATAAAAAGTAGAGCCACGGGTCGTAACACACCAGAAATGTACGTCCACCATTCAAAGTGCCGTCAATGCGAACAAGAGGTGACCGAGACCGAGACGTGCATCCATTAGCACCCTATACCATCACGCTAGGTGATGGGACAGTATGACGATGACGAATGCACGCTGCCAATGTGCGTTCACCACGATTCCACCGAACACGGATGCGACCATCTTGATGCTGTGAACAGAACCTGGAAAAATCTGAAAAAATGATATCTCACCATTCGTGCACCAGATTTGTCAATAATCACACCATTGAAGCCGCTCCTGTCTGTGATGCAGCGTCAAGGGTGGCCGCAGCCATGGCCTCCGAACTGAGAGTTCATGCGGTAGTAAACATCGTCGAACTGTTCGTGCAGACACTTGTTGTTTTGCAGAAGATCCCCATTCTTGACTCAGGGTTCGTGACGTGACTGCGCGATTTATTTCAGCCATGTGGGTAACATGCCTGTCTTCTCCGCTGCTAGTAATAGGGGGCCGTTGAGATCTAGCATGGCGTTTCGTGTTACCGTCCTGAACCCATCGATTCCATATTCTGCTAACAGTCATTGGATCTCGACCGACGCGAGCAGCAATACTGCGATACGATAAACCGCACAATTTCGGAACCATGTGGATACATGGTATATTTAGGTGTACGACCAGTGTTACCAGCACAGGAAACATTGTTTTCTTTTATTGGGACTGTATAAAATGACTAAAGTTATTATAATCTGTCTGAGTTAAGAAAAACTTTAAAAAATAGGAACATATATAAAATTAAAATTATAAATCTTCGTGAAATTTCTCGGAATGTTCCTTGGAACAAAAAGCTTTACCACGTGTATTATATAGTGTATTGTCATTTCTTTTCTATCTCTTCATCTTCGTCACAAATAGATAAATCCGAATCAGAGTCATTGTCGTATTCAGCGGTTTCCGGCAAATATTCCCATTCAGTATCACTTTCGTTGAAATCAGACGATGATGCCGTATTGGCAAGAAAAAATATAAATTAACAACAAGAATAATCATACAAACTTTAGAAAGTGAAACGAAGCACGAACAAAAGTGGTGCCTTAGTCAGCATCAATTGGAAGAATGAAATGGGCGTCGTAACGTCAAGGTGAGTATCCCCAGCAATCTGGGATTTCTGCGTTCTAGTCCTGTGCCCTGAGTTTGCTCTGAACTCAATAACACTTCTAATATGTCATCTGACTCTTCTATCCCTTGTCTCTATTCTTCCTCCAATCTCTCCTCCTTTCTGTCTCCTTCCTCCTTTTTCCTTCAATACACATCCACTTTGCATCACGGCTCATTCGTAAGATGAGATTCTCATGTTAAACATCGTAGTTAAGCAGCTTCAGAGGTTAGTTAAGGAAAATGTGCTTGAGAACCCGCTATTACCCCCCTCAACTATTCACAGCAGTTTAATTCTATAGCAAACATTAAATCTTTGATCCACAAAGTGGTCAATATTGACTCCAGGGACAAGGGGCTTATATCAATGGAAAAAATGGGTAGTCAATGGGGTCTAAATGAGGTCTACGATAGTGACGCTCATTTAAATAAATACTGAGTTCACAAATATGTATTCATTAACTGAATTATGATATCAAAAACTTTGGGGGGTAATCATTTTCAAATGACCCATTTCTTTCTACAGCAGAACAGAGTTTACGTTACACGCAAAATAAATCATTATTTTTGGTTATGGATCAAGAAATCTTTGAAGAAATGGTTGTGACGGGCTCACGCGTCTTTTCATTAACATGTCCTTTGGGTTCTTTGGGGTCAGAATTAATGGCAACTCTTTTCCAACCAAACCCAAGAAGCGAAGCGTGAAGGAAAGATGCAAATGAAGAAGCTTTTAAGTATCAGAAGTTAGAGTAAGCTGGGTGGCCATTCGGAGAATGTTATGATGATCCGTGATTCAAGCGTCAAGAGAGCCTGTCATGATTCAAGAGAACCTGTCACGAATAACTTCTGTTGGCTGTCACTTAACCTGTCCAAAACCTCTTCACGCTTGAATCACGGATCATCATAACATTCCCCGAATGGCCACCCAGCTTTCTCTAACTTCTGATATTTAAAAGCTTCCTAATTTGCATCTTTCCTTCACGCTTCGCTTCTTGGGTTTGGTTGGAAAAGAGTTGCCATTAATTCTGGCCCCAAAGAACCCAAAGGTCATGTTAATGAAAAGACGCATGAGCCCGTCACATGGTCTTCGCAAGGAACTCTTACAACCGACCGACATTAAAAGCGCGTTCTTAATTAAGGATTATTGAAGGATTATTTTTCATGAAAAAGACAATACCTTTATGAAATATAATATCAATAGCAACGCTTGGAATACATCATCAGTAGTAAAACAGCACAGAGCACCTACAGCATAGAGAAAATGATGAGAGCTTTTATCAATTACTCCTTCAAACTGAAATACGCCGGAACTCAAAAAGCTTACGTTTGAAAAGATTTTTTGAACTATTTGAGACTATTTTAGATATTCTCTGGATGTTCAAGATCCAATTTTAAAAGAACATTTATCAATTGGTAGCCAAACATTACAAATTTAACAGATTTGCTTCCTAAATTTAATGAGGTTAACTTGCAGTTACAAGGTGACAGGCTAAATTTAATTAAAGCAAAATCCATCGTTTCAGTTTTTCTTCTCAGAATTAAGCTAATAAAATAGAACATTGGACGTGAGGAATTTTCCCAGTTTTCCAATTTGTCAGACAAACTGTCAGGAAAATGACGTCTCAACCTGCGTTCAACATTTAAATACCCTCTGTTTTCATATTTTGAAACTAAGTTTGAGATGTTTTGACTATGTAATATACCACAAAAGGGATAATCAATCTATAAGGTGATTTTGAAGATACGTAAGTCATATGGGTCATTGCAAATGATAAACGGTTATTTGCAAATTATTACACAGTATCGAAACCACATCTCATTAATACATTTTCGAATTGAGTGCTTGCTTAAATGAGAGCCACTATCGTAAACCCCCATTTACACCTCATTGATCCCCAATATGTTTTCCCTAACATGGACCCCTTGCAGTTCGTCATCGACCTCTGGGGAGTCGATAAACACCACTTGGTGAATCAAAGGTTTAAGGAGAGCCATTGCGCGCCTTCACCCTCCTCCCAATATCCTTCCACCATACGTTAAAAGCTGTGTTTTCAAGAATATGGAAATTATTACCTCAAGCATTTATCAAAACCCTCATTCACAATATAAAGGCCCGATATGAGACTTGTAAACTGGGGAGAGGTAACCACGCCCCATATTAGACGGATTTTTCCCAAGATATATATAATGCATCATAATTTGACATTTATTTTTTTAAAAAATCTGTACCTTAACTAACAACTTGCCTTTGTTCCGCATTCTTACGTTTCCATATAGTTTCTCCCATAGTGGTATACCTGTGCCAAATTTCATTGTAATAAACCGAATATATATCTATCAAGCATGTTCAAATGAAAGTTATTCGAAGCATCACATGCGAACAGTTTTCAATATACACTCTGTAACAAAACAAAAAAAACGCATCAAGAAAGAATTGTCGGATACAGACAAAAATTGGTGGGTTGAAAGAGTATGTACAAAATGGAAAATGATTAAAACTTCAGAAGTTGAATGATTTATTTCAGAGTTACATAGTTACAAAGTAACGAGCTCAATAAGGCGTTGACCCACCTCTAGCCTGGATGCAAGTTGCCACACGAGGTGACATAGAATGATAAAGCGCCCTGATGGTCTCCTGAGGTATTTCTTTTCAAATTTGCTCCAATTGTCATTCCAGTTCATCTACATTCCCTAGTAGAAGCAGTCACCTTCCCATAATATCCCAGACATGCTCGATTGGAGAGAGGTCTGGTGACCTGGCAAGCCAAGGGAATGTTTGACAAGCTGTACGCAAGTTCATAGCAACACGTGACGTATGTGGTCTGGCATTATCTTGCTGAAAGATAAGACCAGGGTACTGCAAAAGGGACGGTAGCAAAACAGATCTCAGAATGTCGTTGACGTACCGCTGTGCTGTTAGTGTGCCTCTAATGATGACCAAAGGGATCCGGTTGTCAAACGAAATGGCACCTCAGACCATAACTTCTGGTTGAGGGCCTGAGTGGTGTACAATGGGGAAAGTAGGATCGGAACGCTGCCATGGGCGTCTCCAGACACGTCTTCGATGATCGTCAGGACACAGCTGGAAGTGGGATTTGTCGTTAAATTCTATACATCCCCAGTCCACATGATTCCAACCTGATAGAGCCAAGCACCACTGTAATCTGGCTCGATAGTGTGCAGGCGTGAGGGGCAGGTGGTGTAGCGGTCGGGACGAGCGTAAATTTCACTCCATGGGCCGTCTGTGAATGGTCATGGTGGACACTCGTGTACGGATCACACGTCTGATGGTTGATAACGATGAATCAGGTGCAATGACAGCTAATCTGACAGTCAATCTGTCCTCCAGATCTGCTGTAGCCCTAGATCGACCACTACCAACATGATGTTGAAATCTGCCACTGTCCACCCATTCTTGCCAGCATCTTCTAATAACCGCATCGCTTCAACCCATATGGCGAGCGATTCTCCGATTTGCCCAACTTGCCTCTTCCAATCCAATGATACGACCCCTTTCAAACTCTGACAGATGCTCGTAATGAGTTCGAATCCTGCGGCGAGGCAGTCGTTGAAAGGTATCCTAAATCGCAATGCAACAGAAATTTTGACCATCAGATTGAGAATCGCTTCTTATAGAGATCTGCTGAGTGCGCAGTTTCGATGCGCTGTAGCACCCGCTATCTATTCATCGGACACCAAATTTTAATCATTTGCATGTTCGGTACAAATGTCTTTGCATGCGAAATTGCATTACAATCCGGCAACTCCTTGGTGCGTCGTGTTGTTTGTTTTTTTTGTGATAGAGTGTATTTTCGTAAAACAAACGCGATAATGAAGGTATATGTACCAAGCACGCGCGTGCTCAAGCAGATTTGTGATAAATGCATTCGTAAGGACGTGACATTAATTTAAAAATGGATGCCGTGGATGTAACTGCGTCCAAAACGGATCAGCTAACTGTAATAAAAATTTTAGCAGTGGAAGTATACAAGCTGATGGATAGTATTCATCGTAGAATGCTGGCTGTGTAAATGTAAAGTGAATAAAAGGGTTTTTTTTTTTTTGGAAATTAGAACAGAATGTTTCGGTTCTTTTAAATGAACATATTCAAATGAGCATGTTCTTTTAAAATGATTCATTTAAATGGAGATAAAAAAACAGGTTGTTCTTTAGTCCCCTGAGGAACTAATAAGGTTTATATTTGAATTTTTCTTAACTACCATTATTTAAGGCGATTAGTTTGGATTAAGCCGTCTTCAATTCAACCACACGACCACTTTTCCATAAAATAATTGAATCAAATCATATTCAAGCCTCAAGAACTATTAATTAAACCTAACGGATCCAATACATCCAGATATACCAGAAAATTTTGCAAATGAAAACAAATTCGCGTTGCTTGAAAGTTTAATATAACAAGCACTTAAAAAACCTCAGTTTAAAAAAAATGTTTAAAATTTTAAAGATGCAAAGCATTAAAACTGTCCAGTCTCATTTCCTATGTTTAAAAGATTTTTTTTTTGTTTTTCGACTCTAAAGAGACACAAGTACCGGAAAGTGAACTTCCTGTGCTTAACTTTTCAGGAAAACTCTCGTGGAAGATGGATTATTGCAGAACTTAGTAGAGGTTTATAATACTTTGCCTTTATCGCCGAGTTAAATAATGTTAACATAAAAAAAATTTCTTAGTATGGAAAAATTTAATCGAACACTTTTTTTTACCGGAAAAGCTGTAATTATTTACAACTTAACCAGCTCATATCATATTAATAATTTTCAAACGTTTTTATTTTTAATTTTTGTTTACCGAACAGATAACGTTTATTTTTTTTTTCACATAAGATTGCTTTTTTCAAATAGTTGTTTTTAAAAGAGAAAGACTAATTAATTGGTCGTTAATGAACAAAATTAAATTTCACCGAACTTTGCTCACAGATCAACTCTTAGCCTGCTATTTTTAGAGAATCTTGAATAGTTTCTGAATCAACCATTTTTTTTTAAGATAAGGAATGGCGGAAACTATGAAATCCAAAAAAATAAATTCCCATCTAAAATAAGCTTCCTCTTTCACTCAAGTTTAATTTCGAATTTCTTTTTCATTCTAGAAAATTCTTCTATTGTTTGTTTGTTTTTTCAATTTACAATTATTCTTTTCATGAAATTTGCATTCCATTCTCGAATACTTTTTTCCTGAAATTTATTTTCTTTTAAATGTTTTATTAGAATAAAATACCTCATTATAGAATTAGAATTCTTATTAAAATAGAAATAATTATTTAAAAAATAAAAGAAAAGATCTTATTATAAGAATAAAAATTCTTATTAGAGAATAAAAGCTCTTATTAATAGAAAGAAAAAACACGTGTGACACATTAAAACTTTTTTTTAAAAAAAAAATATTTTCAAAATATATCGTTTGTTTAAAAAGATAGTGAACAAAATTCTAAGTTAGCTAAGGTTTTTATTTAGCAGCCATCTTGAAATCCTAAAAGTAATGTTTATACCGTGGAATATCTTCCATTCTATATAGACTAACTATATTTATTTGAAAGCAATGAAATGCATCCGAACGGTAATGAAGGTTTCCGTAAAATTACCTTTTTCTTTCAGTTTCTGAAAATATTTTTGAGTTTATTTTAATGTTTTTTTAATAAGCTTCGAGATCTTGAAAAATATTTTCAAAAATCGTAGTAAAAATATAATTTCATAGAAACATTATTTTCCGAATTCATTTCATTGCTTTTAAATAAATATAGTTATTCTAAATATTTAAGGAAAAAAGTAAACACATTCCAAACTTTCAACATATCATTCATGAACTCAAAATATCCGGTAAAAAAAATCTTTGAATGTACGATTCGACATTAGGTTTGCAGATTTAACGCATTCTCTCTCTCTCTCTCTGGGTATATATTCCACAAAATGAAAGAGAACTGTAGCACTTGAAAACAAGGTAGCCCAAGGAAGTATTTCAAAAACTTCAAAACATGAAAGTACCACACTTTAACAGTGTTGTTGAATACGAGAACGCCCTAAGGCCTTATCATACGTGTTCGTACTTGGAACAATTTTGCTTTCAAGCTATTCTTTCAAGTAATTCCCACCCCTTTGCAACAGCAACGGCTTCAAACAACTTTTTCCCAGTGAGCTGAAAGAATTGCTCGAAATTCTAGCCAATGGGATTCTTCGTCTCCCTACGTCATAAGCAAAAGGGCGATAAAGATGGCAACCTACGCTTCGTCAAGTGAGTGAGTGAGTGAATATTAACGTCGCTTTATTCAGCTACACGTAATTTTGAACCATGCTCAAGTGACGAGGATGACAACTAATCTTGTACTCCCTTCTCCTAACTCCCACACCACACCAACGAGAGAACATTTGAGCCTCGACAGATTTATCGTGCCTCATCCCCTCCATACAACGGGTCTTCAGTAGCACTAGGCTCGAACTCATGACACGACCATGGTCCGAGACCATGAGTCCGGGTCACGACTATGAGTCCGTCACCTTGACCACTAGGATATTGTGGCCAATTGGTTTCGTCAAATGCATCAGAAAGGGCGTATAATATTTTAAACAAAATGGTGCCCTGTCACGTATTCGCGTCCTACAGCTGAAAAGTCGGTGCCTTTTTGTGGATATGATAACCGCGTTTCTATGCACATGTGCACCCTGAAATATGGCAAGGTCTTGTCTTCTGTCATTGCCCCGGCAACCATTGACACCGTGAGAAAACCCCACGAACTGGATATAATTTGAGGATAAAGGGCGACAACCCCCATCTCAAGAACCTAGAAAGGGAAGAGAGAAGTCCGTTGGAAAACATCGAACAGAACGGATGTAATCTCCTCCCTCACAAACATCAAATTCTGAACTCCAATCTTTTTAAAAACTTCAATGAATATATTGTAATTAATAGCTGTGACGTAAGTAAACCAAATATTTCAATTAATAAATATCACGCTATCATTATTTTTCTCAAACGTCACATGCTCCATTTCTGTTTACAACACGTCAACAAAAGCACAAGCGAGATAAAATAAATAATATTGGAAGTTCGTTTTCCGAAGCTAAATATGCGAGCCCTTTTTCAATGTGAAGAGGATGTCAGGGCGTGTCGTTTTGTACTTGGCAACCTTCACAGCAGCTCGAAAAAACTCCCGAAATGGTTGTTCGAAAAAGACTCGAGTTGTTCGAGACTTGCGTGTGAAATAAGGTCTAGAACCAATTTTGCTGTATAATTGTTCGCGGAAGGATGGAGTGTTAATAAACGCCATACTTTGTAGAAACACGAGGATTATAGGCGACGGACCTCATAATTCAGAGCTTCAGTCAAGTGGTGAGGACAACACCTGAGATGGCATATGACTCTTGAAATAAGCTATCAAAAGGGCCGTTTAACTTGCGTCAGCCTTTATACACGGTGGGTCTTCAAAGGCAAAAGCGCTCGAACTCATAACACGTAGTTCTCGAGCTCGTGACCATAACCTCTAGGCTACCGCGGCCACGTATTATTGCTAGCTCAAACAAAATCTTGGTTTGAATTAGTGAAACATCAATATTATTAGTTAAGTGGAATTTGAAGAAAAAGTTCGTAAATCAAAATGTTTTTATGAATATGATTTCATCCGTATGAATCAAGCTTGGTAATCAGATATTAAGATTTTTACAGGGAAATATTGAACTTATTTACATGTACCTGTTTCACTCTGTAGAAGGCACACACATGGGTTACCCTTAGTCTATATTAATATTTTCCTCTGGAATTAGTAAAGAAACAAAATTGAAGAAAACAAAGAAAAACAAAGAACGGAACACACACGAAAGAAAGTTGGAAACAAAAAAAATCTGTTACATTTTTATCATGATTAAGGTATCCGACTACGTTCGGAACCGTGATTTTAAAAACGCGCATAAATGGATAATTTTCATGATATTTGGTGTCACTCAGATTAGAATACATGCATAAAATTGTTTTAAGGACATTTTGACAAAAAAATTTATTTAAATTTAATATTTTGGCAGAAAACTAACTAAGAATAATCTTTTTTCCAAATGTTCTCCTTTTGTGAAAAATGGTTCTATTATAATAATATTTTGCCTGTATATAGCCCAGCCCTCTCTGCAGAGGCTCAACTAGAATTTTTGAAAAATTCACATTATTTACACAGTTACCACCAATTGAAATATTTATTCGCGTTTTTTTCTTAAAATTGCTCCCCTCTGTTGTCGTAAAATATGAATAAACCCACTTCTAAGTTATATATTTCAAAAATTCTAGTTGAGCCTCTAAACAGAGGTCTGAGCTATATACAGGCAAAATATTTTTCTAATAGAGGCAATTTTCACAAAAGGAGAACATTTGGAAAAAAGATTATTCTACGTTAATTTTTTGCCAAAATATTGTATTTAAATAAAAAAATTGTCAAAATGTCCTTAAAACAATTTTATGCATATATTCTAATCTAAGTGACACTAAATATCATGAAAATTATCCATTTATGCGCTTTTGAAAATCACGGTTCCGAACGTAGTCGGATACCTTAACTCAATTTCCAAACTCAATGTGAATATTAGTTTAACTTAATAAGGAACTAGAAATAGATGAGATAAATAAAAATATCCATTGGGAACAATTCATACTTTTTTAGTTTTTAAAAAGAAAAGATATCTTTTATATATATATATATCCGAATGTATTAAAAAATCAACAACTTTTTGTTGAAATTGTAGAAAAATTGAGTCCTACACAAGCATAGATAATAATATAAATAGAGATGAACAACCTCGCTAGTAGCAATTTTTTCTGCACCGTACAACTTAATATGAAGTGAAATAAACGAATTTAAGACTGGTAAAAAACCCCAGTATCTGTAATCTGCTTCCGTTCACTTAAAATAACAGGCACATATACACAAGGTTTGGCCAAATAAAACTTTAAAATTGCGCCAACGGAAATAGCTAATCTTTTTATCATTATGAAGTGATGATGAAAATGAAGTTGATAAATAGGTCATATATACTTGTGAAAACAAAGATAATCATCAATCGCTTAAGATCTTCTGATATCAGAAAATATTACCGGAAATTTCATTGGGAATATATATAAAGTTATTATTTCTCAGTAAGAAAGTAATCTTAAATTTTCGTAAAAAATTATCGTTGTACTAAATAAAAGAAAAAAGTGCAATAAAAAATCGCTTGACACGAATCTGAAAGAACTGAAATATTTTTTCGTGTTAAAGTATATTGCAAACAAAAACCCATATATCAACCAAAATTAAGTTTATTAGAGCTTATTTTATTTACACATAGAAACGTGTATATATGCGTATATTTAATGAAAATCAATGAAACAAAAACATTCACAAAAACTTAAAGAAATTTAATGTAAAATTTTCAAATTTTTTGAAAAACAAAACATTTATAGAGTTTTTGGAATTAACTTGATATTTTGTTCTATTGTTTTTCTAGCATCATATTATCAACAAATTGTTCGATGTCATCCATTTTGTTTTCCATTTCAACATTGGAATGCGCGTCTAAATATCTGTGCAAACTTTTCATGATGAGCCTCATTTCGGATGACATGAGAGCAAGAGTTGCATTATTCGTATCATTTTCATCATCGGAATTTGCATCAATGATTTATTTTCAGCTTTGGAGAAACTCCCAAATGTCTTTGTCTGCCATAATTGAAGCTATACACATATTATCATCATCTACTGCAATGGATTATTCCTGTAATACAATAGGACAGTCTTATCGGACTGATGTTTTCCGTATTTTGTTCATTCCCAGAAGGGAAATCTTTTCGTGTTAAGCGATTTCCGTTTCACAGTAAGATAAAAAATGCATAGTAATCCGGACTGTTGTATTATTTCGTCTTAAGCGTTTTTGCATTAAGGGGACTTGGCACCCTTTGAGCAAACTTCTTTATTTCCGTATTTAAAAATTATATTTTAGCATTTTATACAATGTTTCTATTCAAGAAAATGTTACCAGATGAAAATTTTCATATATTATTCACACAATTTTAAAAATTTTAATTTTTTGAAGAAAATTGGGAAAATTTTAAAATCCTACTCCTTTTGTAAAAATTAATTTTTTGACCTGAAATTTTTTTATAATATTCTTATGGATGGTCTTAACAACTTTAGGGATCGATTTTAGAATAACTTCATTCGTTTTCGAGAAAAAAAATAAAATGTTGATATACAGGCTAAAAGTCAACGAAAAAGCCAACATGTCTTACATTTTATTTTTTTAAAAAAAAGTATTCAGTTTATAGCAAAACGGATCCCTAATTTTATTACATGCTTTATTTTTAACAAGCAGGAAAAAAATTGAAGTGATTGGTAAATAATTGTCGAAGGAGTAGCATTTTGAATGCACTAAGGTTTCGAAAAATACAAACTGAGAAAAACCACTTTAAAGTTTATAATTCTGAAAAAATAATTATTATAAGCTTAATTAAACTTAAAGTACCACTTTAAGATATTACTTATACGATTTTCTTTCAAATAATTGCATTTTCATATGTTTTCAACCCACACATTTTTATAAATGATCAACTTTTAGAGAGTACTAATTGCACAAGAAAACTCAAGAAAAACTTTAAAAGAAAATTTTTTTCTGTCACGACAGAAATTTTAGCTGTTTTTCTTCTTATAATATTAAAGTATTACATTTGTATGAAAAATATATCAGGAATAAGAACTGAAATTATAAAATTATTAATATAAAATGCCTTAATTTAAAAATTTTACATGCACACATTTCACAAAAAAGAAAAATTACATTATTGTATTGCCTCGGAAATATTCTGCTTTTAATACTACACATTCTTTTTATAGTTATTATTTCTATTTATAAAATAGATTTTTTTTTTATCATAACGCATTTTTAGCTTTTTTTTTTTTCTAAAAAAGTTTGTGGCTGAATTGCCTAATTTGTTTTCAAATGAAGTTTTATTCAACTTCTAACTTTCCGACATGCACAAGTGATATATCAATCGAAAAATAATAATGCAAAGAATAAGATTAAATGAAAATAAAAAAACGATAGGTTTGTGATTTTTAGGGTAGCAAGTCTCCTTAAATGTATTTCCTTTATGTTTTGAACCAATCCTCCAAAAGAGAGGTTTTACTAAGCTAATAGTTTCGTACAGTTAAGCGTAACAATGTGTAAAAAAAAAAGAATTTTTTTAATTCAGTAACGTACTGTAAAAAGACATGTGTTTTGTTTCACTTGTATTATCATGAAAATTATCTTGTAACGAGAGTAATGAAATACAAAGAAGGAGGGGGGTGGGGGTCCAGTAACGCTTTCCGAATTGATTTAGATCAACGATACTCAGCCTGCAGTCCGCGGGCCACACGTGATCCATTGGGCTGCTCTGAGTGGTCCAGTCATGGCCCATTGCACTAAAAAATTAAATTTTTTTAAAAAAATATTAAAAATGCAGCGGGAAATCTATCAATCAAACAATCAGATCAACCAGTTTTATTGTTGAAGCTGTAAGGGTACGAATTGCAAGGTAGTGACTATTTTATGGGCCACACTGAGTTTTAATTAGAAACAAATAATACTGATTTCAGTCTGGAATTCAATCAAAACTCCTTCTTCACTTGATAAATTAATATTTGAAACAAAAATAAGAGACTTTGTCCAAAAAGAAAAAAATTAAATTATCAAACAGCATTTAGTTTTGTTTGTATGACAGTAAAATGTAAACTACGAGCTTGGTCATGAAAAAAAGGGAACCGAAATTATCCCATTACTCAGTAAAAAATGTATAAAATCGAAATTTTTATCATATGTGTTTGATAAATATATTATTAAAAGCCAACTATGAGTTTTAATTTTAATCAATTTTCCACATTTTAAGTGCCAAAATTGCCTTGGTCTTATAATATTTTTGTTATTAATCCTCATGTTGTGTGGCCCACGTCAAATATCTACCATATGTAGATATTTATAATATCTACCATAGATCAAATATTCAAATATCTACAATCTATCAAATCGTCAAATATCTACCATAGATCGATGAATTAACCTATCACTACTAAAACAAAAATATATGAATCTAATCCGAAAGTTTGAAAGGAAGAATATTAAAAAATAAAAAATGTATAAAACCCGAAGTAATTTCCCCAACTGAAGTTACTTAATTCTCGTCGTCTTGCCTCTTAGTTTCAACTGAGATTTCATGAGCTACCAGGCACAAATAAAATCAGTCCATCTTTAGTGGATAATTATTTTTATTGTTCCTTATATAGACACAAAACACACACAATTAATATAACATTTAAAACTAACTAACACTAAACATTAAAATTTTTTTCACACCATTTTTGTTTTCCATACTACAGATCGTATCCGTCCATTCGTGTCTCCATTTTGAAAAGTTTTCTCTCTCTCTACTCCGATGGCAGGGCCACCTACATAGTTTTTTAAGTCTGACGAATTTTTTTTACATAGTTATACAAAAAAAATTGTACTATTACCAATTTATCATTACATTTTATGTGATAAATATCTTTGAATTTATAAATGATACATCAGAAGGATTTCCTTATTAAAATAAAAATGACGAATATTCAGATTTTAGTGAAATACATCGAACGAAGTAATTCACAGAAAAAAAATAAACTACAAAATTTTTTTATAATCCGGTGACTCCCCAAAATGAATGGACGCTTTTGAAATTTAATGAAATAGTGTGTGCTCCATCATCATTTAAACTTTGATATTTCACTTTAGAAATTTTTTTAAGTAATATCTAATTATATTCTTAAAAAAATTTTAAGAAATATTTTGAATACAAAGTAAAACACTTACTTTTGAAAAATCAAAAAAAAAATAAATACATAAATAAATAAAAATTGACTCACAAAAGTTAACGAAAACTTTAAGGTATCCGACTACGTTGGGAACCGTGATTTTAAAAAAGCGCATAAATGAATCATTTTCATGATATTTAGTGTCACTCAGATTAGAATACATGCATAAAATTGTTTTAAGGACATTTTGACAAAAAAAAATTATTTAAATATAATATTTTGGCAAAAAAATTAACTTAGAATAATCTTTTTTCCAAATGTTTTCCTTTTGTGAAAAACGGTTCTATTATAATAATATTTTGCCTGTATATAGCTCAGACTTCTGTACAGAGATTCAACTAGAATTTTTGAAAAATTCACATTATTTTCAGAGTTACCACCAATTGAAATAATTATTGGCATTTTTTTCTTAAAATTGCTCCCTTCTGTTGTCGTAAAATATGAATAAACCCACTTCTATGTTATATATTTCAAAAATTCTAGTTGGCAAAATATTATTATAATGGAAGCATTTTTCACAAGAGAACGTTTGGAAAAAAAATTATTCTAAGTTAATTTTTTGCCAAAATATTATATTTAAATAATTTTTTTTTTGTCAAAATGTCCTTAAAACAATTTTATGAATATATTCTAATCTAAGTGACACTAAATATAATGAAAATTATCCATTTATGCGCTTTCCAAAATCACAGTTCCGAACGTAGTCGCGGATACCTTAAAAACCCATTTTTCTCTCGAAACAGGAAATATTTAGTAGCAAATCTTTAAGCGCATTTGCAGCTTTTAAACGTCTTTAAACAGGGTGTGTCAAACTCAAAGGCTAACTTTTGCCAAAGAAACAAGGTTTGACTTTAGGTGGGCATGACCAAATTTCAATATTCATAGAAACGTAGGTTTATTTTGAATAATGCATCATAATAAAAAATATATAAAAGAACAAGAAAATTTAATGTTTACGTTTTGACACTCTTAACACATCTCTTCTCTGACACTATCTTTCCTATTTTGGGTAAAATGTAGATATTTTATCACATAGTATATTGTGTGCCGATATACTGGTGTCGGGCTGTAAAAATATTCATTGTAGGCACTCCGCGAGTTTGACACCCCTGGCTTAGAAACACGCTAACTTTCTTAAGAATCTCTGTCTGGATGTTCTCCATTGTTTGATAATCCTTATTTATAGTTTTCCTTTCATTTTAAAAGAATGCATTCATACTGTAATCTAAATATGTTGAACTTTGCTGATTGGAGTAGTGTTTTTAAAACTTATTCGTGCGCGCAGACATTTATAAAGTAAGACCCCGCTTAACGCGGGGTATACGTTCCATCAAAGTAGAGCGTAATATGAAACAGCGTTAAACGAGGTTATCTCATCATGTAAATAATGGGATTAGGAGAAGATAGGTAGAAAATTGGTCAGGTATTTTACCATCGAATTTATAAATTATGTTTTTATAACAATAAAACCACAATTTATTCCTTATAAATATAGAAATATAATAAACGAATATACATATAAAAATAAATAAAACTCTTAAGTCTTGGTTTAATGGCATATGGCATTCAATTTCGTCGTTTGTCCATATAGAAAGCCATTTTTTTTTTTCTTTTTCATTTCCTCTATTTTATTATTTCTAGAATGGGCAATTCTAGGTGCAGAGCTTGTCGTAGTTGCAGTTGCCGATGACAGTATCTTTTCTTTATTCTGAAGAATGGTCCTTATTGTTGAAGTTGCCAAATTCATTGCAGCACCAATTTGAGATTAACGTTCACCAGCATCTAATTTTCTAATCACTTGCATTTTAGTTTCAAGTGAAAATACTTTTTCTTGTTGCTCTATTTTCGTGTTTTTTATTATCACCCATGATAAAAACTAAAAATCATAATATTTGTTACTGTAGCAATCGTTATATTATATTAATTTATACTTACTATAACGTCAACAAATGTTTGAAACGATAAAAAAAATACTTTCGTATAACACCACAGGAAAGAAGAAACGCAGATAAACTGCTTCGGATATCGGGAAGCCTAATGTTGCGTGCAATTTCAGGGACTCTCACAATTAAAATAAAAGAGCGTTAAATCGAAACAGCGTTAAGCGGGGTCTTACTGTATATAGCGCTCAGAGCCTTGAGCTTAAAATCTTTATCATGATAAACAATGAAGTTTCTGGCCCTCAAATTTTAAATTATTTGTAAATTTTTTTCTCTCAATTTTCAAATAAACAAAATAATTCATTATACCTTCAATAATTCCCGAATTCCTTAGTCCTGATGCTGACATACACTCCCACATAAACATGCCACCATCGCTGTGTTTCTTTACATCGATTATATTTTTAAATTAAACTCTTCTTTTTCTTCCATTTCTTACTTTTCAACCATGCAAATCATGAATATTAAATGTTTTTCTCATTTATAAATAGCACTTGTATCCATTAATATATGGAATTATTTATCATTGTCTTTGAAGAATTATCTAAGCTTTATGCTCGATGGTCACGCCAGACAGTGTCTTTTGAACGGCCTTATATACTAACTAATCTCTACACTCTTTAAACAGATTCAGGTGAAACTGAAAAAGGAAATTGTTAATTGAGTTACATAAAAAAAACTATTAAGTGCCCAGATTACAGTGGGTGGATTTTCACAATTTTTCTAACCAGGAATCTCTCGTCAGTTGAACATGGTTAAATTTCGAGGTCCGTCGCCAATAGCCCTCGTCCAGCTTTATAGTTCGACATAAATATGACACTTACTCACTCATTGTGTCGAGTTAGTTTTACCAGACGGCTACTTATTTCTTTTTTTTTATTGGATTTGACTTTTTAACTGATTGACTAGTTGTTTACTAACGTCGTACTCAGAAGTCCTTAACGGACTTTATAATTTTGATCCACGATTAAGAGACGAAGACGACACCTGATCATAATGATCATAGTGCGGCCATTTTACCTTTTAAAGAGCTTGTCACATAGT